>JAOTQJ010000001.1:32034672-32055289 GCA_025642045.1 Solanum sejunctum | reverse complement strand
AACGGGCCTAGCCATATTGACAGCTCTAATTACTAATCAGATTTAACAAAAACAAAAGTAGAACAAATTGCAATGCCAAAAACCATATCTGATGAGTGCAAGGCAAATTACCAGAGGCTTTTTGCAGTCATCCCTTCAAAATATCCCAAGTGTCCTCCATGGTGTGTGGTAGCTAGTACGATATTTTTGTTTGCCCTGGAAGAGAATCATGTTAATCATGCTATATTTAAAGGCACACAAACAAACACATACACACACACAAAAATAATAATAATTAAAAAAAAGGGGCATACAAAGATGATTTTGAACAAAAAAACGGACTTCGATATAAGCAAGCCTCAACCAGCAATACAAAAGGTCAGGTTTCTTACGCAAATGCCTTCAGTTTCCATTATGTTTTGGTGCCAGGCTGACAAATTAAATTATTCTTTCATTTCTTACTTTATAACTATACAGTTATATCTTTTCTCAAAACAAGCATATAATCTTGCAACTGCATCAATTCACATAGTAGAGGCATTCTATCCTATCTGGCAAATAGAATTGAAGCTAAAAGGAGAGACCGAGCAACAACAGGATGACATACCGACATTCATCCCATGGAATTGCTTCTTTTGTACAGACTGGATCATCCAAGGCACTAATGCAAAGGAGGGGAACCATCACATTTCCTATATAACTGGTACAGCTAGCTTTCCTGTAATATGTATCAACAGTCTTGGGGAGAGGGGATAGAAATAAATGCTGATTAATTAGCCGTCGAACAGATGTACTGAAAAAGGGGGAAGAGTTGTGTTACCTCAAGACCAGCAAGAACACGAGTAGAATAGCGGTCAAAATCTCTGACAGAACGTGCCTACAAGAGAAACAAATAAAATAAGCAACACAGAAAAAGATAGGTCATCTACTTGCTAGTAACTTAGTTACTGTTATCAACAATAGTAACTCTTAAAAAAATGAATCAGATAAATGTGCCATTATTAGGTGTCGAAAAAGAAGACTTAACCACATACTAGAAGTTAATTTAGGATTGGGAGAGGGCACCTGTGTTTCACAAGCTTCTTGATACTAAAATGGTGCTAATAGTTCAAAGAGCATCAAAGGTGTCTTCTCCTCTGCTACTAGTTTTCTTTCCTATATTCTCAGTAGTAGATGTCTCATCTCAGGAGGAATACCCGAAACAAAAATAAAAGGGATAGACATCAATATATGAGAAGGTACAACTATCCTGGGGCTTAAATAATTATATGCCATCCGTCCTTGGCACTATGATAATTTAATTTTGTATCAGTTAGATATATCATTTACTTTCTTTCGACATATAGACTTCTCATATTATACTATTCCAGATGCATTCGCACAAGTTGTATTTCCCCAACTAAAGCACCCACCATTTTCTGAAAAGTCAGCACTATGCTCGTTTATAGGAAAACTTATAGTTTGGTTGCATCATGATGCTAGAAACCTTGAACCTCGGTGATCACAACAAATCAATAACTGTCAAGAAAGGAAACTCCACATATGTTTATCTTTCTTAGCAAGTCCTAGCATGAATTTGAATACAAAGCATGTGCTACTTCTGCACCACGGTATAGTGCTAAATGGGGAAGGGTTCCACGATGATACCAACCCCAGGGCGGAATGGGTATAGAGGATCTTTATAACCAGCCCAACTAGTATCAGTTTGATACTCAGTTGATTGATTGATTGATTTATGTGATCGTCATAGAAGATAAAGCACTGCCAAGAGACGAGTAAGAGAAACAGATGACCTTAACAATGCCTTCCCAATCTGTCAACCGAGACATTACTGTCTGATGCCTGCAAAACTCAGATTTTGCCACACAAAAGAATCAGGACATCTGATGAAGGCAAATTCAAAGGAAAAAAAAGAGTATTGAAGAACATAGAATTAACTTAGGAGTAATGACATCATCATAGTTAGCAAAGTCATAACACGAAATACAATATCAGACTGATAAAGGAGACAAGAGGGACTTACAGCTTGGCATAATCTTTTAACCCAATTGTCAGAGCTCTGTCATAGAATCTCTGCACAAGCCTGCGATTAATATACCTGTCACAAATCTGAAAAGAAAGAGAAAAGTGGATTTGACTCAGATATAGAGAGAGAAGCAGGGATAAATTCTTGTACGGAACAAGCAAAGGACAGAATAACAAAATCAGGCCTTATGGTACAGAATAAACTTAAGAAATGAATAATTTGACTTTTGTTGAATTAGGCTTCCATCATCAATGTCCTCATCTAGCATCTTCACAGAATTGTTTCAGGCTACACAATCTTTCCAGATAATGATAATCCAACAGATCATACCATCCAGAATAACCCTTGACCCAAGAATCAAACAATATGTAGTAGAATCCAATTTAATGGGAAGATATACCAGATAGAGAATGACATTATGAAACCAAAGAAATTAGCAATTCATCAATACCTTAAACAAAGAGTCAGATAATGCAGATTAGTTAGTCTAGATACTAACCAAAAGGTCCCAAGGAGAACATATTGCAGCTGCCCCAACAATTGCAGTATTAACTCCTTCCTCACCAAGATATTTTACCTGGAAATTACTACTGCTGTCAGTAAAATAGCTATTGGCTTCGGCAAGAACATCTGCCATATTGCATATGCCTGAACTCACTGGATTCTAGAAATTTTAGAAGAAGAATTCCCATTTGCTTAAAAGCATTCGAAATAGAATCATCAGCACATTGATTCATGCTTAAGGTATATAACATTTCAAAGTAAATTAGATGGACCAACTAGTAAACGGAGAATATATTATTTAGATGTAAATTCCTGTACTGCTTGCAGAAATGTTTGTAATAGTCATAATGTTGCTATGCACCTGGGATTTTGTATATAAGGATGAAGAACTGACAAAATAAATGTTATGAAATCCATTGAGACAGTTGTCATATGCTTGTGTACGTGTTGTGTGTGCATATATATAATCTTTTCAGACAATAACTTCTCTGAAAATATTTACTGCAAAAAGCTATGATAATTCACTTCCATTACCTTTAAGTTTAGTTTCAGTTTTCAGGTAACCATAAAGAAGATTGTTTAGTACACAAGGGTTGCAGAATTGTGTGGTCATATAAGGAAAGCTAATAGAATATTCAATTATAACACGTAATTCCATACCAGAATATTAGCACCAATGCTAAGGCCAACAGCAAATAAAGGAGCCTGAGGGTATTGGGTATGGAGATGCTCAATGACTTTGCGGGCATCTTCCGTCCATCCAGCATTATAAAAGCAATCAGACTGCCATCAAGGTATAATAAATCTTGAGTTTTCATTGCTCAATAGCCCACAAACCATATAATGATAGCACAATAAACATTTTACTAGAAGAGGTATGCACATCAGAGGCTAAGACTACTGCATTAAATTCACTATGTAACTTCTGCTATGTTAGAGAGAAATTTACAGGCTCTGCAGGAGTTCAAGAGGAATGTTAGGATTTTTAGAGAAGGATTGAGTCACTGACTTTGTTCAAATTCCTAAATCGACCTACTTAGCATATACATTCAGCTCGTTGAAGAGAAGCTGAAACCTTAGAGCTCAATGAAAGAGAGAACAATCACTTAAGCTGAAACCTTAGAATGCAATGAAAGAGAGAACAATCACTTGTTTTTGGTGAAACTCTACGTAGTTATTCCTCAAATCCCCCTTTAAACAGGGGTCCCATTACGACAATAGGAAGTCTAATCTTTATGAAACTAGGAAACATAAATCTTATTCTAAACTAATAACAATAGCTAATGTAAACCTTATTCTAGAATAATAACGGAAGCTACTAACGATATAAATTCTTCATTTAACTGCCCTCCCTACGGAAATATGTGTTGCCCACAAAGGCGTCCACAAGAAGGAAAAATAAGAAACTAAGAAAATTTTCAGTTTCCTAATATTTTCACAGCCATGGCTTCCAGCTATGCTATGACAAATGAAATCTAGCAACTGAATAATAAAGAATGGGGAACCTCATCTATCAAGTGAAGAATACAATCTAGCAACTGAATAATAGTGAAGAACAGAGGAACCTCATCCATAAAGTGAAACTTGGACCAGGGTAGGAAGTGTCGAACTTACTGCTAATGATCCCATGGGCATAGACCATTACCTTTGTGGATCATAGTCTACTGTAACCCGATATATGAGATACTAAACTCCATCTCTCCAGGGATGACTCAAGTACACATTAATTTCATATATCCTTTGATCAATTAGTTGTGCAGATATCTGCAAAATGTTTTAATGCAGTAGAATAGCTGCATCCCAAGGTGGGCTAATATGTAAAACGTCAGATTTACTTGATGCATGAAACTGGAAAAGAATTCTTCAATGCAGGGCAGCTACACCTACACGTAAGGTGTTGTGCTTTTGAAATAGTAACAACAGTCATGGTGCAAAAACTAGCTGATCCACCAGCAACTTAAAATAGAAAGTTCATAGCACCTCTCCTCTGCCAAGCAATTCAACGGATGGAAATATAGATCATATTTTCTCTTATCAAAAGCAACTAAACTGGAAAAAATAAAGTTTTTGCTCAAGGTTAGGACTACTCACAGTTACTGACACTCCACCAAGACCTCGATGATTGCTCACGACGACATTCCATCCACGTTTGGCCATCTTGAAAGCAAGATGCTTTATGTACTGCTTTAAAGTAGTTTAAAGAATGAATAAAACAAATTTTGCGGTGAACAGCACGTAATCTCAAAGAATCATATGATAGAGCTCAATCAACTCTAGTATAAAGTTGAAACACTACAATTTTGTCAAAGCTAGAAGGCCTGATAGTATATCTATAGAGATGACAAGGGAAAAAATGTTTATAAAAAGAAAAGAACAGAAGAGAACAAAAACACGATCGGGGAAGAAGTTATGTTTTCCCCAAAATTGATTCACCAAAAGAAAGAGACTAAGAGCCTCTTTGGATTGGCTTTTATTTTTGGACTTACAAGCCAAAAGCCATAAGTTAGAATATTAACTTATGACTTTTGGTATATTTTTTTCATTTTAGCTTGAAATCAAGTGCTTATAAGCACTCTTTTAATTTACCCAAACACTCCAACAGTGTTTCAAAGCTATTTTGGCTTAAAAGCACTTAAAATAAGCTAATCCAATCAAGCTCTTAAACAAGCAAAAAATTCATAATCTTGAAGGCAATAGAAGAAGAGTGACAAAAGCTTACAGCAGAATCAGAGTCGCTTGTTAAACCAGGAATCACTAGCACGATGGGACTTTTATCATCATTCTGAACTCCATCAGAACATTCAATGAATGGCTTTTCAACTAACAAATAAAAAAGAAACAGTATTAGTGGAAATTTACTACACTAAGTAGCATATAAAAGCATTAGGGAATCAATAATTGACCGATCTGGTGAGAGCTTGAACTTAAGACGCATACTTGTTAAAGCAAATAATTAGAGATAGTAGCTTTGCATATTTAGCAAGGATGGTCCAGAACAGATATCAACGAGCTATCAAAATGCAACCAATTAGATATTCCAAGTCCACCTTAAACATAGGTATTTCAATAAGGTAAAATAATTATTAGTCAATGGAAGTCGTTTATGGTTCTTTTATAAAAAAAAAATTAGAATTTCGTCAATACAATGAAGTCTATTAAAGCGTGTGATCAACTCATCTAAAAGCTCAAGTTGTTAGATAAAACACACTTTTATTTACTTAATTGTATCTTCAACAAACTCATTTATGATATAGGCTGTTGAATAAGCCACCTCAAAAGCAGGCACAAAGATGATTGAGAAAAACACACTAAAGTTCCAAGTTATCTAAGCATAGAAAATCACATTTCATAGAAAGAGGAAAATAAAGCTTCGAACACCCACGTTCCATCATGCACCCAAACAATATAAATTCGATCTTTTATTGGTTCATTCTAGAAATTCAAAAGGGCTTCTCCACATGCTAACATATGGAGTTGGAAGAGGATCTTCCATAGCCTTTTTCTTCTATTTTATGGAACTTTTATCACCCTTCATTGACTATCTTACACAAAATAAGAATGGCGACACAAAATATAAAATTCTCTTTCTTCCCTTGAACCTTCTCCTCGAACAACAAAAAATTATTTTTGGGTCCTCCTCAACTCAGTTTCTTTATGCTTCTTTAAGTCGCTTTACTAGTTCATCTTTGATATTAACTACTGAGTACCACCGTTCAAGTTTCAATGTCTAAATTATCCATTCATAAGGTCTAAGTTGTCTAGAACATAAAGCCATTAGAACTGGTAATCCAACATAGTGGAAAAAGTTCTCTCTGACTAGAAAACACCTTAACTACTGGAACTCCATAAAGACTAGATTTCAGTCTTGTAGAGAAATTAACCACAAACATTGACATATTCCAGATTCTTTTTCTTTATTTTGAAATTTAGTATTTTCTAAATACAAGCTTATCTAATCAAATTATGAGTTGAAGACGGTGACTTGAATGTACTTTACCATCGACATTACTTAGCCAATCCAAAGCTATTGTCCCACCATCAGGCAATTGAAATATCTGTCTGGAGACAAGAATGCATTAGTGACCAAAATGTAGCAATTCAACTGTAAAAAGTAAGGTATGTGAATATGATCTTTTTTTTTTAAACAATCTTAAAGATAACTGCCTTGCAGATAATACGTGCACCAACCTAAATATCTGCCAATAATTAAGCAACACTCAAGAGAGACCAAAACTGATATTATCATAGTATGATGCTCTAGATTGAATATTTACACAGTCAAGTGATTATAAATGATACAGAACCAAGGACCAAACTGACAAAGAAACTTGAAAATGAACAGGGAGAAAGATGTTCCAAAATTCAAATGCTAAGATTTTGCAAGTGGAGGAGGGTAACTAAAGTAGTTGATAAATGAGCAGAAGAAAAAGGAAACAGGTGAAACTAAATAAGTCTATTAACTGGATTTGTCACCTTCGGTAATGGCAAGCAGGTGCTCTTCCAAAAAACTGCAAAAAGGCAGTCTGAAGATGAGGACTGCAAAGCCATGGAGTAGACGAAAACCTGCATTATGCAATAGGAAAAATTCCAATGAATAAACAAAAAACCTTGTGTACTCATGACATACAAACTTCACTTCAAAACTCAGGATTCAGACCATCCTATCGCTTGCAAGACACAGTAAAGTATGTCCTCTAGAATTAACACTTTTTGGTTACTTACAAGATATATTCCTTCTGTTCCATTTCGAGATTCAAACTTATTAACTTTTACGTGGCAAAATTGGAGTTTCGAGATTGAAAACTCGGGGTTCTGACCATCCTATCACTTGTAAGACACAGTAAAAGTATGTTGTCTAGAACTAACACTTTTGTTACTTATAAGGTCCCAATTTTGCATCGCACAATTGGATTTCGAGATTCAAACTTCTCAACTTTGACCATGAATTCGGATATACAAGCATTGAGTTTCTTAAATAAAATCATAATAATCGCGACCATATAACAGTACTATAAATCACTATAATTAATAATTTAAAATATCTAACAGGCATATCAAGAATTAAATCAAAGAAAAATTTAATTGACTCTCGAAATTCCAATAGTGCCACGTAAATTACAAGGGAGTAATTAACTGATTACAACAACAATTGGTCAAAAACATATCTTATCACATGATTTAGACTAACAATCCACCTTATAAAATGGGTTTTCTGAGTGGTTCCAAAGCATCATCAATATAATACCAAAATTCCATAAATGATCAAGAACCAGAAAGAATTTGAATTTACCAAGATTATATTTTTCTTCAACCCCTTAATCAGTTTTTACCTGCCATTAAGAGTTTTACATTTGGAAACCACATCTTGATATAGGTCAGAGCAAGAGTTGAAGGTTAAAGACACGCGCTGTCCCCTAAATGCCGTAAATAAATTTTGAAAGAAGTGAATCTCCACGAAATGATAGAGAAAAACAGAGAGTAAAAACAGAAAACCCAATACATAATGAGAAATGGGAATCAAGAAAGCAGCTTTAAGCACAAGCTCATATGGGGAATCTGAGCTTAACTCAAAGCAATCCATGCTGATCTTATAAAGTTTTGGCTTTTTTTCTCTTTCTTGAAACGAAAGATAGATGGGAAGTTTGGAGCAAGAGGGTAGTTAACGCAGAGAGGAATATTAAAGGGTACTTGCAGGCGGACTAAATTTTATTTGAGAGTATATTAATTTAATTTTATTTGAGAAGGGGAGTAAAATATAGGCTAATAAATTAATTAATAAAAAAAAATAATAAAATTTCATAAGTAAATTTATGAAAAAAATATATAAAGACCTTATTATTATCTCATAGATATGAGATAAAGAAATTTTTGAAAAGCCCTCATTTCAGAAATCAAGCCTCGTAAATAGAAGATATTAGATACAAAAAAAAAGAAAAAGAAAAAAAATAAAAATAATTAAAACTGAGAAGCAAATGATAATATATAAATACGATAATAATAAAAAATTATAAGATGAATAATGACAACACAAGATATAAAGATACGATTAATTTTACTTACCTACTATATCAAAAGATCAAACTTCAACCAACTGTTACTTAACTTATTAACCTTCTACCTTAATACTTAATCTCCATTTCTATCTATAGAACCTATTTGGAAGACACCCTGATGTGAATTATTGGTTATTACGTAATTTAATTATATGTTGATTACTTTTAATATTTTTATTTTTTGTTTTAATTATTTTAAATTTTTTTTATTTTTATTATTCTATTTTTTTCTAAAATTATACTCTAAAACAAAGTTTTACGTGGCAGTTGCATGGGTCTGTGAGATTTGATATAGACAGATGGTATCAAATCTAAGCACCTTGCCTGAAGCTGAATTTTTGTTTTATTTTATTTAAAATAATAACAATAAAATAACAATTTCTTGTTAAGTTACATGAATGCAATTCTTGAATTTTTGTTATAATATAAGTTGCTTTAGTTATTTTGTATTTTCTGAATTCAGAGTCCAATCGAAAATAAATTCTTAACTCTCAAAAAGATAAAATTCAAGTATATTTTATATTTTAATATATTATTATTGTCATAAAATTTGTATGAATATAATATATTATAACTAAAGAAGAAGTAATGTTGAAGTTCATAATTTTATTTTTAGTTATAAGTTATATTTTATTTTCGTAATTGGGGAGCTCGCGGTGAGCAGCCAATATGGAAATTGGAGTGTTCTACATTGACAATACAGGTTGTGGCTGTGAGCAAAACTCACAATGGACTATTCCTAAAAAATAAAATATTTTTTATTGTGATCAATGAAATTAATACGATATTATCAAATTTATTGTTATATATGATAAATAACAACCTCTTGATACAGATCACAATTAGAATTAATGGTCAAAGACAGAAAGTGGGCCAAACATTATTTCTTCAGAAGTTGTTTTATTTTGAAATCAATTTAACATTTTGTTAAATTCAAACAAGTTGTGAATATCTAGAAAGTGATTGATGTTGAACATGCAAGTAATTCTTTATGATAACCTAACATACTATGATAGAGGTTAAATTAAGCTGATAACTATGGAACAATGCCAGTATATATAAAATCAGAAGAATGGTTAAAGTTTCTATTACAAAAACAAATAGCTCTTATTCATTTCAATTTTTAAGTAGTAATAAGAAATAGTACAGCCTTAGCAACTCTACCTTTTTCGAGGGATTGTATGATAAATGCATCAATTACAATAACATAAGGCATGACCACATGGTCATCTTTGCATTGAGGATGAGTTGCGCTTTTTCTTGAAAAACAGTGAACCAAGAATTGGCCATGTGGTTGTGATTGCAACACATGCAAGTACCCACATTGAAGTCGTACTACGCCAAGAGAGACGATTTTTAATAGGAACCATCATTGAATTAATATTTAGATCAAATTGAGTCGTTGCATTAGGTTCTTGTTGCATCGTGCCATTGTTAACTCTAATATTATCTCCAACCTTGACCAGCTGCTCATTTCCTATTTCACCTGATGCCTCGTTGCTAAATGCAGTCACTAAACCGTCTTCACTTATATTCACATATGGTGCCTCATCAATTGATTTCAGTGGACTATCCACTCTGTTATTTTCCATCTGCATAATGCAATGTCATATGACATAACTTTTAAGGTTCTCCAAATATCGTGGAGCCTTCACGACTACTTACGAGTACAACTATCAAGCAATATAGCCTATTAACTACCTAGGCAAGCTGATCTTTAAAACCTGCCCCGTTGCAGTGAAAATCTGCATACCTTTTCTCTACGGATCAATGAGCTGGAGTTCAAAGCACAAAGAAATTCACCAGTGGCCCTAACCCACCTGCATATAAGGAGGGCATAATAACTTGCTCTCATCATGGATATCATACAACTAAATTAGTCACCAGACACTTGAATACAAAACTTGAAGGGGTAACGCGATACATCTGAATACTCATGACACACCGATTACTCATTTCTCTAATTCAGGTCCCAACAATCATAAAGTACATCTCACAGATAACTCATATCTTTTCTCCATCCTTGGTTTTAGAGTATTTTCCTATGCTAAATGAATTGAGATGACTGAATAATAGTGGCATGCAATAAAGATTGAACAAAAAATAACTGAGTGCCAAAAATCATATCTGTGATGAGAGGAACGTATATTACCAGAGGCTTTTTGCTGTTATCCCTTCAAGATGTCCCAAGTGTCCGCCATGCTCTGTGGTAGCTAGTACGACATTTTTGTTTGCACTGAAAGAGGAATCAGGTTGTTATGTTATATATATTTACAGTAGCAGAAGTGAGAAGACAATATTTAAAGCAAAAAGATTATGATTCTGAGGCCTCAGAGGCATACAGAGATGATATGAAGATGACTTTGAAGTAGGTTTAGGTGGATAATGTGTTTTCAGAATATTTATTTCACTGAAGACCCAGCTAGCATTGGAAATAGTTACACTCCCTAGCAAGTAGCCAAATCCTTTTATACGCTTCATTTTCAAAAAGAACTTTTTACACACCAAACATTTCACCAAGTACGTCTTAAAAGCACCACTTTTTCTCCAACTAGGCCAAAAACTCCCATTCCCTCCTCTCATCATCTTGGAGCTTGAGTCCTCTTTGCTACGGAAAGATTTCAAGAATTTGAAGCTGTCATTTATGGTGTCATGGTGATTGAAGAAAAATTTTCCCCAGTAATAAATTTTCAATTTCTTATGCTTATTACTATATAACAAAGACTGACGTGAAAAAAAGCTTTAAAATGAAAGTGGTCAGCGTTAAACACTCAGAGAAACGCTTGGCATGTAAAAGGTTACAGTAAAATTTGGTGTATAAAAGAGATTTGGCTGCAAGGTCGGGGTGAACTATGTAGTAAGCTTGGTTAGTAACCATACAGTAACATCCTTCTCTCGAACAACCATATAATCTTTCAATTGTACTGCTTTTACATTGGTACCGACCTTTATCCTATCTAGAAATTCGAAAATGAAGCTAAAAGGAGAGACTTTGCAACACAAAGGATGACATACCGACATTCATCCCATGGAATTGCTTCCCTTGTACAGACTGGATCATCCAACGCAGTAATGCAGAGGAGGGGAACCCTCACATTTCCTATGTAACTGCTGCAGCTAACTTTCCTGTAATATGTATCAACAGTCTTGGGGGAGAGGGAAGGAAAAAATGCTGATTATTTAATTAGGCATTGGACAGACGTATTGAAAAAAGAAGGTTAAGTTCTGTTACCTCAAAATTATTAAGAACACAAGTAACATGTTGGTCATAATCTCTGATACAACGTATCTACATGAGAAACAAAAAAAAGAAAGCCATCCAAATAAGCAATACATGAAAGATAGATCATCTATTTGTTAGTTGCATAAATTATCAACTAAATTAGTCACTCTTTTATGAGGAGCTTAGAGAAATATATTGGTAGTAATATATAAGAACAACATATCCACTAGTATCTCACAATTGGGGTCTGGGGAAGGTATAATGTATGCAAACCTTACCACTACCTCATAGAGATAGAAAGGCTGTTTCCGAAAAACCCTCATCTCAAAAATCAAGTCTCATAAGTAGAAGATGCAAGATATGGAGAAAAAGGGAAAACAAAAGAAAAAAGAAAAACCGACTAATAATTAAAAGCAAAAGATAGTATGTAAATACGATAAAAGTAACAAATATAAGATGGATAATGACAACACAAGATATAAAGACACAACTACTCCTACTATATCACAAGGTCATACATCAACGCACCCCTACTGGCCTATTAGCCTTCTAGCCTAATACGCGACCTCCACTCCTTTCGATCTAAAGTCATGTCCTCGGTGAGATGAAGTTTTTCCATATCGTTGGTAGTAATATACGCATTGAAAAAAGAGGGCTTTACCGCATCCTCGAAGTTACTTAGGATTAGGATATCATATCTAATTGTTTATCAGAAAGCCCCTGTGTTAAGTTAGCTTCTTGACAATGCAGTGGTTCTAAAAGTTCAAAGAGTATCAAAGATTTCTTTTCCCCAGCTAATATTTTTCTTTCATGTATTGTATGATAGATATGTCATCTCGAGAGGAACACCAGAAACTAAAATGAAATGGATAGGTATCCACTTAAAAAAAAGTACATCCATTCTGGACATTATATTTGATCTTTGTTACACTTCCTTGGCGCAAAAATAATCATTTTGTCCACCATAAGTTAGATTTCATGTTTACTTACTCTTGAAATAAGCATCTTATATAGCATATTATTCACGTCTTTCCAAATGTTAGTATTTGCTCAACCGACCCACCGGCCACCATTCTATGTTAAGTCGGCAGAATGGTGGCCTATGTTAAGTCCGCAGTATGGTCCTTTATATCCTAGAATCTCCATAACTTGCTTTATAGGGACACCTATAATTTGGGTGCAAACCTCAAAAATTAGAACACAACATGTTTGAATTAGGGAACACCAAGTACTACATAGCTGGTTGCAGCATAAAAATAGTCCTAATATCATTTTTCTTTATCAGTTAAATGCCATAATATTGCAAATCCTCCTAACGTTGGATTTGCTAAGACGTGCTCCCCTGGAGCACATGCTATATCTACACCAGGCTTTAGCTTTAAATGGAAAAGGGTTCCATGAATTGGTACCAGCCCAAATGCTGAATGCATATAGAAGATACATGTACCCGAAACTAGTCTGGAATTGAGGCTTAGTTGGTTGATTTATTTAAGTGATTGACAGAGAAGTTAAAGCAATGAAAAGAGATCAATAAGAGAATGACCTTAGAAATGGCTTCCCAATCTGTCAGACGAGGCAAAACACTCCGATGCCTACAAAACTCAGATTGCACCATACAAAAGAATTAGGACACAAGAATTAAGGCCAACTAAAATAGAAGTTTACTAGTTTTGACATAGAATGAGTTTAGGATTAATGCCATCACAGCCAACAACAAAGCCATTACTTACAGCTGGGCATAAACTTTTAATCCAATTCCTAAAGCTTTGTCGTAGGATCTTTGCACAAGCCTGCGCTTAATAAACCTGTCACCAATCTGGAGAAAATAAAGAAGCAAAGACAGATAAACCTTGTCACGAAAAATGAGCACAGGTCCGGTATTTGTGGTACAGAATCAACACAAGAAATGATTAGTTTGACATCAATTAACGCATGTTGCCTTCCGGATCATGATAATCCAACAGATCATACCATCCAAAACAGCCCTTAACCCAAGAAATAACAAAATGTAATTGAATCCAACTTAGCGGGTAGATATACCATTTAAAGAAGAAAACAAAGAATTTGACAATCCAACAATACCTTAAAAAAAGTCAAAGCATGCATATTAGATAGTCCAGTTACTAACCAAAAGGTCCCAAGGAGAACAGATTGCAACCGCCCCAACAACCGCAGTATTGACTCTTTCCTCACCAAGATATTTTACCTGGAAATTATTAATATTGTCCATAATATAGTTCATGGTTTCGTTCTGAACAGTTGCCATAGCATATACTTGAACTTATTGCATGCTTAAAATTTAGAAGCATTTACTCAAGCCTTTGGATCATCAGCAACATCCATTCACAATTAAATTTGCAACATATCAAACTAAAGAAGATGGACCAACTAGTAAACTGAGAATAATCTTTTTTAGATGCAACTTTGATACTAAATTAGGATTTTTATTTTTTTTTGTATTGGTCAAAATGTCGCTAAACACTAGGGAATTACAACATAACTTTGAAGAACTGACAACCTAAGCATCATGATAGCCATATAGACAATTATCACATGCTTGTGTATATGAACCATTCTGACAACAACAAGATATTTACTGTAAGAATCTATGATGATTCTCTTCCCTTTGTCTTTGAAATTTAGTTTCAGTTTTCAGGTAACCATTAAGAAGATTATTTAGCACAAAGTGATGCAATTTTGTGCTCATGTTAGGAAAGCTAACAAAAATATTCAATAACAAAGTAAGTAATTTTGTACCAAAACATTAGCACCAATGCTAGTGCCAACAGCAAACAAGGGAGCTTGAGGATATTCGGTGTGAAGATGATCAATGAGTTTGCGCGCATCCTCCGTCCATCCGGCATTATAAAGACGATCAGACTGCCATCAAGATATCATGAATCTTTAACTTTCATTGGTCAATATTGTACATTATATTTTTTATACAATAAACATATTACTAGCAAAGTTATGTACCTTAGACTACAGCATTAAAATCAATACTAAACTTTCACAAGTCCAATCCATATTACATTGAGAAAAAAAATACAGGCAGAGACTTCTAGACTGGCAATAAGAAATACAGGGATGAGAGGCACCATATACATCAATGAATTTCAAATTTAAGTATTGCCTCAGTGACAGCTTCTACAGAATAATGAAGAATGGCCACTCTCCTGGGGCATATAGAGGCCTACATTATTTCCTTAGAGATGACTCAGCTAAAAAACAAGCGTCTTTCTTGATCAAAGTATAAAATCCACCTACATGAAACTTCATTTAAAAGTGTCACTTTGACCAGGTGAGCAAGGACATAACTTATTACTGATGATCCCATCTCAATAAAGAATTACTGCTGTGATATTCTATTTAACCAAAGATATGAGATACTAAGCCAAGTATATATGTATCACATAATTTATTCATCCTGACCCATTGCTTCTACAGGATTCTGCAAATGCATTGATGCACAAAATATCTCTATCTCTAGGTTGCCAACATGAAGTCGAGCACATATAAGATTGAATTGGTGCATGAAGCTGGAAAAATAATTCTTCAATGCTGTGCATCTATGCACCTAATCTTATGGTTTTGTGCTTGTGAAATAATAATAAGGCAGTTTCAGATCAAAAACAAGCTGACGCAACAGCAATACAAACTTAGAAAGTTCACAGCATTGCTCCTCTCAGTTAACTGAAGGAAATCTGGACCATATCTTCTTTTATCAAAAGCAACTAAGCTGGAAGAGATTAAATTCCTGCTCAAGGAAGGAGTACTTACAGTTATTGACACTCCCCCGAGACCCCGATGATTGCTCACAACAACATTCCATCCAGATTTAGCCATCTTGAAAGCAAGATGCTTGACGTACTGTTAAATTAAAGCAGAGTTAAAGCAAAAATTTGCCACTCCACCGAAAGCACGTCTCAAGTAATCTTGCATTAGAGCTCAATCAATACCAGTATGAAGTGGAAATGAAAAGAGACGAAAAGAGAAGAAAAATGCTTACACAAGACAAGTAAGACCAATAATAATTCAAGGTAACAAAGAACTATTTTAGCACAACAAAATTTTCTCCATGAGAGAAAGAGACAAAAGCTAACAGAAAATTCAATATTTCAGAGGAATATAAACAGAGTGGAAGAAAGCTTACAGCAGAATGAGAGTCACTTGTTAAACCAGGAATCACCATAACAATGGGAGTTTTATCATCACTCTGAACTCCATCAGCACCTTTGATGGATGGGTTTTTAACTACCAAGTTAAAAGGCAGAAATTGGCCTCAATCTACTCTTGTAAAATAGCATATAGAAAAACAACAGGGGATAGTCAAGAACCAGAACATTCATCTAGCCATGCAAGAATACTCTTTTGGTCTAGTATAAGCTTGTAACTTATGATAGGTACTTGTTAAAGCAAATGATTTTACAACTAGTAGCTTGCTTGTTTAGTAGATATATATCAATATAACATCAAGTGCTATCAAAAGGCAACCAACAATAAATAACAAATCCACCCTTAAACATAACTACTTCAACAAGCCAACACCACCAACAAAATAATAAATCCTCCCATAAACATCACTATTTTCAGCAAGATAATAAGTAGGCATTAGTCAATCAAATCATTTGTTATATTATCTCATTATATCAAAATTTATTTAATACAATGAAGTCATTTATGAAGTAGGCTTAATAAAGTGCTAGAATAAGCTACATCAAAGCACAAGGAGTTCTGGAGGCAAAGAAAAGCATAGAAAGCTATATTACCGAAGGGTGGAAACCACTTTTTGATAGAATGATGGAATAAGCTCCAATAATGAGGAAAAACGGAGAAATAATTTGAATCTATGCTGAACCACTCTGATTGCTTTAGACACCTTTATATTTCTAGCTGTTTAAACGCACCAATAAAATAGGAATTCAACCTTATATGGTTCATTCTAATAATACAAAAGTATCCACATAAAAAAAAGATGGAGGTGGAAGAGAGGTTCTTCCACTATCTCTTTGTTCTACTTTTTCAAGCATTTTTGTCTTACTTCTAAATCCTTTTCGAGGACTGTTTGTGACATTGTGTCAAAACTAATGGACAAAGTAGACTATAAGACCACCTTCCTTCCTCCCCTAAATTTTCTCCTCGAAAAACCAAAAATTATTAATCTGTCCTCCTTAACTATCTTATACACTATCAAGTTGGGTAATCTGTTTAACTAATCCTTCATCTTCGACATGACCTAGTTTTATGTGCCAAGTTTTTAAAATTTTGAACCCTTTAGAACTGGTTACAGCTAACATAGTTGCGAAGTTCTACATGACGGAGCAACGTATCTACCACGCAACTCCATACAGTCCTTCAATCTTGTAACAAAATTCGCAAAAACTACATTTTGATATATCTTCCAACTCCTTATTTCTTTTTATTTAGAGGTTTATAAACTTTAAAATAAAAGGTTGTTTTATCATACTACGAGTTGTAACAATTGACAATGAATGAATATACATATATATAAATGTACTTTACCATCCACATTCCTTAGCCAATCCAGAGCTACTGTCCCACCATCAGAAGTTTTTAATATCTGTCTGAAGGCAAAGAATGCATCAGCTCTTCACTATGTAAAAGATACATATGTAACATTTTAAAGTCCTAATCGAAGAGTAAAATAAAGACGTAAATCCGTACACAATTGTCACCTTTGATAGTTGAAAGCAGGTACTCTTTCAAAGAACTGCAAAAAAATAGTCTGAAGATGAGGACTGCAAAGCCATGGAGTTGAAGAGAACCTGCATTAAGAAATAGTTTACAAATCACCATCACATTTTCCCAAAATGATCAAGAATGAGAACCATATCAAGATTTCTTCAGTTTTTACCTGCCATGAAGGATTTTACACTTGGAAACAACCTCATGATAGAGGTCACAGCAAGTATTGTAGGTCAAAGAGACAGGTTTTCCCCTAAATCCAGTGAATAAATGTTGTATAAAGTACATCTCCACGAAATTATATAGAAATAGAAAGAGTAAAAACAGAACTCCGCATAAATAATGAGAAATGGGAATTAAGAAGGCAGCTTTAAGCATAAGAACATATGGGGAGTCTGAGCTTAACCAAGTGCAATCCATGGGGATCTAAAAAAAGGAGAAAGAAAGAAAGAAAGAAAGAAAGAACTCAAGAAAAAAAATGGTTGGGAAAAATGGAGAAAGTTGGTTAGCTGAGTTAATTTGGTTATCAATAAAACGTGACAACTGCCAACAATATATAGGGTGCCAAACTCTTCTCTTTATTATTTTTTGGGTTCCAAATTTGTAAATAGAAATACCACCATTTATTAAAATGGATTATCGTTAAGATATTTTTTTTAAAATTATCATATTAAAATTAAATTCATCTTTAATATTTTATTCAATATTAAAACACATTATGTTATTGAAAGTTAATGTCTAGTCTTAAAAGGTGTCTGAATCATCATTAATTAGAACGTAAATTAGTTTTTGTTTTGTTTAACAAGGTTGAAAATTAAATATTTATTTCTTTTTTTAACAAAAGTTTGTTTAGAACTATATCAATTCATGTTTCGCCCCCTCAATTGGAAGAGAAGAAGTATAATTACATCGAATTATTGGAGAATTATAAAAATATTGTCATACCAACTAAAGAACTCTTAGAGTAAACTTGTTTTTTTGTTGGTATGTTATGCTCAATATATTAATATGGTATTTTACACAAATAATGAGGGCAAAAATTTTAGTGTAAAATATGAGCATGTGAATTAATGATTTCTCCGTAAAATTAGTAGTACTATATTTTAAAAAATTAATAGTATAATATTATTTGTATCTGATATTTTTGAGATGATAGTCTTTCGAAAACAGTTTTACTATCTCTATGAGGTAGTGGTAAGATCCGCATACATTTTACCCTCCTCAAACCTCACTTGTGGGATTTCATTGGATATGTTATTATTGTTGCGTAATAGTATAATATTATTTGAAGGCCTTCATGCTGCAGAAACAAAAATCAATTCTCTCTTTATGTATCTTCATTTTTAAGTGTGGCATAGCATACTGAAATTGGTATGTAGATATTATCATAAATCCTAAATCCGCTTGGCATAGCATACTGAAATTGGTATGTAGATATTATCCTAAACCACGCATTTGCCTGACAGTATACATGTGAGAAAATGGGCAGTGCTCTTGCATAAAAACCAATCATGATAAATTTAAACAAAGACAATAGTAAAATAGTTTCAAATTTGAGATTTGAAACCTTGAATTCATATTGCCTCTAGCAAAATCTCTTATTAAGCATAAAATAAAAAGTTTTATTTGTTGTATTTTAAAATATAAAATAGTTCTATTGCATTTGGTTCTTGTTGCACCAGCACTATCTCCAGCCTGATGTCTTCGTTGCTAAATGCAGTCACTAAACTGTCTTCTTTATATCAATTGATTTCAGAGGACTGTCCACTGTGTTATTTTGTATCTGCATAATACAATGATATGACTTTCAAGGTTCCCAAAATATCACGCTGATATATAAGAGCTATTACTCAATATAGCCAATTAACTATAGCTAGGTAAGCTTGTCTTTGTGTGCAAATCTGCATACCTTTTCTCTATGGTTGAATGAGCTCGCGTTCAAAGAACAAAGGAATTCATCAACCGCCCTAACCCACCTGCGCATAAGGAGGACATCATATGACTAAATTAGTCACCAGACACTTTGATGCAAAACTTGAAGGGGTACGACTACAAGCAAAACATGAGGGAAACATATATTACCAGAGGCTTTTTGCGGTCATCCCTTCAAGATATCCCAAGTGCCCCCCATGCTGTGTGGTAGCTAGTACGACATTTTTGTTTGCCCTGAAAGAGAATCATGTTGTCATGCTTTATATATTAACAGTAGCAGAAACAGATATGTATTTAAAGCAAAAAGAGGCCTTGGGGGCATACAGTGATAATATGAGGATGACTTTGAACTAATAAAAGAGACTTCAATATAAGCAAGGCTCAACTTCCGTTAGGTGATTATGTGTTTTCATATACTAATAACTACACTGAACACCTAGCAAGTAGTCAAATCCTTTTTACACACCAAATATTTCATCGAGTTTTTCTTAAAATACACCACTTTTACTATGTGGAATTCGCATGCTTTACACACAAAAGAGGTGCGTGAATTCTTTCCCCCTTCTCCACTTTACCCAAAAAAGTTGAAATGCACCTTCTTCTACTCTTTTTCATCTCCGGAAGACATAAACGCCTTTCCCCTACCACTTCCCACCTCCTCCTTTCTCCAACTAGGTGAAAAAATCCCCTCCCCATGTCAGCGTGGAGCTTGAGTTCTCTTTGCTAGGGAAAGATTTCAAGAATTTGAAGCTGTCATTGATGGTCATGGTCATTAAAGTGAAACTTTTCCCTGAAGTTAATTTTCAATTTTTACTGCTTATTCCTATTATATCTAGCTATAAACAGATCTATTGAAGTGAAAAAAGAGGAAAGAGCTTTTGAGTGAAAGTGTGTTATTGATAAGACATGGAGAGAATAACTTGTCTATTGTTCAAAGAGAACAATGATATAAATACATGGAGAAGACAAACTAACTAAGGTAACTAAATAAGCTAACTATGATAACTAAATATTCAAATCTCTAACAATCAGTTATATTATCTATCAAATCTCTATATTATCTATGTACGTTATTATACAGATTTTGTAACAGTGTGTATAAACATTTGGCGTGTATAAGTTTCCCCCAAAACTGAGAGTATGTAAAAGAGATTTGGCTACAAGGTCAGGGGGTAAAATATGCAGTAAGCCTAG
>JAOTQJ010000001.1:32005003-32017268 GCA_025642045.1 Solanum sejunctum | reverse complement strand
TTATTTAGCAATTTCTAATCTAATGATATAACTTGACCTTTCTTTTTCAAGAGAAAATAAGACAAAGAAGTAATGAAACGAGTCGAGGAAGAAACTTTAAAATGTATGCACATTCAACTACTCCATCGTTTTATTAAATTTATTAAAGGTGAAATTTTTTTTAATCTGAATAATCATAAATTTGACCAAATAAATATATATTCAGTTTGAAAAATCTCACAAGATTTATCATATAGGACGTTTGTGTCTACTTTCTGATTGTTTAAGTACTTACTTTTGTGCACCAAAAGTAGTTAAATTTCAATTGAAACTAAATTAAAAAACACACTCATATATTATGTCAATATAATTTGACAAATTCCAACACGAAATAAGTAGCTAGATTTATATGCCTAATTTTTCTGATAAAAAATGTTTCAACATTTGATTAGCATTTAAATTATCCTCAAATTGAAGTTTCTCAAATTTGACCTTTTTCATGGTTAAACTTTTGGTTTTACTATGTGTTAAGTTACGTTTCACGTGTGACATCAATGTAATACGAAGCGTGTAACATTTCTCTTATAAATTATACTTTTTTTGTTTTAAATTAATTAAATTTTTGAGATTTTTTTTCAATATTCAAAATAGTTGAATTGTTCAAAATTCAAGATAAATGTTTGATATATGTATATTGACTTATAAATTCAATCAAAATGAGACGAAAAAAATAGTTGTCAATAATAAAACTTTAATTCAAACTTTTGTCATTTTTTAAAATATGATCATATTCAAATAGGACATACCCTCCCATTTAATTATTTTTTGCTTGTTTAATTTTTTTATTCTGTAACGAAATTTGTCTGTGGTATCATGGGATCCATAGAGAAATATTATATAGACTATAGTCACTACTTTGAGCCTCTCACTTCCTTAAACAATTATAACAAAGAAGCTCGGAAGAATGATAATATAAACATATGGTATAATCTTATAAAGTGTGTGCATATTTTAATCGGAGTCAGCTCAATGCTTTATAAAATAAGGCACATGTTTTTGGGGTCCTTAAATTTTTACCAAAAACAATTATGTGATAATTTTTTCATAGATAAAATAATTATTTATGATAAAAGTACATTTTTTTTAAAAAAAGATGTTGTTTCTTTTCTTTACCTTATTAAAATAAAAGAATTAAGAAAATGTTGGTTTACCTTCTTATGTTCTTGCTAACACTCACATTATTTATTTTACAATTTATTGATTTTTTGAATCATATTTCATATGATTCTAACTCTTATTTTTATTTAAAATTTGTCAATTTATTTTGAAAATTTGTCAATAAATAAGATATTTTTAAAGATTTGTAAGTGAAACCGAGTAAGATTGAAGAGAGAAAATCAAAGAGGCATTGTGATACCGAGTAGGACTCATGACACGTCATACTCAAACTAGTGAATAGTGCAATACACGTGCTTTCACAAATTAATTTAATTTCTCATCACAAAAAAACAAAAAAACAAGAAAAACGTGCTATTTGAGAGGGTATATAATTCTTATTATTTTTAATCTATCAAATTCAATAAAGAATTTATAAAAAAGGGAAGGAATAGGCACACATATTTATAGAGAGCGAGACTTGGTGCTGGTTTGTATAGTTTTTTAAACAGTTTTGAAGTATTTGACAGAAGTTGAAAAGTATTTATAATCATTTATTTTTAAAGTAAAACAAATAAAAAATATGTATTTATAATTTTTGATTTATAAGTCATAAGTTAAACATCAATTCAAATAGTCTTTTATAAATTCTTAATTTTTTATTCGAGGTAGATCGAAGAAGTATTAAGCGAAAGGTGATCAGACAAAATATAGTGAAACTTGATCTCACCATGGACACGCCCTTAGATAGGAAGTAGTGAAAATCGCGAATTAGAGTAGCAAACTAATAGATTAGTATAATTAGGTTGATGTCTGGTCGTAGGGTATGGTAGGGCAGTAGCATTTGTGTAATGTTATTATTATCTGTCTTATATATGATAATTGTCTCGTATTTACATACTTCCTATTTTTTATATCTAGTTTATTCTTCTTATGGGTTCTTATACAATGGAACCATTGTACTCATTCTCCATTCATCAGATATCTTGTCAGTCTTCATAATAACATTGAACAGTCTAATTAACCACTCTAATACTAAAGAACAATTTTTTTTTTACCTAATTATTCTAGGAAAGAAATACAGAAATTTCATTGGCACGTACTATTGCCACTTTAGTTTTTTCTAGAGGAATCAAAAGTTCGAATGTTTCTATATTTTTGTATTACCTCTTGCAGAATATTATATGTATATGAAATTTAAGGAATAAAGTATTTACTAGTATGATGGATAACTTTCTTCTTTTATTTAAGTATCTATAATATAATCTTTAAGATTACATTGAAGAACGTCAAAAGGTGTTAAAAATATGATATTAATTCTTGAAAACGTAGAAAGGATTATAACCATATGAAAGATCAATAGATAAAATAGAGATGTAGATATTATCAGATATATATATAGCCGGGCCTAAATAGATGAATGAAGAAGTACGTCCGGATAGACTTCAAGAGCTCTTGCTCTGTCTATCCTCCTACTTCTTATTCTGGGGGTCATAGAAAGATACGAACCGCCTTGCTCCAAAGACCTTCATCCTATAGCTACCAAAGATCATCACCTTCCGAGTCCATCTTTAATAGGAACTCCATTTTCTATGATATGATCTTTCCTTTTTCTGTGTGAAATCGAGTGTGAAATAGGCTACGGAAAAAAAATCTTTACCGAGGAGAAGGGCTATGCCCCATTGAATCGATACAGCTGAAGTGAGACCTGTTTAACTAAGTAGTACTTTCTTTGTTTATTGTATTATTTTGAAATGTTTAATAATATTTATTGATAAAACTAATGAAAATTTGTTATTTTGTGTCTTTCTTAAATTTTATTCTTGATATTTATTTTTCAATATTTAGATAAAGAATTATTAATATGGATGATATGATAAAATTACTACTTCTTAATTTATATGTCAAGTTAATTATGAAGAACTATTATTAGGAGTAATATTCCATTTACCATACATTGACAATCCCAAAATTAAGCATTGGTTTCTTCTACACAAATTGTGTTTGTAACATAGCAAAAGCTATCTTTTTTACATAAAGATTATCTAATTAAAGTATAGGTGAGTGACAGATTAATCTGGTTGAAAATATACACATACACACATATGTATATAAGTCAAAAAGATATCGATCTTATAAGCATTTATCATTAAAAAAAATAAAGTAAATATAATAATATATTTAATATTCAATTTACACAATTTATATTTACCACCAACGGTACAAATAAAATTAGCAATCGACTTCAGTCATTTTTATTTAGCCCATAAAATAGAAAAATAATTTATTCACTTTAGCATATTTTTTCTTACAAGATTGAGTTGAGGGTGAAGTAGTGATGTCTTCATTGATGTCTATTTCAGCAAAGATATTTTCACAAAAATTTGTAAAAAATATTTTTTTTAGTGTACTTTAATTTAATTAGTGATGTAATTTTATTAAAATTATAGGATATGTTTTAGTTATGACTTTTAGTTATAAATTCATATCTTTTGGTTATAGCTTTATTATTCTCAATATTGATAATATTTGTGTATATTTTGTAACTGCTCTGAGTAAAAATTAATCTAACAATAAGTTTTTAATTATGAATATCTCAATAGATCTCATCACATTGTATATGCACACACAAAAAAAGAAGAAGATAATTTACTATCGCATTAATATATATATAAAAATTGATTAATCAACACCACTTAAAATTTATCATTATTTAAAAAATTTATTAAGTATTGATTTTACACATAATAAGATGATTTCATATTGTTTAATTAGTATACATATTGAGCCCATATAAATACAAAATTTTTGTAACTTATTATTATATAAGAGAGAGTTAAGGGTGAAGCATGCACGTCTCTTATTAAATAAAAGAATATATATGTACACAATTTCGCCATCACAATTTCTATTTTAGGATCAAACTATAAAAATTTTTATTAATATTTTAAAATATATAAATTTTCATTATATTAATGTAAAAAATTATATAATATTTTTTTCAAAATTTTTATTTGAAATATTAATTTAATTTTAAAAATTAATTAAGTTGACTTTCCATAATATAAGCAGACAAACAAAACAAAAAAAAATAATTCTTAAACAATCCGTTATCATGTTTGTTTTTGTTTTTTGTTTTTTTCTAAAAAAAACTAAAAGAAAAAGACTCTCTGAAAGTTTGATGTGAAGAATGAATACTCCCTACCGATCAAGCGATTCAAAAATAAACTTCCCAAATTGAATAAAGCTTCAAACTTTCTTCCTCCAATTCAGCTATGGCGATATCCCTTTGCTTCTCTCCCCTCATTTCAACCCCAAAACACCATCCAAGAACCCCTCTGTACAAACCCATCAACCCCTTTATCACAAAGATTTCAAATCCGAATTTCAAGAAAATAAAATGTGTTCATGAAGATTCCCAGAATCTTGTGGCAAAACCCAGATGGGAAAATTGGTTGTCAATTGCAGCAAGTCTTTACCCTGTTTATGTAAGTGTTGGTGGAGTTGTTGCCTGCTTAAAGCCCTCAACTTTTTCATGGTTTGTCAAGTGTGGTCCTACTTCCTATAGTCTGGCTCTTTGGCTTATAATGCTTGCTATGGGTCTTACTTTGGAGATCAAAGAGTTGACCAACTTGTTATTGCAAAGGCCTCTTTCTGTGAGTAACTTTTCACTCCTTTTCTTACAATCTTGATTGAACCCCTATTCTGTAAAACACTTCTTGAGTGGTTGCCACAATATTTTCTGTAAATATAACTGAATCTAACTCCCAGAAATATTGTATTGTTCTTTCTGAATGTTACTTAATGATACTAATTGCTGGCAGATTGACTTTTGTTCTCTAATCTTTCCACAAGAGATGTTACCTAACATGATTATCTTTTAACCCTCATTCGCAATTTGCATATAGGGTAAACTCTTATAGGCCAAAATCTTTGGTTTTCCTCATCTTTCTAGATTCTGTTTGGTTGTGCTGCTCAATATACTATTATGCCAGCCTTGGGAGTGATTCTCAGCAAAATCTTGGGTCTGCCTCCTTCAATTTCAGTTGGTTTAATATTGCTTGCCTGTTGCCCTGGAGGTACAGCTTCTAACGTGGTAAGGTGACTTTCTTCTATATTTTTCTTCTTAACGGAGTTAGTTAATCAGGTTTTAACTTCCAAATTGACATGTTTAGATTGTAGATGTCCAATGTTTGCATCATATGTCAAAAATGTTATGAACCCACAGAAGGTTTGCTTTCTTGTGGTTTCTCTACAGAATTTTAAGTTGAAATTCTTTTGGTCTTTTTATGATCCATGTTATATGGTATTTATGGTATTCGTTGTCACATTGCCAATTCATCTACTGCTCTCCAGTTAATTTGAACTGCATGACAAAGTTGCATTTTGTTGAGCTCCATGTAGTATTTTCCTACTTATTTAGGGAAAATGCCAGGAGCTTAGACAAACTTCTGTGGAAATTGTCAATAACTTCAAAGAAGTGCTAAGTTGGTTTAGAATATATTTCTCTTATGCATGTCTACTTAGGTTGTTAAATCTGATATGGTGGTAATGATTCTTCAAAGTGCTCCAATTTATCACTCGATAAGTCCATGTTGTAGAAGCATCGTCCTCATTTGAATTAAGCTAACTTCTCATTTTTCCTTTTTACTGTATCTGGAACTTCTTAGATATAATTTCTTTAGTTCTGCAACTCTTATTACCCAATATTGGATCTATACCCTTTGTCAATTGACCATTGTGTCGAATTGAACTTGAAAATTAGTGCCTGAGGACCAAAGTTGACTTAGTATGTACCTAGATGTGCTTATTGTCGCTTTCAACCTGCTGCATCCATCAACTTTTCTTTAGAAGAATCAACATTTTATTTGAGTTCTTGATGATTTGGTAGAATAAAAATTGTTTTTCACTAGTAGGAAAACCTGAGCAAAGAAGGGTAATGATCATGAGGTTAGAAGATAATTGTTGTACTTCTGTTACATTTCAGAATTACATGTCATAAGCTATGGTGTTGCAAGGAGAAAATAGTTCTATGTTGGAAGCAATCCCTAAAAAGAGTTTCTCCTCCTTTTGATTATTGAGGAATGCAAATAATTTGGGCAAATCGTACAATTATCGTGCTTCACAGAAAGGTTTAATTCTCACTTCCGCCAAGCCTTTTAGCAAGCATTCAAAGTTGGTTAATTCTGTCTATCCTTCACACCCAACTAGAAGTACACTTCTCCCACAGTATTTCCTGTATGCCAGTTTCTTTCTTCTGATTGGAACAAAAGCTTTTATTGAATGCTCTCTCTTGAACTGGGATGTCAGCTTCTTGATATCATGAATATATATATGGTCTTATAGCATAAACCTCACTGCAAAGCCTACTTTTTGCTTTTTAACTAATTTACAGGTAACCTTAATTGCACAAGGAGATGTCCCGTTATCAATAGTTATGACAGCATGCACTACAATTGGTGCAGTTGTTCTGACTCCCTTTTTGACGATGATTCTGGCAGGAACTTATGTTCCTGTGGATGCTGTTAAGCTTTCTATCAGCACACTCCAGGTTATGTATCTCACTATTATGTGTAATTATAATGATATTTTTTAAGTTTTGACTTATCGTGTTATCTATATACGTTTACTGGTTTTAATATTTCTTTCTTCTTTTTTAGGTTGTGGTTGCTCCAATTATCCTGGGTTCTTATATGCAGCACAAATTTCCAAAAGCTGTGAAAACTTTTACACCTTTTGCTCCACTTCTCGCAGTCGTAGCTACATCTCTTGTTTCTTCCAGGTTTAGTTGTTGATCCTAAATCATTTTTGATTGATTGTTTCCTCAACTGCCCTTTCCTGTTTCATCCCTTTCACATGTTATCTTCTTGTTTTTTTCTGCTCAGTATATTCTCTGAAAATGTTGGTCATCTAAGATCATCCGTGGTTGGCATGTCATTCTCTTCTGATTTGCCTCTACTCCGTCGTGCTCAGAGTGTGCTAGCTAGTGAATTTGGACTCGTTGCAGTGTCTGTCGCGTCGCTTCATTTTGCTGGTTTCTTTGTTGGGTAAAATTATCTTTGTTTCTTTTTTTCAATCTATTGGCTAGATTTAGCATCCATCAATTATGTCATATGATGAGATCTTCATCAGGTATCTTTCTGCTGCTTTGGCTGGTTTTAGTGAACCTCAAAGACGAGCTGTATCCATCGAGGTACATTCTTAACAGAAGACTTCCATACTTAACACTTGGGTTTATTTTTGTCAAGCATGGAAAATATCAGATTGGATAACAAGTTCCTAATTTGTTCTTAGTAGCCCAAGACCTTTTAATCAGTGCCTTGTTTGATCACTTCTGAACGAACACATACTTGTCATGGATGAAACCAATATGTTCCCTGATATGTTTTGTTAGGTCTAATTTTTTAAGTTAAGAAGTGATTTTTGTACTCAACGGAATGGAAGATTGCGTCCCTATACCATTTACAAATCTTATGACATGTGAATTAGTGGTTGCTTCCAGCCAAAAGCAGAAAGACAGCTCCTCCCTCTGTCGACTTCTGATGTTAAAGTTTCTATACTTGCGTTGCAGGTGGGGATGCAAAATTCTGCCTTGGGTGTGGTGTTAGCGACCTCCCATTTCTCTTCACCAGCAGTTGCATTACCTGCTGCAACTTCAGCGATCATTATGAATATAATGGGTAGTTGTTTAGGTTTCTTTTGGAGATGTATTAATCCTACTCAAAACCAAAAAAGTTATTCATGTTGAACCATAGTGTTGCTATATTTTTGGTTTTGTCATTCTCTATATTCACTTTTGAGGCCCTAACTCTTGAAGAAGTGAAAGCATGTGTAATGCACAAGAGAGTATAGACAGTTTGTGAAGGTATAGATAAAGCTATCTTTACCATGATCAAATGGTTATATTATAAAATTTCGTGCCAAGTCAAAAGCTGAAAGTTGTTCACAGTTAATATCTGGCTCTACTAATGCAAAAGAAATTAAACCAACTCAGAAAATCCAAGTTCCACCTGATCATTAGTAACTCATAATTTATTTTTTTTAACCTTTCTATCATGCCGGTGGAGTACAACTTTGAAGCTTTTTATTCATTGGACAGAATGTATTGATTATCTGAATATTTGGTGGATTATGTTATTCAATTGCAAGTGAATTAATTAATTACCAGCTTTAAAATGCATGTTTAAATTTTCAGGATTTTAAGTAAACATCCATATGCCTCTCCTGAATGTGATCATGGATAATTTGAAGGAAAAACAAAAGTTCTATGTGAAACAAATTAAAGCAAGAGCTAGGTGATGTCCAAAATGGTAAAATTGCACTTCATTTTACTAGGACATAATTATTCTCTAGTATTAACTTTGAGATTTTCCCAGCATGTATACTTAGATATTGATTGTTATATGTATACATATTTTATATATGGAGGGTATGTTAACTTCTGGGTTATCTATGTTGATAACACAATATCTGATCCATAAAATTTAAGACTTAAAGTCCATCTTCTTAAGGAAAAATTATGCAAAATGATAAATATTTAATAGTTATTTATGTACTTTAGTAATAGTTTTAGTTAATTATTCAAAATGGCTATAGTTTGATTTATTTTGCTAGAATTTGTGTAATTCAATTCAGAAGTTGTATATACTTTCCCTAAACATTTGTATACAATTAATTGATACATTTGATTTGTATAAGTTATGAAAAAAATCATAATCGTATGTATAGAATACTTATCCTATTTGTATATTAGCAGATGAATTCTACAAATAAAATACTCATAGCCTATGAAACTATAGCTATGGAGTGTAATTAGACAAATTGTAACTAAGGATTAAAAACAATTTATGTTTACAACTAGGTAAAATAACACAAAATAACTTCCAGAAAAAAATGTCACTATTCAAACTACTTGGCTTTTCTATTGAAAACTTCAGAAATTGACTTCTTTTATCCTTTCACAAGAAAGATCAATATAATTATTTTTAGTATAGAAATTAATTTTAAATTGAGCAATTAAAAATTAAAATTCACAAACAAAAGCATAGGTAGTGTACTCTCATTATGTTGATAAAATGAACTACTACAAGTTTTATTGACAAAAATATGAACGTTGTTGATGCAATCTTAATAAATATCCATAAAATGATAGATGACACATATCGAATCACCTAACTATAAGTAAGATACATGTCATATCTTCAATAAATTTTCTCTACACGTAAATTAACTAAAGTAAATTTATGAAAAACTTGTGAACGTAAGTTCAATAAGAGTTTTAAAATGTGCTTATTTTTTTTTGATATTGATAAATGGGAAGAAACAAAAAGAAGGAATAATTGAAATCATTTGGTTGCAATAATTGGCTCTGAATGCGGCGAAAAGCTAGCTGCGAGTTTTTTTTTTTTATTATTATTTACATAGAAAATCGAATTTAGAGTAAGAATTTATCAATAATTTATTTTGTACTCCTGTGACTATTCTGCAATCATTTATTTTGATTAATACTTTTAAAATCAAATATTAATTAATATTAATATAAATAAATAAATAATTTTTTCAAACTAGACAAATATCATTATAATTTAAATGTAATGAATAAATAATAATGAGCGGAGGGAATAGAGTCTAGATCAAACCGCCGACATTCCCACTTCCTCCTCTCTTTTTTCTTTGTCCCTTCCGGAATCTTCCTTTCTTTTCGAGCTTCATATCTATTTTTTTAAAAATTTATATGACGTTATTTAAATTTTGAGAATTAAATAATTTGAATTTGATTATTAAATTAAGATATAAAATATTCAATTTTTTCAATATAAGATTTATATATTCAAAAACTACATAAAAATTTTATAATTCAAAATCTTTAAAAGATATAAATTTCTATCAAAGATAAATCTATTTGAATTTCATGACTCAAAATATTATTTATTTCATCTTCTTCTTTTTTAAAAAAAGAGAAAATTAAACATCATTTAATGAAATAATTTATATACAAAAAAATAATTCATGGTAAACATTTTTCAAAGAGAAATATTTATGAAGGTAGGTGAAGATGTGAAGTTGAGGTGTTGAATGTAGAAAAGGACAAAACTAATATATAATGTCATTTATGGTTGTTTTACTTACTTTTAGTAAGAAAAAAAATATTTAAACTTATTTTTTAAAAAATATATTTTAAAACATTTTGACAATTAAGAAGAAAATTGAAAAAACATTTTCTACCATAGCGTTACCGCTCTTTTGGCACAAAGAGAAAAAATTAAGTACTGATCTTTGCTTCTTGAAATTAATATTTCAAAATAGACTTGCATCCGTTTATGATTTGCTACTTTTAGAGAAAAAATAATTTTAAAGAAATACTTTCTTCATTTTTTTTACTTGTTTATTATATTAAAGAATAAATATTTAAGAATATTTATTTATTTTTATAAAATTGAAAAATAACTTTATATCTTTAATTATTATTATTATCATTGATTATAATTATTTTTATTATATTTTTATATTTAAAAAATAATTTAATTATATTATCTTTATTATTTATTATTTTTTAATTATTATACTAAATTGAACAATATTATTGAAGGAAAAAAAAACGTGCAAAACAAAAACTGTGGTCCAAAATAAGAAAAGACTTGAATGATTTCTGACAGCAAAACAAATGTAGGGTCCTATCAGAAAATATCACGTGTTTATGGTCCCGTCCAATGAATAAGTTATAAAAAATTTAACGGTTATCAAATTTTTTTAACTTATATCATCTATCGGCTATCAAATAGAGAGAATTGCACCCCCCCTTCCCCGCCCCCTCCACTTCCAACAAAAAAAAGGAATACAATTGGAAATATAGATGTAAGAATACTTTTTTAAAATTTGATTTAAAAAAAATTGAAGAATTTTATTTAGGAGGAAACATGTTGTATCAAAAATCTTTTCATATTCAAAATTATTTTGAAATATTTAATTTAAAAAAAGACAATTTTATTCACAGTACTGTGATAAAAACATTGTTCATTTATTGATCACTTCCGTGCCTATTAAAATAAAGTTAACCTTTTTTCAAAAGAGTAATTTTGATTATAATATATCTTCCAACTATCAAGTACTTCCAAATAAATGAAAATGATAAGTGAGTGTGGACTTGTTGTATGTCATTTTGCTTATTGTTTTTTTTATTTTTTATTTTTTGGTTCCCCTTTCAATTTATAATAATTAATGATATTAGGATAGGTGGGTCAACATGTTAAAGTTACGACTCAAAGTAATAGCATGGTAAAGTACAACAAGTGTAAATAAATGTCATACTTTTAAATAGGCTCTTTGTTCACTAGCGTTTAGATAGACTAGTAACTTATGATTCACAATTTAAAATTTATAAATTAAAATTTTAATTTAATTATTTTTATTATTTTAATCTATGAATAAATATTTATAATATTAATTTAATTATTATAAAAATTATATTTATTTAAAAATATTTAAAATAAATCAATTAAATTATTTATTGATTTACCTATAGTCTGTCCTATCCTTCATTATGTTTATTTAAATTATACAATATAAAAAATCTCTTCATGAATACATTACTTTCCTAATACATTCTTATCGCCTTTTGCATGCATCCCTTTCATCTCTAATATAGAAATCTCTTCTATGATAGCTTTCTCTCCTCCCTTTTCTCTGTGTACGGACACAGGCATCATCTAAAATATCTAGCATGTTCGTGTTATTAATTTTCAATATTGAGGTTTAGTGGCGACAAAATAATTGTAGAGCTGTCAAACATGTATTGATTATCACGTGCTTGAGGGGGCCATTTTCAATTTTTTGTTTTCGGAAATGACGCTTCTAACAATTTTTTTTTATTTTCAGGATTAGCATTTGAGTTTCAATTAAATTTTGATCGTTCATTTTGGGGGTGATGCTATCAACGAAACTTTTTTCATTCCTATAATTGAAACTTAAAACTTCTGATTAAGAGTGAAATACTCTCACCACTATATCACAATTCATATTAATTAGGTAACTTTTGGGACGTTGTTATATGATTTGCTGACTACTCCGTTGCTTTTAAAAAGAGGGAAACGTGTTCCATATATCACATATAGGCATTCAATTCAAATTGAAT
>JAOTQJ010000001.1:31953093-31963970 GCA_025642045.1 Solanum sejunctum | reverse complement strand
ATACAGAAAGAAAATTAACTAAAATCTCAATAAAAATCAAAACCCATTTCTAAGTCCAACCAAAAAAGGAATAACTTACTTTGTGTATCCATGTCAAAAACACAAGAAAGGTTTTAGAAAAAAAATCCAGTGAAACCCAGAAACAACTTTCCAAGAAAAAAAGTTTAGATCTTTCTTTATCATATCTTCTTGAATCTGCCGTGAGAACCAACCAAAAAAGAAAACCATATGAAACTGAAGAACCCCACATAAAATCTTTTAACAAAAACAAACACTATAGATCTTTACACAGACCAAGAAATTAAGAAAAACAAAGAACACAAAGAAGAACTCACCTTATATATAAGAAAAATAAACAAAACCGCCGATCCGCTTCACTGGAAAACCGCTACGATACAGAGAAGCGGTTTCCCTTTTGACGAAGGTTTTTGAGGGAAGGGAAGAGGAGGAATACAGAGAAGACTGCGTGAGTGTATAATAGGAGGCGTGTAGTGTAAAGCTACTGTGACTAAACCCTTAATTTTGATCTAACGGTTCATATTCCTTTCTTGATTTGGTGTAAACTAATCTGAACTGTAGATCTTATAGTCAATGACTGGTACTGAAGATTTTTATTTTTTATTTTTTTTTCATTTGAATGGTGGACAAGCATGATTTAGAAGAGTCCAGTTGTTTATTTATTTAATTAATTAAATTAAATTCTTTAGGAAAAAAAACTTTTTTTTTGTACTGTTGAAGAGATATTTTAGAAAATTAAATTGGATTTTTGGATATTTTTAAATTTAGATAGAATTATAAAAAGCAGTTGTTGCAAATATTAGGTTTGATTGTTAGTGGAAACTGACATGTTTGTTTTTTCTCCCTAAGAATAAAAAATTGGATTTAATGAGAAAGGGGAAGTATGCGCATTAGAATGAAAACGTGATACATAATTTACAACATTCTTCATTTATATGCAATGCCATTTTTGATAAGTATCTAAATATAGAAAAAAGGAATGTTTATTTATATGAAGAAAAATTATCAAGTCATGAATACTTTCTCCATTTTAAAAAAAAATATTTTATTTTATTTTTAATCTATTTAAAAGAGAATAATTTCTGTTCTTTTTTTTTTACTATAATTTAATTTTAAAACTACATAGCTAAAAGATATGTTGATACATTTGACATAACTTTAATATAAAAACACAAAATTAAATTAAAAAAATTATTTAAATTTTGTGTCAAGTCAAACAAGATCATTCTTTTTTAAACGTGAGAGAGTTATATGTTTTTAGAGTAAATACATGTGAAAACCATTAAGAGCTCGAAAGAGAAAAGATTCAAAAGTTTTTTATTATATTTTGACAAGGCTAAAATCAATAAAAATATTTTTTAAAAAATAATTAAGACGATAATATGAATAACAAGGATATCAAATATTCTGAGGTATATATATCAACAATCAATTCATAATAAAATTAAGATGAAGGGAATCATCTATAATTATGGGATGAAGAGAATGTAATGGTAACATTGCATGAATTTCATTCACTTTATGTGTATCGTATACGAGTAAAATAATATCTTTAAAATATTATAATTTAATTGTCATATTTATTTGGAAAAAATTACTAAGTTACACTTCTTTATTTATCGAATTTTTTATTATTTTCATTAATTTTTAAAATTTTCAAAAATCTCTTGTTTTCATCAGAATATATTATTTTGATTCTTAAATTATCTCTAGCTTCAATGTATCGTGATTTAAATACTATATGTTGCTACTTAAAAATATAAATTTATAAATATTTTTTGTATCATAAACTGAATTTTAATATATTTAAATTATGATATTTTTTACAAGAATTTTATAAATAGAAAAAAAAATAATAATTAACTCTTTATGCTGTTGTGATTCCTAAAACATGCCCTATTTATGTGAGAGAGAATCTATGATTTGGACCTGCGAGCATCAATATTGGGCTACTCCGTATTGGTGTGCGATTTTGTGAGTAGGCCCAATATCCATAATTCATGTTATTCCCAAACTCCATCCGTAAAATTAAAATGAAGAGAAAAATATTTAAAATATATTTAAATTTAATATGAATTATTAGTTTTATATTTAAATTATTAATAATATTAAAATGATCCCTTTACTTGATTAATTGAATTTAAATACACGCTTAATCTTGTACCTAAATTCTTGTCAAGCTAAAGCATATTTTTAACACTTGTGATAATTTGAGATTATATTTTAGTTTAGTTAGTCAAGTAGATGTTTTTAAGACGTCAATAATTTAGGGATAAAACTAATAATTTCAGAGATATTTTTAATAGTTTTATCTAAATGAAAAACAGAGTCAAAGAAGTTATCATCATTTTATCGTACATCAACATACAAAAATTTGTATTAGTTACAAGGTGTTTCTCACTGCATTATTTGTTGGTGGTGGTATTATTCAGTTATGTAGTGATCGATCACTTACAATACTCATAAAAATAATAATACAACAACATACTCAGTTGTATCCCACAAGTGAGATCTGAAACTCATAAAAATAATAATAATAATAATGGTTTACTGTTTAATAAAAGAAAATTTTTATTATTTTAAAAAATAATAACATTGTCGTTGTTTTATTTTAAAGTAACAATGTGACGAACGATAAACAATTAAACATTATTGAAGAACCAATTCACCCATAAAAGGAACAATATATACCCGTATATAACCATATGATACAAAAAGCATTCAGAACCAACTTAATTAATTGGGCCTATGCTGCCTTTGCCAAGAAATTAAACACGCCCAACCCTAACAATTAATCAGAAGCAACTAATTAACTACTAATTGTATTCCTACTTCTTTTTGTCACAAAACCCCTATCCTTAAATAAGCAGAAAGAATAATACCAAGTTAAAATTAAAGCACTTGCCAAGAAGATCATTATATATAAAAATAAAAACTGGTTAGATAAAAAGTTGTTTCCGATTCTTTGGACAATTAGTTTGGTCATCACTCTCAAGCCTCTTTAGTTTTTGAGAAACAACTTTCGAAGACGAGGGTTGATGATGATATTCTGGTAATTGTATGAAAAACTCGGACAACATCTGAATAACTTCCCTCATTGTTGGACGTTCTACGCTATTTTCTTGGATGCAAAGCATAGCAATAAAGAACAAATGCATGGCTTCATCTTCAGGCACATTGGTTAACCTTGGATCTACAATGTGTGTCACTTGTTCTCTTTTACAATTTGTAACATTCTTGCTCCATTGGACTATATCTACTCCGTCACCAAATTCTCCCACCGGCCGACGCCCCGTGATGAGCTCCAACAATACCACTCCAAAACTATAAACATCGCTCTTTTCATCGACTCGTAATGTGTATGCATATTCTGCAACCAATATACAATGTATTCATGAATTTAATATGGAAAAAGACTATATATTATAATATTATATACAATATATTTACTCTACAAGTTGAATTTGCTTTTAAGAAGTGCATATTGAGTTGGCATGCAAGAAAATCGAGGGGCCCCTGTTATCTTTGTGTGTCAGATTTTTGACCCACTTTAGCAGACTGATCTTCTATTGGGCCCCTACTAAGAACTCTCTGTATGGCACAGAAATTAAGTGCTCTCTCGTAAAACGGGCCCTTGATACGTTTTACGATTACCCAGAAAATTCCATCGAAGCCCTAAACTCTCATGCCTTGAATCACGGGTGATCTTGGGCCTATTCACTTTAGCCCAACAAGGCAATTCCCCTACGACGTCGTTTTTTGTTAACATTTTTCATTTGCCATGTTGACGTGATTTAAAAAAGATTTGATAAGACAAGTATTAAAAATATTCTGAATTTAACACAAGTTATTAGTTTTATTATCAAATTATTAATAATCTTAATGATATTTCTCTACATGATTAACCAAAACTAAAATTCACCCTCAGGCTATCACTAGCGTTAAAATCATCCCTTATTAAGACAAGTATTGAAAAAATTCTGAATTTAACATAAGTTATTAGTTTTATCATCGAATTATTTATAATCTTAATGATATTTCTCTACATGATTAACCAAAACTAAAATTCACCCTCGGGCTACCACTAGCGTTAAAACCATCCCTTATCTTGTAAAGAATTTAGGGATATAATTTACTTATGTTGCAAAATGAATATTTTTGATACTTTCAATAGATATTAAATTAATAATTTATATCAAATTTAGGAATATCTTAATTATTTTTTTTCGGTATCAAGTTACTACCTAGAAACAAACAAACAAAAAAAGGTTAAAAAAATAAAAGATGGATTTTGTGACCATTGATAAGACTTATTGTTGTTATTTGTACGATGACGCAAAAATCACTGTGTCAGAGTAGAAATGCCTATATACCAAACTAAATTAACTAACCAAGGTACATAAATGATTGAAGACAAAAATTGTCTCCCCTACCCTCCGACTACGAAATAAGCTTACGTACACAATGTGTATTTTGATATGTTTGAATTTTATTTTTTGAGTTACTAATTTCACTTATTATTGAATATTTAAATTAGTAACGTACCAGGGGCAATGTAACCGTAGGAACCAGCAACAGCAGACATGCATTCTGAGGCACCACCATCTATTAAGAATTTAGCTAGTCCAAAATCAGCAACATGAGCTTCAAAGTTTGAATTCAGCAAAATGTTATTGGATTTGACATCTCTGTGAACGATCAATGGCGAACAATCGTGGTGAAGATAGCACAATCCTTTAGCAGCTTCCATAGCAATTTTGTACCTTAAATTCCAGCTAAGGAATCCGCCTTTTTTCCCGTGCAACGCCTCTCCTAAGCTACCATTTCTCATGTACTCATACACAAGGAGATTTGTTTCCTTGTTGGAACAAAAAGCAACTAGTCTTACAATGTTTCTGTGTCGAATGTTGCCTAGTGTCCGAATCTCGGCCCTGAAACCATGATCATGGCTGTTGTTCCCAAAACCAAGCAGTTTTTTCACTGCAATTTCAACCCCATTTGGCATTTTCCCATGGTACACAATCCCAGCTCCTCCTCTGCCTATCACATTGCCGTCTTTTACACATTCAAGAACATTAGCAACACTGAACTCAACCTTCTGGAATGCTGTCATTTTCCAAGAATTCGCGCCTGTTTTCTTGAAAGACTTGGCCTTTATGATAGCTGCAGCTGCAAAGACTAATGAACAGATTAACAACCCGAGGGCGAAGATCAGCTTGAAATCTCCATGAGACTTTCCGGGTGGATCAGTGATTAGTGTGAAGTTGCAAGGGTTGTTCAATAAAGAGCCACAAAGTCGAGGATTGCCCGCGAAAGAAGTAGCATTGAAATATGCAAATTGGCCTGATTCTGGTAGCTTGCCTGATAGATCATTGAATGAGAAATCAGCAGTAGTGAGACTCCTCATGGTGCCAATTGATTTTGGTATGGTCTCATTCAAGTGATTTCTTGACAAGTTCAAGTAGTTCAAGATTCGGATTTCGGATACTTGAGGTGGAATTGATCCAGAGAAGTTGTTCTGGCTCAAGTCTAGATAGGTCAAGTGGACACAATTGCCTATTTCAGGGGGAATTTCACCAGAAAGAAAGTTTTGACTAAGGTCAATTTTTAAAGCTTGTGATAGTTGACCTATAGAAGGAGGAATAGGACCAGAGAATTGGTTCCCTCTAAGTGAAAGGATTTGAAGGGAAGAGAAATTAGAGAGGGAAAATGGTAAAGAACCTGAAAGTTGATTATTTGATAAATTCAACTGACCCAATTTAGCAGGCTTTGAAGAAGTGTTACCATTTTCTGATAAGGTACCAGACAAGTAATTGTTCTGCAGCTCAACTAAGTTTAGCTCAGGCAGGTAAATGAATCCATTTGGGATGCTACCATTCAAGTAATTCTGTCCCAATCTCACCCTAACAAGACTTGAACATGTACCTAAATCCTCAGGAATTGGACCAAAGAGGAAATTCTTGAGTAAAATCAAGATTCTGAGTTGCTTAGAGGCACACAAGTCTTCAGGAATTGTACCAGTGAGCTTATTTGATGACAAATCCAGCTCCTGTAGCTTCCCATTTTGGCCTAACTTCTCCGGGATTGTACCGGTGAAGTTGTTCATCCAGAGACCAAGAACCTTCAGCTCGGGATAATCAGCGATGAAATCCGGTATGGAACCATGTAATTTGTTCATGAACAAGTTGAAAAGGCATAGCTGCTGGAGGTTAATGAGCTCAAATGGAATTTCACCTGTGAGTGCATTGGCTGAAAGATCAAGATTGACTAAGCCAGTGAGGTTGCCTAGTTCCTTTGGTATTGGACCTGAAAGAAGATTGATATGTAGAAAAAGTGTGTTCAATAATTTCAAGTTCCCTAATTCAGGAGGAATTGGACCATCTAATTCACAGTTAGAAATATCCATGTGAACAAGATTCTCCAACTTCCCAAATTCCTTAGGAATCCCACCTACAAAGACATTGTAATATCCCAAATAAATCTCTTTCAAGTGGGTGAGATTCCCCAAAGCTCTAGGGATTCTTCCATGCAAGTCATTTCCAGCAAGTTGTAAGTACTCCAACCCAATCAAATCCCCATAACTCTCCGGTATTCTTCCGTAGAAATAATTGCCACCCAAGTCCAAGTACTTGAGTTTCTTCAAGCTCACTACTCCAACAGGAAGGAAAGATGAGAAATTATTGTTGTAAGCATCAAGAATCTCCAAATTAGCCAAACTTGTGTAGTTCCAATCAAGATTCCCACTGAACATGTTGTTTGAAATGTTGAGTGACTGAAGGCTACTCATGTTCTCAATCTTGATTTCACCTGTGAAGTTGTTGCCATCAATTGAGAGCTCTACAAGCTTATCTAGGCTTGAAATAGCAGGGGAAACAGAGCCATAAAGCTCCATATTGGATAAGTTTATCGATACAACTCGGCCTTGTAAGCATTTGATTCCCATCCAAGAACAAACTGAGCTAGGATTTGAAGTATCCCATGAACTCAAAGCAGGATTTGAGAAGTCAAATCCTTGTTTTAGGCTTAACAAGGCTTGAAAATCAGTACTAATAGAAGAAGAGGAAGTGCCCACAAGTGTAAAGAGCGTGACAAGAATGAGTGGCAACATATTTTCTTGGATGTTTTTCATAGAAAGTGAATTTGGAAGGACTTGAAGAAGAAACAAATGGAGTTATTATGAGGCTTTGAGGCAATGTAAAAGGAGGGAAAAGTTAAGCGAATCTGAGAAACTTCAGGTGTAGTTGATAGATTTAAAGAATCAAACATCTTCAAAAGAAAGAAAGTGAGTCTTCAAGATCAAGGAAGAAGCTAAGCCCCCCCTTTTCCTCTCTTTTGCTTTACAAGATCAAAGTTGGTTTTTTTAGCCTAAAACTAAATGAAATGTCTTTAACTATTAAGTGTATATATGCAGTAACGAAATACTTATTTGAACAAAGTAACCAAAAAAAAGCAGGTCCCTACTGACTTTAAAAAACAGCCGTTGGATGAAACAACAGAAAATTTAAAGTTTAGATTATGAGAAAAAGTAAAGTTGATACTATACTCTTTTACATTATTCAGTATGACAAGAATACCCTTTAACTTTAAGTAGGAAAAGACACTTTAATTTAAGTGAGAGATGATGAAATTGCACTTTCAAATCATTCATGAAGGAATGGCTGAGTTGGTCTCAATTTTGTGATATGATGATGATGAGTATGGATAAATATATAATTTTTGCCATGGAAAAGGTGTGAATATGTAATCAATGCATGCCACTATTAAGTATTACAGACTAAATGTTGACCCAAGATTGATAATGATTAATGATACATAATTATAGATTTGGTATTTACTAGCTAACCAAGCTACCTAGCTACTGTCTGATCATATGGAGACTATAATTTAGGTTGCACAAAAGCATTCTCATGTAAGGATTTTTTTTTTCTATTATTAATTGAACTTCTACATAATAATATAATTTATTTGTACATTGATAAATGTATTTAACTTGTTATAACTTACCTTATTTTTTGGTGTTACTAGTCATCTTATTATTAATAGTTACAGGAGATGTTTAACTCTCTGTGTGTAGGAAAGAAATTTTTTTCTATATATTATTGACACTCTAATGGATATACACGTTTGACATTTTCCTTTTTATCATAATTGAGCACTAACAAAAATATCCACATCTAAGATTATAATGCCATGTTTTTTTCTTTATAACGTTAAGTGTTTGGATCACTTTGCGCACCTCAATTAATTCTAATAATATTTACCACAAAAATTGTAATGACATGACAAGTCAAACGAAGCTAGTATGCCAATTATGGATTTGACAGAATTGATCATTAGCATTGGTGCAATCTGTAATTGTGTATAAAATCCACTTTATCTTTCATGATGGATTCAGAATTTTTATTCGGAGAGTTCGAAAAATAAAAATATAAATATGTGACTTAGAGTGCAAATAAAAAATTAATATTTATGTTCAAGTATCACTGACTATCTCTCTTCTTTTATTTAGATAGTTCAAAATTAGTATATGAATAAAAATATAGAAAATCTATCTCATATATACAGTGTAATTTTTTTTTAAGGGAATTCAGGTGAACCCCGAGATACCTAAGTATGTAGGTTTTTCTCTATTTATATTGATAAAAAATTTATCAAGAACCTAATAGTTTTATAATTTTAAGAATCTAAAACGCATAAAATCAAAATTCTAGCTTCTTCTCCGTGACACAAACCCTATTTTCTTGCAAAAACATTTTATACATATGATATAAAGGGTTAAGAAGTAAATAAGTAGTGATATATGATCTTCTTTTTTTGTCTTGGAGACAACTTTTTCTGCATGGGTTATTGTTCTGGCAGTAGAGGAAATAATTAACCTAAAACTATACTAGAAAAACACAATTTGTGTACTTCGTATAGAGTATCTTAATTAAGCATAATAAAAAAATGGAGTAATTAATTATTTAAGTCCTAAAATTATGATTCTTTTCTCACAGTAGTACAGTTTGTTGAAGTTGGAGACATGTGCCTGCAACAAACAGAATAGTAAAAGATGATGATTATTAATATATCATTACAATGTTTTGTGAAGAATGATCAATATATAATTGTGTAGTATAGATAGGTTGCATGGAAGAAACAACCAGAGAAGCTTTTTGATCTTTTATTGTATGGTAAACTTGCTTTATTCCTTTCTCTTCTTGATTGCCCTACTAGAAAGAAAAAAATGGACCAATTTTCCATGTATTATTTGAGCTTTATTAGAAGATGGAATAGTCCTAAAGATAGGGCTGCAAAAGTTAAAGCAAGAGATAGACCATATAAACATTTGCTTTTTTGATCTTCCACGTCAAAAGAAAAGTTAGCAACTAGAGAAAAGAGAAAGGGTAAACTAAAACAACTCTTTGATTTGCCTTCTAGCTCTTCGCATGGAAAAGCGTGCTCTTGTATTGTTTAATTACTTGGAACACATTCAAAGAAAAATCCATGGACCCAAATATATGAAAGGAAAACAGTGTTGTTGAATGATAGTTGTTCACTGCTGAATCGAGACTCGAATCAAGAAATAGAGTATTTTTAAATATAATAAATATAATATTTTAAAAATATAATACAAAAATTACTATAATTATTGAGAAGCGTAAAGTAAGAACTAAATAAAAATTATATCTTGACTTCATAAAATAAATAAGTATTATTGGATATTTAATTTTAGTATAATAAACAAGTAAAAAGGAACGGAGGAAATATGTCATTCTTATAGTGTCCTTTTAATTTTTTCAGTTGATCGGTATCCGCTTTAATTTGAGGCTAGATTTATTTGGGCATGCTTTAATTTGTATGTCTCACTTTGGAGGATAAAATGCTTTCTATCGATCAATTAACATGATTTTATTTGTAGAAATTCGACATCTCTAATTAAAAATAAATCAATGTTTTCCATTTCAACTTTTGATGGTAATTCCAATAGTATCAAATGAAAATTATGAGGTTCACAACTCAAATCGCAATATAGGCCAAAAAAATTATTAATAATTCTTTCTTTTTATCTAATCATAAGAGTTCGTTTGGTAGGAAGAATAAATAATACATAATTAATATCGAAATTAATTTTAGAATGAATTTCTTATATATTTGATTGAGATAAAATTGTGGAATAATTTATTTTGAGATTAGTTATTTTGAAATTATAGTATTATTTAATTTGTATTCCATATAGAGAGTGAGATAATAATTTTAGAATGATTAGTTTCAAAATAAATTGTTCCCTAACCACGAGCCCTAAGTGAATAGAGTTAATACGTATGCTGCTAACAATGATAACCAATCAGTACAACGTTAAAAACACGCAAAAGTTTTTTTTATTTTCAAAACAATACTATCTTGGTTTTATATTAAGTAAATTATTGGATCATTTTACACATATTAAAAAAAAATAAAAAAAAAATTTAATCATATTTTTTTTTGTTTTTACCCTTTTCAAATACCACACACTCACTTAATATATCATTTATTTCTTATACAAAACTCATCCATAGAAACTTAGTTAATGAAGTGTAAAATTGAAAAGAATTTTCAACACATCCCTCAAAAAGTGAACAATTTACTTATTTTGAAATATTAAAAATTTTTTGATAATTAACTTAATATGAAATGAAAGTAATATCTAATAGAAGCCCTTTATTATCATATTAAGGTGTCTAAATCAAACTGGCAAATTTAAACAGTTGTCAATAAATTCAACCTAAAAATTGAGGTACACGCAAATTAACTGTGACGCTATAAATATTTAAAAGAAAAAGGAAGTGTCCTTATCCCATTCGTACTATAGAATAGTGACCAGTGACTCCACTGATGTT
>JAOTQJ010000001.1:31873233-31930780 GCA_025642045.1 Solanum sejunctum | reverse complement strand
TTTAATAAACTAATTTTGGACTTCTGTCTTTTCTTTACGTTCCATTTCTTGTTAGCCTGCAGCTTTTCACTGAGTGGTTTCTCCCTTCTCTAAGATAATTAGTGATTGGTGCTAACAAACATTATTTAAACATTCACTAATACTTATCTCAGAGGATGGTTGAGTATAACATTATTGTGAAAGATTTTTATAATATCAGTCAAGAGACTAACATGTTGAATGATTTTCATATTTAATGGTTTCTGATGTGTTGGTGCCAATCCATTCCTACGTGACAAAAAGGCATCATTTCACATGAGAAAATAGAAAATGGAATGAGAGTGGGATTTCATGCCCTAAAAAGGACAACCGAGCAATTGATAACAAAAACTTGTTACATCTCAACTGATATCCGCCAACAATATTGAAGCAACTAATTCATCATCTACTTATTATCCTTGTACCTTCTTTGACAATTCAAGGTAAACTGTACCACTTTGTAAGTGATAAGTTTGTTTTATTGGAAGACTTAAGTCCCAACATTGCTTTGGCATGGGCCAACTGGACCCCCAAAAATGTCTTGTACTAAAAATTTCTGCTATGACCACAATACAAATAAAGTTGAGGCATTATAATTTCAAAACAAAAATGAATTTAAAAAAACCAAGAAAAAAAATAAGATGGCTCCTTCCCCTCTCTTCCTATCATCATCTTTTGTAATTTGTACCTACTTGATGTAAAATTAAATTAGTCGGACCAATCAATAACACTCACTCTGAGATACCATAAGTTTGAGCCTGTTAATCAAGAAATCAAATTAGTCAAGCTAGTGAGTGTGAGATATTGTACGACTAAATTTATTCAATACAAAATCAAATTAGTCAAAAATCAATACTAATGAATATCAGACATGGTACAATAAAGCCTATTCGGTGTGAAATCAGATTAGTCAGGATAATTAGTAGGAAGTACGATATAATTAAAACAAAAACAGAAAATCTTTTACATTTTTAACTATTCTCTTTTTCATTTTTGCTTCAAACAAATTATCACATTTTGGGCCATTCTCATGGGTAGGAGCTAGAATTCAAGTGGGGTGGATGGATAGAAAGCTTCAACATGAAAGTGGATTTTTTGCAAATAATTCAAGAAAATTTTAAGCTACTAGCCAAAAAGTTGTGGGGTTTATAAGACAAAGATTTTAGTAGGTAAAATTGAGGAATAAATCAAGAAAATAGTCTCAATCACCAACTTCTTTTTTCTAGCTTTTCTACTTTTTATGTTGGAGATTAAAAAAAAAAAAACTTTAGTCTTCTTTCTTCAATTGAATCATGGCTCTTCTGGTATAGCCTTAGCTGTAAGATTATCAAAAATTCCACCTGCTGCAGCTTTTTCTTATTTTAATTTTTTTAATTTATTAAAATAATAAAATAAAATTATTTTGCAGCTTTTATTTATCCTGCCTATCTAGTGGGAGATCATGTTTTTTTGTTTTGTATGTGTTTGGTAAACTTTGAATAATGAAACCTTATGGGTTTTTTTTTTCCATCTACTTCTATGGAAAATTTCATAAAAAGATGCTCTAATTGACTGTACAATATCTTCTTGATTAAGAAAATTCATAGTAGTCTGCCTTTTATAGATTACAAATTCTTCTTTTTTGAATATCTTAATTAATTAAAATTAATAAAGATATCGATCTATTTCACCTCGTATTAAGGCACTACCTAATCTATCGACCTTTGATGCAAAGGGTAGCCAAGTGATATGGGCCTTCTAACTTTTAATATCGAAAAACTCAAGCTTCTCACTGAGCTATTACACTTACTCTTAGCCTATTTGATTAAATAGGTGACTAGAGGTCTCAATAAAAAGATAATACTAAAGCTAGTAACCTGGAAAATAAAGCAATCAACCTATCAGAATACATATAATTATATTCATGATATTAAAAATATTTATGGTATACTGTAAGTGTGTGTATATATAATATATATATCTTAATTTATTAAAGTTAATAAAAATATAGATCACTTACTAATCTACCGACCTTTCGAGCAAAGGTTTAGACAGTAGTATGAACTCTTCACTTTCAATCTTGGGAAACTCGAGCTTTAGGTGAGCTTACACTTACTCATAGCCTATTTGATCAAATATCTCAATAAATATTTAATACTAAAGCTAATAACCTGGAAAATAAAGCAATTAACCTATCAAAATACATATCATATACTCATGGTATTAAAAATATTTTTGCTATATTGTATGTATGTGTATACATATATATGTTAAATCCAAATATACTTGCTAATTTTAAAGCCATCAATTATGGTATCTTGAAAATGAATGCTTTTGCAAGCATCAAAGAGGGGTCACACTCTTTGCTTTAGACTCTAGAGACAAAGAGGGCCAACGCTTTTGAGTTCTTTAAGTTTGCTTCCCTAAATGTACAAACAAAACAAAAGAGTTTAGCTTTTGTGCATTGACAGTATTTTTCTATCTATATATATTATTAGGGTAATGTTATGTATATACTATTTATATTATTAGGATAATGTTATGTATTGTTCAAGAAGGTCTTAGGCCTAACTCACATCCCAAAAGCTAGCTCAAAGGAAGCAGGATTAAGACCACCCATCCCATTAACCACCAATGTGGGACTTTGAGACGGACACTGCTCTGATATCAGCTAGCTTAAAGGAGGCAGGATTACCTAAACCTTACAAGGAGACCACCCATCCCATTAACCATCAACGTGGGACTTTGAGACGGACCCTGCTCTGATACCATGTTGAAGAAGGTCTTAGGCCTAACTTAGGCCTCAAAAGCTAGTTCAAAGGGAGGAGGATTGTCTAAAACTTATGAGAAAACCACCCATCCCATTAACCACCACCAATGTGGGACTTTGTGTCTCAACTCCCCCCTCATGCCTAGTGGAGCCCAACATTGGGTGAATGTGGGACTTTGTGTCTTAATACCCCCCTCATGCCCAGTGGGGCCCAACATTGGGTGAAACGGGACCTGCTCTGATACCATGTTGAAGAAGGTCTTAAACCTAACTCACACCCCAAAAGCTAGTTCAAAGGAAAGAGGATTACCTAAACCTTATAAGGAGGTCACCCATTCTATTAATCACCAATGTGGGACTTTGTGTCTTAACATGTATAACGATATAGTTAAAATACACTGATAATGTAAAAGTGTTTTTTTAAAACTTAAATCCAAATAAAATTGTAGTGACTAAGATTATCTTATAATTTTGTCTTTATATATTTCTTTCCAACTAGGTATAAAGCTACCTAGTTAGAGCTGTGTTTTTCAACAAAATTGGATTCATGTGTCTGTCTGTTTCTTTCCTCACATGAAACTATAGAATATTTTAAGTCCTTCATATTGGGGCTTCCTCTTTCTGAGGATTAAATTCATTTTTTTAATAAAAACAAAAAATTCTCTTGCAAGCATATGTTTATTCATCACATTCTTATTTCCAAGTAGATAACATCACAGAGCAAGATTCAAGGTACTAACCTGAAATTATTCCATTTTTCCTTTTTCTTTTTGCAGCTCATGATTTTCTTGATCTTTTTTAAATTAATTTTTTCATGTTATATATCAAACTTTCATCATATTATCTTTTATCTGCATTTCTTATGTGTTAACTGACAATCTTGTTTATGTGTTATTGTTACAAAAAAGGGAACTTCTATTTCAAGAACTGATTATTTTGGAAAGTGTTTGGAAAATGGAAAATATTGCTTGATGATGAAGTGAAATTGTCTTTGTTGATAAAGGTTAAGAGTGTTCATAGTTTTTATTAAGCTACTTTTCTTTTAAAGATCATCATTTGTATAATAAATAAATTAATAAAAACAATAAAGCATGATCATGATATATTCAGAACAAAATAAAATCTGTTGATTTCTCTTCACTTCAAAGCTAAAAACACAACTTTTTGCTACCATGGGTTCTTTTGTTTGTTGTTTTGATTCGATTTTATATATTAGTGGACTGAGATAAGCTTATATTTACTGTTATGGACAGCGAGTATTCATATAGCCGACCTGATATTGAGGGGTAGTTAGTAGTTTTTGTTATTGATCAATGAAACAAGTGGATATGAATATGAGTGAGCTTAGTTCAGAAGGATCAAATCCATGGAACAACATTAACACAAGTTCAGATCCTAGTCCTTGTCAAACACAAGTAAATAGAGGACAGTGGAAGAACTTTGGAACATCAATGGATGCAATTTCTTTTGGCTTTGTTGCTACTGCTATCCTCATATCCATGTTTCTCATCATGGCCATATTTGAACATCTCTTCAAGCCAAGTCCCCCCTTCTCTTCGCCTCGAGGTAGTAGAATCAATTCGTTGGAGTTGAGACCGAGTCAGAAACGCTCAAGCTCACAAACAGTAAGTTCACAAGAATGTTTTTTTCTAGAATTTGATACTAGTGCCTAGTTTGATTCTCTTCTTGTTTGTACAGGTACCAACACGATGTTCATCGGAGTACATAGTTGTGATGCCAGGACAACAGTATCCTACCTTCATTGCCAAGCCAACTCCACTGGCTTGTCCAAGGGAAGGGGTTTATTGGCCTTCCCATGAACATAGTTTTCCCTTCTCTTAATGATCCTAAAAGACTAATTATTGTATTATATATATATGAATCCTAAAAGAATATTTATGTGACCATCAAAAAGTTTCACCATTTACATAATCTAGCACTCTGTTACCCTGCTCTGACCTGTAAAATTAGCACATTGGGAAGAAGGAAAATATGGAGCGGCATTCATTGTTTTTGTGGAACATTAGTTGGTTTTGGCTTTGTCTATTCACTGAGTTTCCCTTTTTCTGTTTTGTCTTTTGCAATACATGAAATCTGAGGAAGCGCTTCACCATTGAGCTTATGCACTTCTTTCTACTTCCAGCAATTTATGTCATGGCTAATGTTTTGTGCATGAATGTGGGATGTGCATCACCATCAGACTGCAACTTGAAAAGAGTGACCTCTTTCAATAAAATGACCGAACATCAAAGGGAAATTGAAAACTTGGATTCGATCTTTGGTAGTTTGCTCAACAGTTGCTTGTTTGATTTTTGTTTGTTTTCAAGTTGGGGGTTGTGGAAGGAAAAATAAGGAAAGCGATTCAAGGTGGGGAATCGAATCCTCACAAGAAGGTAAACTACTAGGATTACAGTTACCCGTGATTTCAATTTTTGCAAGCTAAACTTACGTTCTTATTTAACCACCAAACAATTGTGACTTACCCTGATTGATCAAACTTTGAAGTGAGCAAAAGACATAGCTTCAAAGAGAAAATTATATTACAACCAATTTTGGTCATGATTTACATTAAGCGCAAACAAAATCAGAACAAAGATTACAGACATCTCAGAGCACAGAACAGTTGCTTCATCCCCTTTTTGGCACTTTGACCAAATTTTGTACAACGGGCGTTTCAGCATCGACAAAGTCAGCAACAAACTATGACGCAACTTCTCCCTGTAGCGTTTGCATCTTTAATTATAGATAAAAGAGAACCTCTTCTCAATCACTCTGTTATTTCATCATCGGGTGGTATTACAGTTAGCAAGGAATATTTGACCCTCATAGAGATCCTTCCTTTCTCAACCATAAGCCTAGCACCCGAAACAACCCAATAACCAGGAGGTTCCTGTGGTCCTCGGGTCATCTCAGTAGTATCGACAAACTTCAAGAGCTTAGGGGCTTGCACAGGAACTGGAGGACCACCGGGGTAAATGGCAGAATTTATGTTCACATCATCTGGCCGTGGAGGTGGCTTTTGAACTGACGTAAAGTGCTGGCTGATGAGAGTTGATATCAGGCCAGATTTGCGGGCCAACCCAGGGGAACCATCCCACTCTGGGTGCTTTACCATAGTAGCTCCCATGACAGTCGAGAAACGAAGTCTCAGAGAGAGGACCTTTTTGAACCCATAGTCCCCTACTTCCAATTGTGCTCCAGTAACTATGTTAAGATCTTCATTAGATTCAACAGGTGCAGTGCAGACGTGAGAAAAGTTCTTCCACTGAACCTTTTCATAGTATTTGCGATCATATGATTCTCCACGAAAATTGCCGTTTGGATCATCTTCAAGTTGGAAGACTTTAGGAAGAGATGAAAGATGCTGCAAATGGACAGCTAAGCGGTTACTCCTTCTACCTTCAAGGTACAAACGTAGCCCGGTCACCGGCCTCTTGCCAACATCAACCTGCAAGAATAATATGAATCACATGGATGTCTTGAAAGAAGGTACTAAACAGACTAATCAACAATATTTTCCCTCCTTTTTCTCCCTCTCTTAGTCCTAAGCATTTGGTACAAGACCAAAAGAAGCTAGCGGGAGCTGCCATCTCATGTTGCTCAGTGGACTCAATTAGAAGCTGAAACGGAAGTTAATGGAAACAGTCTTTCTAAAGATCGAAAGCAGTTAGCTATGCACTCCGAGCTGCTCCTCGCCCATACAAATTCACAAGGGTACGCATTGTAATTTAAAATGAAGAAGCAAAGATGTTATTGTCTCACATCCTTTGCTGAAAATATTATTTCTAGGGATCATGTGTACTAAGTAATTTGAGAAATACAGCCAAATCCTTACAAAACCAAAAGACGTCATAGTTTGAAGTCAACCTCTCTAACATAGCCACAAAGAGCATGTCTTTTGTTTTATATTCCATTAATTATAGCAAACAAATCGGAGATAATGATAAGAGAATTTTTGTGGTTAGGAATTAAGAGGGAGATGAAATTTCATTTGGAAGGATGCCCTCATTTAACATGGTCCTACCAGGAGCATAATTGGATTTGTTGAGAGGAGAAAACTTCATGAAAAAAGATAATAGCTATTAAGTAAAGAATTTCATAATAGATGGCTTCTAGGTGAGGTGACAAACTCTCATGGGGCGAATTTACTAAAATAGATCATGAGATGGAAGGAAGAGTAAATAGGATACACTTCAGGGAAGATGAAACTGACCATTTAAGAAGGATAACTAATGCAAAAATACATACGGATTATTTCAGAAGGATGACAAGTAAAGACATCTAGGGTTGAAAATCAACAAGGTTCAGGAGTATCTGTCAATGATAGCTACTAAGGTGAGATTGGAAGACAAGATGATATTGTGAGGGTCAAGAACGGAACCCTAGATATTACATGGAGTTAGCTGAGGATGGGAAAAAAGACTGGAATAATATATGGAATACCAAAACCCCAAAGAAAAAAGTAGTTTTTTCTCCCTTAGGATGGTGTTATATGCAATGTTGATGCGAATAACTTGAGGGAGATGACGGGATTGCTTAAAGTTGATGCTGCTACATAAGGAGCACAAGGAGAATATAAAGCACCTTTTGCTCCATTGCAGGTCTTCTATAGAAAATTGAGGTGTTAAAATTAAGGGAGCTCACCTGAGTGGTGTTTACATAAAGCCTGGGACCCAGTAAACTAAACTGCAAAGATGGGAAACTTAAATGCCTTCTCTGTGGACCAAGTGGCAGATCACCGAATACTGGTGCCCATTGCCTTGGCAGCTGAAATTCCAAAAACTGGTGAAGCTCTTCAATTGGTGGTTTATCTGCATAAATAGACAACACTTCCATATAAGTGTGAAGAATTTAGGATCCAATTTCAAGGTAATTACATAACAAAACATCCCATGCAATTAATAAATTATCAAATCCCCAGGGGCTATCTCTAAAACTTGTGGAAAAAGCCTTCTGATGATAAGTTCAAAAAGAAAATGGGTTTAGATAATTACAATTTGTTTGAAGATTTATAAGTGCTTTCTGAGTGGAATAAGAATCTTATTCTGAAATTACCCTAAAACCATTTCTTCAATAAACAGTTTTTTAAAAAAATCTTGTAAAAGATAGCTGCTTGGACAACATTTGGGTTGAAAATGGGGGAAAATATTAAAAGAAGAGAAAAAAAGCTTGTGGAAATTGAAGTGTGTACATGAAATTCACTTGGAAAATAAGCTTAGCAGAGTTGAAGATTTGTGGCTGAAAGTGAAAACTAATATTTTCACTTGAAATACACCTTCAAATGCGTGCAATAGTAATCATGCCATACAGGCTAGCCTAAACCCTTCTTTCGAAAAAGTTTTGGAAGATTAAAATAACATTCCAAGATCAGACGACACATAAATATTTTGTGAAAATGCAGACATATTTAAATCAGCCATCATCTTTTAGCTGCATAATTAGCAGGCTTCAACAGGCATTCTACATCTTATTTTGATCAAATCATTAATACTTTGAGAAAATGCAAGCTTAAAGGTGCAAAATTAAAAGGAACTTAACAGGCCCTCCTCCACCTTATTGTTTGCCCAGAGCTATCAAGTGTAAAAGGTTCAAAATTAACAGGAACTCAACAGGCATTCCTCCATCTTGTTGTTTGCCCATAATATATGTTGCTCAAACTCTTCAAAATTGACGATGGGTGCATGTCAGACACTTCAAAACTAGTGTATTTTTGGAGGATCTGACACATTTGCATCATCATTTTTGGAGAGTCTGAGCAACATAACTATTAAATGGAAATGTTATATTTAGCAATGTGCATTGTACATGGATGTCTAAAACTCATATCATATACAAGATAGAAGCAAGAAATAACAAGTGATATGCTCTTACTTACAGCGTAAGTAAAGATTTATAGCATGACTTAAAAATCCACTTCCTGATATGCCATTCAACAGTGAAGTTATAGGAATGAAGGACATTGAGATCACATCAGGCTCCTGATCCACACTTTGTAACCACTGATTATGTATCAGGCCTCTGCTATCACTTCCACCTCTCCTCTTGCAAATACAAACAGTATCCTGCGATTTCAGTAGCCAATGGGCAAATTGACAAACTTGTTTCAGAACTCTAAAGTACATAAAATTTAACAGACATGATGAAAATCCTATGCTACCTACCTCCTTATGTGCATATGAACCTGATATATTGGGATCGGCGAACCTTAGTCGGTGCTCCCTGATTTCAAACTGAGGCAACATTATCAAATCAGAGACATAGACAATAGATTCATAATAAACAATAGGTTCATAATAATGTCATGAAACCTTTTTCTAGTAATCTAATGGTTATAACAGAAAACAAGATTAGTACTTGACGATAAGGATTTCAACTATATCCAATCTTACAATTGGCCTACAAAGTAAATCCATCTAAGAGTGAGATATTGATTGACATTGTCTATGCGACCATAAAAGATCTCACAAAGCCTTTCTGGTCCAGCCAACATTGCAGAGATTTAAAAATAAAATTTCAATTAACAATTCAAGGAGAGAGAAAGGACTTTCCAAAACAACCACGAGAAAGAGAGGTCGCAAATTATGGTCATTCAAGCAATAATGATGACTGATGAGATATAAAGACCCTTAAGTGTTTGGGTTAAAATCACTTCCTAATCATTAAGGAATAAGAGAAAAAGAAAGACATAAACTTCAGATTATCTTGTTTCTGAATCCAAAAGCTTTGTGCATAGTTTCCCTCCTATGAAAGCACAAGTTTGACAGTTCCATGTCAAAGTATACGTAGATGACTAGCAATTTTCATCCTAGTCAGTAGACGTAGATGACTGGCAATTTTCATCTTTTTCCTTGGTCTTTGTATTCCTGGACATGGAAGTCCATTTCAAAATACAGCTTCAAAGGAGCTTACCTGTCATGAAATGCATGTGTTAAATCATATCTCAAAGGTCATTCAGGACCATCTTTGCTTCGATATGTAAATAGCACTTCAAAACAGACAACTTAAGTTGGAACTTCTAATACAAGTTCAACCCATTAGATAGAAAGCACCAACTAGTGTTGTTTAGATGGTCAGATATAGGTGCTCTTAGCACATGCTATTAAAATTCTAGGGTACTTCTAGGTTGTGTTGGCAAAGTAAGAAAAGTGTGGTCATCTCGACAAACTCAGAAAAGAAGGAAGAAAAGTGAATTTTTGAAGATTGAAAAGTGTAATTAGTGCAGAGGCTCCAAAAGCTTCATATAAAAACATAATTCATGTGTCTTAAGTGTTTTTCGTGATTATGGAAATTGGAGGGTCAGATGATATCCCTAACCTTCTCATTCTGATGTGCTTGCTGCGATTCTATTCCGCCTTGTTCATTTGCACCTGAAAACCTCTTATCTGCCATTGTCTTCAAACGTTTTTGCACATCAGCAGGCAGAAGGGATGAGGAGTGCTGTTGTTTCATATATATTACATCTTTTCCCCCCATCTTTATACCAACAATGACATGAGTACCATATTTTTCAATAAACCTGAAGTATGAACATGACTTCAGAACTAATACGATAAAGTCCTAAATAGACTAGAACTTTCCAGTAAGCAATGTTTGCTTGTAATGACCATTTTATAAGTAACATGAAGGTGGATACCAGATAGCATCCTAACAAGCAGTTGCATCAAAACCCAGAACTCAAATTTGTAACTTGGGGAGCTCTGTGATTCCGATAACTAGAATGCCTCAAGTAAATAAAAAAGAATTTCGCAAAAAACTCAAAGAACATTGACATACAGTAACTATTTGACGAGTCATTAACTGTTTACTTTCCGCTCTCTTCGCCTGCATATATTTTTGTTTTACCACTAAAAACGGAATAAATGGCTAAAAGTTGATGAGACAGTAAGGAAAGAAAAAGCGAAAGCCAAACAGAGGATGGATCTAAAGTTGTTTTTAAAATTGGAGCTTGGATTAGGAGTCGTTTTTTACTGCTTATACAACCAACCCTGTGCTTTGGACGGTGAAAGGCGAAAACGGTCTGCCTCGCCACAGGGCAATGGGAACGGCGAGGCACTCGTCTTTTTGAAGTACGGCATCAATTGGCACCAAGAAATTGACATATTTAATTGCATATATAAATAATCAATATCTCAATCTCAATGACATATTAGCAAATATTTCAATTCAAAAACTGAAAATAGATAGTTCATACCAAAAGTTTAGAACTTGAATGAGAACAAAACAAAACCAAAGTCAATAGTGAGAAAAAAAATGTAGAAGTAACTCTAAAAACTGAAGAAGAAGGGAAAAAGAAACACTGGATGATGAAATCTGGAGAAGAAACGAAGAAACGCGTATTGGTTGGACTTTGGAGTCTTCAAAAAAGTTTGGCTAGTCGCTGCAGAAGTCTAGACGAGTCATTTGGTTGGAGTTGCAATCTAAGTCTAAGAGTGCAACTGTGCAAATTTGGAAAGAAAACCCTAAAATAACCTTTTTACTTTTAACACACCCTAAATTAGTCGTTTTTTAAAGAAAGTACAAAAGGTGACGCCTTTCTCGCCTCTTGTCTTTGTCGCCATTGTCACTATGGTGTCGCATTTTGAAGATCCCCTAGCCACAAAGCTAAAAGGCGATGAAGAGTTGCCTCGCCTCTCGCCATTGGCGACAAGGCGATCGCCACTGGACCAACCTCCTTCAGACAATGGAGACTATCTTGTAACAAGATCGAAAAAGAAATGCCAATGTTTAGACGTTTGACAATGCAACAAATATTACCTTGCTAATGCCGGAGGATCCCATGTTGATGGAACTTCCTTTTTAACATAATCACACAGCACCATTTGAGATTTTTCTAGAGCAACAGAGTACAACGTGATGAACACACCATCAAAAGCAAGGTTTTTAGTGTATGCTGCATCTTTCTGCCAAGAACCAGATAACTCAAACATTGTATTGAAGAGCCCTGAAGGAATTTTACCATTCACCGATAGTTCCTGATTGAACTGCTCTGACATCTGCAGGTAAAAAGGGAACTCTTAGATAAACCACAAAAACAAGATGGAAAATTTGCGGAGAACAGTTACCCTGGCCAACTTAATAATTACCAGCAGAGGAGATACTGTAAATACATGTACAAAAGTGAATTATGTTTCCCTCAAATACTTATTAGTGATGAAGGAACAAAAACACGATAACATGGAGATAGCATCATTCTTCCTACTGTAACAAATTTATATTCCTAACTCTTAATTTAGAAAACAGCTGGCATCATAAAGTACATTTCTAACCTCTTCACAGAAAGCAAATAACATATGCAAAATGATATCACTATAGCGAACATAAGACCCACTGGCCAAAGGCAAGTAGAAACAAGCATACCTGCTGGAAAGAAAGAACATCGGAGCGAAACCGTGTGAGTTCTCCTTTATCACATTTGATAGACTTTGACACATTAGGTATCGAAATTCCGCCAGGAAGCACAACCTCCCGACCCTCATTTTCATCAATTTCAATTAAACGACTATTAGCTGGATGACCTTTACAATACTTGAGCCTCAAGTCCAAGGATATATCATATCCACATCCTATGGACTGAATCGCAAGCTTGGCTGCTTCAGCAGCAGGTAACTTCAACGCCATTCGTCACAACATCCTTTTTCTACCAAAAAACGAACTCCAAGTTACAGAAAGACCTATAAATGAACCATGTAAAAGTCCTTGCGTGTTCCTAGACTAGTCAAACTACAGCTGTAACTAACTGAAGAATAGTCAAAGCATCGAAAACCTTCAAGTATCAATCTAGAAATTTGAAAAATTATATCACTGATAAGTACTAATCTTTCGTATTGCACCAAATCAACTCCACAAATTCAACAACAAAACCCTAGAATCACGCCGGACACGTCCTGAATACTCAACAAACCTCCGTCATGAATCGGCGAGCATTTCAATCTCGTACGGACTCGAAACCCTAGCTGAGGTTTGGAGATCCGAAGATATTGTATTTGACTTTGAAGTGAAGCTCAGATCTAGAGAAGAGCTTCGTAAGAGGGTTTTGAGGTTGAAGAGGGAAAAGGAATCGAGCACTTGAAATGGAAACTCTCTCTTTTTTAGGATGGAGACAGATGTTAACAGTGACAGGACTCAAGTGACGACGTCAACGGAGGGATTCCGAGTTGACTAACATTTCACGGTCTAAAACTAGCCAATCAGCGAAAGTAACGTGTCTGGACTGGTAATCTTCCCAACAAAAGAGGGAAGGAAAATTAGCATGTACGGCAAAATATATGTTGTAAATTGATAGGGACCATAACTCCATAATTATTGCAAACACTTACTCGACTTGTGCATTAATTCCTTCAGAGGCATTTGATAGGATATATCAGGGATACAATTCATAAATTAATAAGATGGTATTAATTATTATTATATTTGGTAAAAAATTTAATTTATGTATTAGTTAATATTATATATGTGGTATTACAAAAGCGTTTGATAGGATATATTAAGGATACAATTCATGGATTGATAAGATGGTAATTATTATTATGTTTGATAGAAATTTTGATATGTATATTAACTAATTCATGTATTAATTAATATCGCATAGTATTAACTAATACATCTCATTTAGAGGGATAGTTAATCGAGGGTCTAACAGTTCTCGGATAAGCCCCTTAAATATCAAACTATCTCTCAATCCCCTTAAATTCTTTTAATTTTCTTTTTTTATTTTCTTGATATTATGTTTTATATTTGTAGTTTTGTACTAATAAATTTATTTAAATAAATTAACTTACATTTTTTTCATTTTTTAGTTCATATTACATAATATAAAATAATTTTTTGTCACATCAAATTTTAAATTTTATTTATTTATGGGTTCATATTTACATAATATAATAAACAAAATTGGCATGTCAAAAATTTATTTCGATAATTAATTTAGTTGAGTTATTTTGTTGATACAAATGCCTTATTGAGTGATTTTATTATACAAAACAAAGTTCAATAGATAAATTCTCAAAATTGGATAACTTAATATATTAACTCCATTTAAAATTACAACTTGCAATTTTTATTTGTAAACATAAATAGTTTATTCGATCTTATTATTATTTATGGTCTTTTTGATTTTAAAAGTAGATGTTCAACCTTTATTAAATTAAAAAATAATATTTTGTGAATAATCAATTTATTAAAATGACAATTATTTATCTTCAAATAACTCAAGTGATAAATTAAATAGAAAACATAACAATAATTTTGTTCTTCTCCAAGCTCTTCAAAAGGCTACGAAAAAAGGTATATTCTCCGATAATTATCTACTTGACCCAATTACATGAAATATAATATCCCATAACAATTCAAGGATAAAATTGTAAAAGGAGACTTTTGTAAATTTTCAAACTAACCACAAGATTAGATGAGGAGTAATGAACGAAACACTTGATAAAAAATAATCTCTGCATTACTAATTCCTTCATTATTGATATTTGTACCAAACGACCCGTAATAGTCTACGGGGAAAAGGGTTAAAAAAAATCCTAAACTATTTAAAATATAGTAGATATATTTCTCTGTTACGTTTTAGTTTAAAAATATGCTTCTATTATATTTGGCTCAAAATTATTGGCTAAATATCCCTAAATTAAAATTTTAACTTAAAAATACGCATTTTCTTAAAATTTTATAATATATATATATATTTCTGCTAGAGAAAGGGGTATTTTTGAGCCAAAATAATTTCTACTCTATTTTAAATAGTTCAAGAGTATTTTCGAAGCTTTACCCTATATTTTATTGTATATTAAGTTGCACGTTACTAATATTATGAATTTTTACATAATAGTAATGCAATATTTTTAATGCACGCATTAGCATATTAAAGACCTAATTGTCCCTCAAAACTTTTTTCATATCTTTTCCACCATAAGTTTGGAAGATCTATTTATAAATATTTTTTTTATGCAAATTATTTATTTTTAAAACATCAAATCAATAATGCATGAAAATATTTTATATATAACTAATGCAAGCATAACAAATTGATGCATGCATTATTAACGCAAGCATTATTAATACACTCTATTTAATATTATTTTTATGCACATTATGAAATAACTCCTTGGAGTGTGTTAGCAAAAATAGTGTATGCATTAGTAATTTAGTATATTAGTAGTACCTTATTTGATACAATTTTTTATGTTGTGTATAACTAATTACTAGTTATACAATTCACTGTGTATTAAGGTGATATTAATAGTATTTTATTTGGTACAATTTTGTATGCAACTTACACTCTATTGTAGTGTGTGTATTACTAATATTATCAATCTCCAGGTATTAGTAATGTAAATGTATTTAATGCATGCATTAGCATGGAGATTACCTTTCAAAATCTTCTTTTTTTATATTTTTTTCACCATGTATCTTTGTAAATAAATATACATGTATATATATTTAAAAAATGTAATGCATGCTATTTTTAATACACAAAATTAAACAATAGATAAGAAATACCTCATCATATTTAATGCAAATATAACTAATACAAGTATTACTAATATACTTTATTTAACATTATTTTTACACATTTTATCAAAAAACGCCTTATTACTTTTTCTTGTGAATGTATGTTACATAATTTCTTTTTAGAATGTATCATGTAATGTACTATTTCAAAAAAAATTTATACTATGATTTTTTATCGTTATATACTGTCATATATTAAAATGATGATTTTATAAAAATAAAATAGAGTACGAGATGAAGTTACTATTAAAAAATAAAAATAATAATAAAATATAAATTATTAAATAATAAATAAACACAAAATAAAAAAATAAAAAAATAATAACATAATCACACCAAATTAATTACCATATAAAATGAAACGTTTTGTATTTCGGTGCTCTTCAGGACTGGTGCACATTAGTTATGGCAATAACACGTGTAATAAACACCATTTCTATTTATTATTCATTATTTATTATCTATTAATAAAGGGGAATATAAAGCTCAAGTATTTATCTAAGCTTAATGATGATTTTAGGTGTTTACTTATGTATTTTGTTAAAAAAAAAAGTGAACATTTGCACGTATATAAAAAATATCAATGCAAGTTTTCATCTCCATATTTTCCTAGTTGCCTAGTTAGTTCTTCTTACTCCAGTGAATTATGATAATTAGAAGCACATAATCGTGACCGAGTAAATTAGTGTGGTCTATTTGATCAAAGTCCGCATTTATCATTTTATTAATTTATTTAAATATTTTTTATTTTGAAGTTAATACTAAAATTATTTAGGGCTAAATAAATGAAATAAGAGTTAATTTTTAATAAAAAATCGAGGTTAAAGATAATTAAAATCAAATAAATAAACAAAGTGTGAATTTATGTCATAACTTTTGTATTTATTTAAAATATAAATTCAACACATGGACAACTCAAACAATACATATACTTGATCGAGCTAACTCAGTAAAAGTAAATTTTGATTAGAGAATAAGATTGTATGCAAATAGTATCTTTTGAGCATGTTTTAACATGCTAAGCCCAATACAATGATTTGTTCATTGTCCTACTTCAGTAAAGCAACCAACGAGGATAGTGAACCAATTCAACATACATAACAAGCCCAACTTGTAAACATCATTGAACATCTGCATGTGCAAAAAACGTTATTCAAGGATACATTATAAATATACTTCTTTTTACTTTATTTGTGTGATATTTGATCTTTCATTATCACTGTCGTATATGAATTTTATTTATAACAAATAATAAATATATATTTTTAATACATTACTCATTTTCAAATTTTATTTTATGAAATTTCACTAAATTTATTATTATTAAATTATTAATATTTTTTTTAAGTATCTATTAAAACAATTTCTTTATATTGAAGTTGGGTAAAATCTGCTTACACGTTCTGCTCTCAGGAGTGTTGTCCATATTGAATTTGTTATTGCACATTACTAACAAAGGTGTTATCTATCCTTTATTATATAATAAAATAAAATAAGTTATCTCTTGATTAATTTTGACACCTAAAAAAGTATATAGATGTTTTCTATCTAAAAAAAAAGTACAATTGCTTCAATTTTAATTAAACGAAAAAAAAAATAAATAACGGGAACCGGGAGGAAAAATAAGTAGTATCGTCGCACTGTAAGATCTTGAACTCCCGGGTCATATATAATAAGTTCCTGGAGCGTCTATATTCTCTTCACCATCTCATTATTCTTTAAGCGATCTTCAATCTTCAATCTTCAGTAAGGTAACTGCCGTTTTCCCTTAACACTTCTTCTCTCTAGTTGGTTTTGCTGCTACTTTTTACTTTTCCGATTTTCGTTGTTAGATCTAGGGATTTGTTACTGCCGATCTGATTTTGAATCATTCATCTCTCAAATCTGTACGAAGATCCAATCAATTTGCGTCGATTCACCATTTTATGTGGTAACTTTAGTGAATTTGTACAGTGTATGCTGTATTTCATTGTTTCTAAAATTTATCGCACTGCCGATGCCTATGAAGTGAATGATGTTTTCATTTCGCATATACTCATCTGTCAAACAATTTGTAAGAAGATCCGATCAATTTGCGTTGATTTCACCGTTTTATGTTGTAAATTTAGTGAATTTGTACTGTGTATGTCCCATATCATTGTTTCTAAAGTTAATCGAATTGTCAGTGTCTATGAAGTGAATGATGTTTTAATTTCGTACAAACTCATCTGTCAGTTGTTTGGAATTTTTTGGATGTCCAGGTGGTATACGATCTATTGCCTAGGATCCGATACAACAAAATCTACTAAGCAGCAAAGATGGTAATATTTCAGCCGATAAGTTTGTATTAACATAGTTGTGTAGATTGGAATGATTCATCATTTTCTTAGATAAGAACACTGCAATGACAACTATACACTATTGTCCTAATATGCCGTGCAGGTTGTTCTAGCGGCTTCCATAATTTCTAAATCTGGCAAAGGTATGTCATATTCATGTTTTTGAAGTTATCTGGTTTGTGGAGATTTGTGTGATGTTAATTGATGATTTTTATAGCAAAATTCTTCTAAAGTCAGAGCATGTACGTGAAAATTGCTACTCCCTCCTTGACATTTTATGTGTTTGATTGGAAATGAACTTTAAGAATAGCGTATTTACAATGTCAAAAAGGGAATTTTAAGATATCTAAAAACTCGTTAATATATTTATCTTTATAAACAACTGTTATTTCATGGAACATTTTTGTTATGTCACTTTTCTTATGATGCTTTTTGGTGTGTTGCTAGTGTATTAGTTGTCGTAATTTGGTCATTACCTATAACAGACATTTTTTCCTAGAGAAGTGCGAGAAAAGAATGAGAACTCCTAGGACAGCTTTTAGGAAGTAGCAATGTTTTCTCCTACTTAAGTAGTTTGGATATATAAGACTATCTTTAAAAGAAATATGACATCTCCGTCCGTGAAAAAAAGAAAAAAACATTGTTGACAGGCTGCCTGTGGTATTCTTCTTTTTGAGAGAAGAAGAAAGAAAAGGGAAGGGAAAAGACAAGATTGTGCCCAACTGCTATATTCTTCTTTATTTTTAGTTTTTAGTAGTATAGATGTGACTAATAAATATAAAATAATATTTTCCTAGAAGGGAAGGGGAAGGATTTGAAAGTCAATTAGAAGAAAACAATAAAACATGGAATGCAAACTTAAACTAGAAAGTAAAGGGCAGAAAAGAGACAATTTCAACCTTCTAAAAGATGATAAAACATAATTGGAATTGTTTGTCTTTTCTAGCTGCTGTGTTCGAGCGTAGTGTACAATAACGACAAAGCTAAGGAGGGTTAAATTGTTGGAACCACAAAGGGTTCTATTTCCTCAGTTTGGCCTTTCACTCAGCTGTGATGTTTCCATCTTCTAATTCCATAGGTCTAGGTCAGAATATTATTTCTTTGTCTTGGTCAGAATATTATTTTTCTCATATTTTCAGTTGAAAGGTGTAAGAGTTTCTGTCCACTATGATATCCCTCTTATGGGGTAAATAGTCCCATGATTCTGTCCATTTTGATAGTTCATTTGATTTTCTGCTCTTACAGAAGCTGCTTCGTTTGTTAAACGTGTTAGGACTTAGGATGTGTTGTTAAGTTACCCTTATTTCACAAAAAAAAAAGGACTTTGGATGTGTTATTCAACCATTTCGTGCATGTGATGACCAATATCATTTTATTTATGCGGTAGAATGGATTTTCCACTGACCATTACTGAGTGTATCATCTCATTGTCTGCTGCAGCTCTTGTCTCGAGGCAGTTTGTTGATATGTCTCGTATAAGAATTGAAGGATATCTTGCAGCTTTTCCCAAATTGGTTGGTATAGGAAAGCAGCATACATATATTGAGACTGAGAATGTGCGATATGTTTATCAGCCTATAGAATCTCTGTACTTGCTCCTTGTGACCAACAAGCAGAGCAATATTCTTGAAGATTTGGAGACACTGAGGCTGCTGTCTAAACTAGTATCCTTTCTCTTTCTCTGATACTGGAGTTAGATTATCCTTTCTTCTCAGCATTAGATTGTCTTTATCCGTCTTTGTTCATAGAATATTTGCTGCTTTTAAAAATAATATTTGTTGATTTCTCTAAACTGCAAGACGTAACTCCAAATTCAATCCAAATAAGTGTAAGTAAGCAAGATTTGATGTGCATGCTGCTAGAGATTTTCCTGTTAATATAGCTTTGGGAAATTCCTTGACCCCTATTAGGTGCCTGAATATTCTTATTCACTAGATGAGGAAGGAATTGGCAAGACAGCTTTTGAGCTTATTTTTGCATTTGATGAAGTGATCTCTCTTGGACACAAGGAAAATGTTACTGTTGCACAAGTCAAGCAGTACTGTGAAATGGAGAGTCACGAGGAGAGATTACACAAGTTAGTCTTACAGAACAAGATAAATGAAACTAAGGATGTCATGAAGCGTAAAGCCAGTGAGATTGATAAAAGCAAGGTAATTCAGAAGGCACACATTAGCTGTGCTAAATGTTTAATTTATTCCCTTTTTTCATGTCTTGGGTCTATTTGGTTGTGCCACTAACATAATTTTCTACACATTTACTTTGCAGATTGAGAAGAATAGAGGTGAAAAAGGAGGTTTCATGTCTCTGCAATCCATGGGTTCTGGAAGAATCGATACTGGCTTTGGCAGCGACTCAGGCATATCTAACACAGGAGGCAGTGGTTTTGGCAGTGGTTCTGGATTTGGTCTAAGCCCTGATGTGGACACATTTTCCACCAAATCCAAAGGTTTGTATTTGTTTCACCCTGTCAAAGTGATGTGTCTTTAGCTTGTTGCTAGATCTCTGTAGAGGAGGTGCATCAACCCTTTTTGTATGTTTGCTCGTGCACTTCTTTTTTTCCTAGGTTACATATGTCTTTAAGCTGTAGAGACACCCCTTTGATAGGTAGGGAAAAGCCACCCTTTTTAATAAATGTTGAGTTGAGTATATAGGGATGACCCAAAATAATATAGTATGAAAAAGATATGCTTTTATAGGTGATTAAAAAGAACGAAAATGAAGGAGAAGGAGAACACTCAACTTTCTTCCAAAAGTTTCCTTGCAAAATGTAGAAGGTTGATAAATGTGACACACTCGAGAAAATTATGAAGAATTCCTACAAAAATCTCTCTCAAGGAAGAAGGAAACAGGGCACCTCCTTTTGTTTGCCTTCTTCCTTTTAATCATGAGAGGTGTATATTTCCGACTTGCTGTGTTTGTGACAACTTATGGAAGTGATATTTTCTTGATAAATTTTGGTAGAACTTTTCTTTTATGGATGTTGTTTGATGCTCTGGAATCAGTTGGTAGGTCTGAAAAGCTTTGCGTCTACATTGGTTACTCTCTCTTGGTTGTGCAGCACATTTCCATTTATCCGTTAGAATCAGTTATGAAGATGTAACTTATGGCAATTTTGTGTATCAGGTCGTCCAGCTGCATCTGCTACTGCTCCACCGAAGGGTCTTGGTATGCAGCTGGGTAAAACACAGAAGACCAACCAATTTCTGGAATCCCTAAAGGCTGAGGGTGAAGTAATTGTCGAGGATGTGAGGCCAAGCGTTGGTCTGGCCAAACCAGCTGCTGCTCCACTAACTGATCCAGTCACATTGACCGTTGAAGAGAAGATTAATGTAACGCTAAAGCGTGATGGTGGTATCAGCAATTTTGTTGTACAGGGTACTTTGTCTCTCCAAATTCTGAACCAAGAAGATGCTTTTATCCAAGTGCAGGTTCTCTCTCTCTCTCTCTCTCTCTCTCTCCAAGTACGCTGAGGCTCCTCGGAACAAGTCTAATGTTTTCGAGACCATGTCAATGTCCAATGTCAACAGTTTTAGTTATAGTCCCTTTCTATGACAAAATATAAAATGATGCCGTATGCATGTAGATGTCCTTGGTGAAGCAGATTTCATCATTTATGTCCTCTGCAACCAAACATGTTTCGAGCTCTACTCATTTGATTGCATTTGATATACAACTGACAAGCATTTGAAATTTGAAAGAGGGTAAAGAAGAACCTAATAGTTTTTTATGCGTTTCGTTACAATATCTGACTTTTTCTCTTAAGAAAATTTGTATAACATGTCCAGCATGCACTCTCTATAGTAAAGCTGAAGACTCACTAGACCGCTTACCATTTAGAATGCTCGTCTAAACTTGAATCTCTAGCTCTGCATTTGGAAGTCTATCTGGCCTCAGAAGGCATTCGTAAATGCTTTGCTTGTAATTTGTGATATTGTAGTTTACTGCTCATTCCATAATATATGTTCAGATTGAATCCAGTGGTAATCCAGCAATCCTCTTCAAAGCACACCCCAACATGAACAAGGAGTTGTTTGCAAATGAAAATATTCTGGGCCTTAAAGATCCCAATAGGCCATTTCCCACAGGTCAAGGTGGTGATGGCGTTAGTCTTTTGAGGTGGAGAATGCAAAGCACAGATGAATCAATTTTGCCTTTGACAAGTAAGTTTCATGAATTACAGTTTACGCTATTCTTAATCTCCATTCTGTCTTCTGTGTTTAATTTATGTTATCCTTTATCATTGATTTCAAATATTTTTTCTCAGTTAACTGCTGGCCTTCAGTTTCTGGAAGTAAAACCTATGTGAATATTGAGTATGAAACCCCCGCACAGATTGATCTACAAAATGTTGTAATTTCTGTACCCTTGCCAGCTCTAAGGGAAGCTCCAAATGTACAACAGATAGATGGAGAGTGGAGGTGATCTTTTAACTTTAACTTAAGCTTTTATTCTTTTGCTAGTTTTGAACAATCACTTTTTTTATCAGATATTTATTCTCACTGGATTTAAAACTGAATCTTACATAGATCTTCTAATGATAGAGGCTTTCGAACCTGAAATGGCCTTTGCATAGAAGACCATGTTCTACTTCTAAGATGCTAATTTGTTTATTGCTTTTAAAAATGCTCAGTTTGCTGCATCACTGCGGTCAGAGCAAAGCAGTTGCTTCATGTTTATTATTTCATGTAGATAGGATTTTTGGATAATCATTGGTTTGGAAAGTTCACATATAATCTGGCTCTTCAAAGGAGGAATGAAAATCAATTAGTTATTCGTTCCGATGCTAGCTTTCAATTCCGTTTGCCTCCCTTGAAGAAGAAATATGAACTCCTATATTCATATTGGCTGCACCTTGTAAGAACTATCAAATAAAATTTTTGGTAGGATGTATACAGTGCTTTAGCGAAATTGAGTGTAGAGAAAAACTGACATGAAAAAGTAAATGGTAGTGGGGCCACAGTTAAAGCTGTATTATGGTACTTGTGTGGTATGATATTATTGAGGAAAACGGTAAGTCTGTCAAAATGCAGTGCAGAATTTATAATTTCGTCCCTTTATTCATAGACCTTATTGTAGTTGGCCAAGGGCCTGACATGAATTGAACAAAGATATAACATCCAAGTACTTCGTGGAGGCATAGGTGATTGATTGACCCTTTTGACCGGTCGGTAACTTGTATGGAACTGCTGGATTGTGCTGTACAGATTGTCAAATATTTTTCTCCCTCCAATTGCAGGTATGATTCCAGAAATTCTGTTTTGGAGTGGTCTGTTCTTCTCATTGACAATTCGAACCGCAGGTTAGCTTATGTTAAAGTTTGTTTGATTGAAGCACACAGCCATTAAGGCTTTTTTGTATTTCACTCTTTCTAATGTGAACATTTGGAAACTTTGCAGTGGATCACTAGAATTTGTTGTTCCAGCAGCTGATCCATCGGTCTTCTTCCCAATTTCTGCACAATTTACTTCCACCAGAACCTTCAGTGACGTGAAGGTTTGCTCCTTATCTTCTATGTGATATTGCTCCGTCATTTTGTCCTTTAGGTGGTGTGGCTCTAATCTTTCCCCAGTTTATGCTGACCGTTCGGCAGTTAGTGTCTGGAGATTATCTGATACTCTTGCGATGTGTTTGATTTGTTTGTATGCAATCATTATATCTGATTTGCTATTATACTTGTTCATTTCCGTGAAAGAGTCTTCATGTGCTTGTTATGCTTTACTCTCTTGCCATCTTAGCAAACTGTCGAAACAGTGTTGATGGAATTTGTTGTGTTGTGATTCTATGCAGTTGATCTTGTGTTATTGGAAATTTAGACATCAATTGTTTTGTTGAATGATGATATAAGTAACATCAACTCTATGTATAGTCCCCTATTTTTTTTTTCCAAGGATTGCTAGTATAGAAAGTATTATTGCTAGAAATATATATTGGATATCGAAAAGCTCTGAAAATAAAAAACCTACCGCCTTTTCTCCTAGATTTGCTTTACTGTCTGCTGATACTTTTGTTATTGAAATTGGAGTTTTCCCTTTTTTTTTTTTCATTCTACTCCATCTCCAATAACCAGGTGCCTGGATTTGGTTGTTTATCTGGTAACACGACTTGGTTTGAAATTTTCAGGTTGTCAATGTTCTGCCTCTAAAAGGTGGGGCTACTCCCAAGCATTCTCAAAGAACACTGCTGGCCACGGAGACTTACCAAGTTGTGTGACCATAAAGACAGCATCAAATTGTGCCCCTCTAGCAACACTATAGGACTCATTTTATTTTATTTTTGTTGAGACTTCTGTTTGCCTTTTACCTGGTTCTCCCTTCCCAAAGTTTTTTTGCAACATGATCATGTACGGAGATGGAATAACTTTGTTAGGTCGAACTTTGAAAGTCTTGTGCATTTATAGCGTAAGTCCATCAACTTTAGCGCAATTGAATTGAACGAAAATTTGAGCATTCGCATTTTCTCTTTATTGTGCCATTATTTCTTTATTCGTTCCTTTTTCACTACCAACAAATTAGATCTCTCTTTGGACATTGAAAAAGTGTGTTTATATTGACAGTTATGTAACCTCAGTAGAACAACTTAAAACGCCACCGGCAGAACCACTGTTTTATTTTAGTTTTACTTATATTTCAACGGGAGGTATTTCTTTTATACCATGTACTCTTTTAAGATAATTTGGAGAATGCTTCAGATTATTCAAAACCAAAGAGAAACAAATGTTTGATCAAGATAACTTTGTTGGAGCAAAACCCAAAAATGTTTTACTTTATTATTTGATAATTCAAATCTGAACTCAAGAAACTTCTGCCTTTCTCCGTTGAAAAAAGAAAGTTACACTCAAGAATATTGTACTAGGGGTCCTAAAATTAAAACAAGTCATTCTATTCAACAAGAAACTTTTGGGTTAACAAGTCATTCTATGTACATCTGTTTCTTTTCAATTAGGGGAACAATGCATATAAAATAGCTTAATCAACGGGACAATAATTTAACCAAAACTTCATTCTTTTTTTTAAGTGTCAGCCTCAAACATGTGTCTTTATTGATAGTTGTACACGCACCAAGAGAAGTTAAACAAAACCACATGCATAAATTATTGAATTAACATAGCAAAGTATTTTCTCGGTTTTATTTTATGTGATATATTTTTTTTATTTTTTAAAAAGAGTATTAACTAAAAATAATTAAATTTTAATATTTATTTTTTTTATTTTTAATGAAAATAATTTATAATTATATAAATATTTAAAAATTACTTTATATAGATTATAATTTTTTTTTAAAAAAATCAAATTAAATCAAATAATATCACTGAGGAAGGAAGTAATCTGATACATCAGTCAATTATTTTAAAAATAGAAGAGAAAGGAAATTTTAAGTCGAAGACAGCTGTGTTAAATGATAAGAAAATGCTGATTTTGACTCTTCCATCATGGGCAATATAATAACTCGGTCGGTTCTATTCTGGAATCTCCTCTCCCAAAAACAACTAGGTCCCCTTTGATGTGCTACGTTAGGAAATTCACCACCTTGTGTATTTATTATACCCTCTTTTTTCTAAGGCTTCATTCGGAGCATGCAGATTAAGTTAATTAACGTTTTGTCTAAAATTTAAGTATAAAATCTTTAATATTTTAAAAAAAATAGAATTTATATATTTAAATTTTATATGCATGAAACAACCATTTATAATGTTTATGAATGGCTTTTTTTGGAGAAAAAATGGTAAAAGAAGTAAAATATGTAGTTCATACGTAAGTTACTTCAGCGTTTATTATTTACTAATATCGAACTTCGAAGTGTACAAGTCCCTGTTTTCTTGGTGAAGAATTGACAGATTATTATATCGTAGATGGATCCACGATAACAATGTTTCGGATTCAAGTTTGAAATATACCTTCAAATTTTATTATTTAGTAAATTTTTAAACACATACATGCCACATATTTAGTATGTTTATCACTTTTATGTGAAGGGGTGAATCTATCTCAGCTTATCTTCCAATCAACTGCACTTTTTTGCCCTCACCATACTTTCCAACCCTTGAGACCTATCTCTACCTCATTTCCACATCATATTTATACACACATAACACACACATCTTCTTGGTCAAAAGAGAAAAATGGATGGGTACACCAAGATCAATGGAACCAACAAATCAAGATCCAACAATTTCTCAGATCTCCAATCTTTCCCCCAACCCCACAAAACCAATGAGAATCTTAGCCCAAACCACACTGTTTTTCATGATATCGTGGATCTTGAATCCATATCCAAGAGCCAACAAAGCAAGAACCAAGAACCCCATGATAAGAATGAGAAAGAGAATGAAAATGCTATTGCCAACGAAGGAAATATCAAGGGCAACAACAATATTCCTAACGGTGTGAAATTGAGCAGGGCTTGCTCTGTTTCATCAGCAACTTCAGCAAACAGGTTCAGGCTAGAAAGACAAGGGAGCAAGAGCACAACCACATCATCATTTCAATCGGTGAAGAGAGCTTTCTCAATGAGAAGATCTTCATCAGTTTCTGAGAAGTATTGCAGGATTCATGATCAGGAATTCACCGTTTCGTCTTCGATAATGGATGATGTTGCGGAATTTCACGAGGATAGGGAGAAGAAGAAGAAAAATGGAAGTGGCAGAATCCTAAAAGCCTGTAAGCGCCTTTTCAGAATCTGAAAGTCACCATAAAATGAATCATTTCATTCTTTTTCATAAAAAAGAATTAAATTTAAACCAGCACTTGTACTTTTTCAAAGTCAAAAGAGTTTTATAGTCACTGGGGCTACACTATGAAGAACATATGGAGTATTATTATATTGTTCATTACTCCCCAGTCCCCACACCCAAGCTCATGAGGGGAGAGAATTCAAGATTTAAGGTCCACTATTTCAGAACGGAAGTGAGCTATTATGTATTTATAGTTTATATTTTCTTTTGCATATCTATCATATATAGTTTGATCGGAAGGTGTCAGTTCGAGTTCAATTTGCTACTCGCTCTAAATCTTCCTCTGAATTCACAGAGTCACAAAAAGAAAAGTTTGTATGTGTATGTACTCTAGAGGCACTCCTTTTTTTCACTCCTTGTATGTTGAGAATGTTAAATCTTTGGCATTATATCTCTCTTTTGTGAACTTCTTCTTTATGTATAGTGTCTTATTTCTTATTTGGCCTGGATTGATCTTATTAAAATGGCACTCAGGTCTCAGATGAGAAATTGAGAATGTTAAATGTTCTCTTCTGTGAACTTCTTTATGTATAGGGTCTTATTTCTTTTCCGGCCTGGCTTGATCTTCTTATTAAAATGGCATTCAGGTCTCAGATGAGAAATTTTGTGGAGTAATAACAAGCATAAAAGTGGGGTCTTATAATCTTAGAAGCTATAAGAGTGCTAGTTAAGGTTTGAGTCAATTTGTTTCGTTTGGTATTCAGTAACAATAGCACACAAGTGGGGCAACAGATGGTAGTCATATAAGTATAGTATTCATGACTTCTGTAAATTTTGAGTGTTCAATTATTTCTAGATACTTAAACTCCTAATTATGTAACTGGCAGAGTCAAGTTTAGATGTTTGACTATGAGGAAGCTGATTGAGATCCAAATCTAGGCATAAATTAATGACTTTTTCAATTCAAAGCCTTGCCAGTAGTTATGATAGTGACATAACAATTGTCTGGGAAAGTGAGGTGCACTTTGAGGGAACATGGGTCCAAAAAATCAAATAAAACTCTAGATATTGAACAAGGAAAAGGAATGTGAGTTTAAAATAAGTGAAATATCCACAAGCATGTGGACATCTGACAATGAAGACAAAAATGGAAGTACCCAGGCTTCAATTGATTTCACTTAGGATCCATCATTATGAAGCCATAAACTATTAAGCACAAAGCAATATTATTATCAATCCTTGTCACAACTATCATAATCAGACACTGGACAGGTTTCTTAATTATTCAAAAATGATCAACAAGTGGATAAAGACAGCTCAATCCTAGACTCCTTGCTTCAATCTTGTTAAAGGTTACAGAAGATTTTTGTAGTTAAAAAGTGATTACAAATATAACAATACATTTAAGAATGAGTGATCCTAAGATTCTTCTGGAAATAACTTCTCTATCTCCATGAGAAAGTGGTAAGATCTGCGTACATTTTATCTTTCTCAGACTTTACTTGTGGGATTCACTGGGTATGTTGTTCTTGTAGTATTTAAGAGAGAGTGATATTACATTTTCGGTGTAAACCCTTGCTTTTGAACAATCTATAAAACCAAAATATATAATGAACAATACTTATAAGGTCAACGTTTTTTCGTTTTCAGTCCAAAAATACGTTGTCGCACCTGTGTTCGATCCTCGAAAAAATGTACTACTTTTGAAAAATCCGACATGCACTCAATGACGTTTTCGAAGAGTTCAACCAACATAGCATGCCAATACTGATTGATGAATAATAGGTTACCCATAGAAGTACAGTTCTAAAAACCTGAATTAAGTGACCCCTTTGAAACATTGTTATCTAATTGAGTCTTCACCCTTTCCCATCCTAGATGTCTAATAAGAACATGTCAATTGTGACAAATCATTCTAAAACTATAACTATAGCAAAATAATACAAGTACAATAAGAAACAAATAGTAAAAGAAATCAGAGGACAATCTCCTGTGAACAAGCCATATAACTACAATAATACTTCTTTTTCCATATGGATTGATTGTTAACTGGAACTAACAAACATAGATGAAACAGTTTCATATAGACACTTACAATTTGAGCAGAAGAAAACGAGAACTGTTGTTTCTTAAATCTTACTTATATATTTTCTTGTGTTATTTACTTTTTAATAAAGGGGAACATGAAGCATATTCTAATACCAAGCACTTAAGACCCTCCCAACTTGAAAAGAAATATAGGCATCAAGAAAATCTGTTTGCGGCTAAGCCAACGCTGATCCCAACCACTGGTTGTCACACTTTTGGGCTTCTGAATCTCTATTCCCGCAATTTTCTTCCCCAAATCTTTGAGCCCGGAATCGAGAAGCTTCTTCTTGTTCAGTTCCACAGCCGCCCACTCTCGGAGATCAACCGTGTTCGACACTTCAAGTCCATAGTCCTCCCCACAGCTTCTCCACGTCACTACGAATACCCACACCGACGAATATGTAGTCGTCGTTCTTCAGGAAGTTTCGGAGACGGCGGGGAATGTGGGCGGAGTGGATGATTTGGTAGATGATGCAGGAGTTTCCGACGCAAAGCTGGACAGTGGCGACGGGGTTTCGTCCGGCGCCGGAGGTGAAATTTGGGCGCCACTCGATGTCAAGCCCTACAATCAAACGGTGGAGACGGGATTCGTTTTCAGTTTCGGTTTTTCTGATCCATGCGGACACAGTAAAATGATCAACAGTGACGGTGGTTTCGATTTCGGTGTCGTCCAGAATGACATCGTAGAGTTTGTAGTCACAATTGCAGGTCAATTCGTACTCTGTTAACTTCACAGCCATGGCGTCCAAAGGCAAGAACCTCTGCTCTTTCCGTGAATTTGGACGTAAGAAATAGCAGTAAATTTAGGGTCGTATTTGCAAAATGCCGAAAATCAATCAAAATAATTGGTATGTCAAAAAGTTTTTTATATTTAAAAGTTAAAATAATAGAAATGAGAATATTGAGATGATAAAATTATTAACAAAGATATTTGAAATAAATAAGAGTAGTCTAGATGGAGAGTAAGATATAGAAAATAAGATTTAAATGATTTGGATAATGTGAAGTAAATGCATGATTGCACCAATGTGCATGTGTGAGGTCGACTATAGATAGTTATTAGAGAGGAAGACGTGCAAAATATGTATCGATAAAAAGTGATTAAACATAATATGATATAATTTTAATTTATTAAAAACGTGATATTATTATGCATGAGATTGGATGATACTTATTAGGGTAGAGGATTAGATGGTTGATAATCTTCTCGCTTTGTGCTACTAGTCGTAGTATTACTTTGACAATTTCTTATTATTCCATTTGTGTTATTGTTTACTGCTCCTAGCAGTTCATTATCAAATTATTTGTGATAGTACGTTTTGTTATGCCTTTTTTTTTTTGAATTGTTTGTAATTTTTTTTTACTTGAGATAAAGATTTATTAAAAATAATCTTTCAACCTTATAGAGTTGTTCATAGGAACTTGCTTGCAAAGCTGCTTATCAGAACCTGCTTTTAAAGCTATTTATAAATTGCTTATATAAATTTACTTTCAGAGTTAGTCATACAAGTAATGAATGAACCTTTGCAATTAAGTGTATTTCGCCAACTATTCTTTTTAATTTTTTATTCAATGTTTGATATTGGTATTAAAATTTTCACTAGATAAACTCGCACACTGCATAACTTATTCTGAAGATATACTTTCAACAATATGTTGTTAATCAAAGATCTAAAAATATCATTATGGCGAGATATCACATTCTTGCAAGTATCTCATGTTGTGAACTAATAAAGACGTCAATTCATAATATAAGCCCACATAAAGTGGAGATTTGTACAAATAATATCAATCAATTTTACAATTTAAAATCTTTTATTTCTCATTTAAAGAATTTAGTGCAAAGTTTTACACAAAAATAACGTTGTCAAATATTTGAGTATATACATGTTAAATTGACAAATAAATACTTATTGACATCCTAATTGGGTTGAAATATTGACAAATAAATAGTTATTGATATAATTTTTTCTTAAGTTGAAGGTCTATCAAGAATAAATTTGTATAAGCTTTACTATTTATTTTGTTAAAGTTACTCCAGCCTTTTTTTTTTCAAAATATTTTATCATGCTTTTTTTTAATGTTTGCTTTGATATGTTTTACCTTAAATTGTGAGTTCATAAATTGTGAGTTTATTAAAAACAGCTTCTATGATTCTCAAGATAGAAAAAATATTTATGTACAATTTAAATATATTATTATTATTATTATTATTATAATTTGATTACATCAAACCAAATACATACACGATTCTATATACTTGCATATAGTTAACAAATCAAGTAAACACATATTATAACTAATAAATATATGTTCTAGAAAGACTAATCAGTTATTTCTTTCATTGTTCCCAACATGCCAATATTGGCACTAATGGTACGTAAATGTAAATTAGTTAATTATTACTTTTTTGATCTATCTTTACTTGTCTCATATTGGCTTGACACAAGAATTAAAAAGTCTTAATAGATTATCAATTTACCCAATAATCCAATACTAAAAATCAAAATCGAATTGATAACTTGATAACTTTTTTTTCGTAAAACAATAAAAATCTCTTAATACAATAATCTGATAACAATAAATCAATAATATTTTTTTAATTCGATTTATCGATCAATTTAGTATTTACGCACTCGTAATAAAATTATATAATTTGGGTAAACACTAATATAGTAATTTGAACATTGACCAATTGACCATTTTGTGCTGCCGTTTAATAATATCCAGTAAATCCTCCGTGGAAGGGATGTAACAAAGTATCTTATCCTCATTAACTGCTATTCCAAAAATAGATGCCATAGAATTCTCGACATTATAAATTACTCCATGAATGTAGGCAACTCAATCATATTAGCAACCTTTAATTTCCTGAATACAAGCAAACTATTTTTCCCCTAAAATATCGAATCAAAATGAAAGAATCCTCACAATAATTTAAATACCATAAAAAAAAATTACATAAATTAATAGCCTTGTTTATCCCTATATACCAGAAAGTCCCTTCTTTTTTTTCTGCATTTTCATTATTGTTAGTACCAAACAATCAGATCTGTGGCAAAAGTTTTTTATATATTATAAATATATGAATGTTCTTTTCTTTGTCATCTGAATTCTTGAAACATAACCATATTCTTGTTATTCTAATTCCAATTCTTCCTTTTGTGTATATACATTTTTTTATTTCATTTTTTGTTGTTGGGTTTTTGGCATTTGTTTTTAAAATGCCAGCAGAAGGTGTTGCCATTGTGGAAGAACCTGTTTTATGTGGTTCACCAATGGGGTCCCCCAGCCCAACCTCCCCTAAGAATAGGATTAAGTTTTTGTGTAGCCATGGAGGAAAAATTCTTCCTCAACCAGCTGATGGCCACCTCAAGTATGTTGGTGGAGAGACACGTGTTATCTCCGTTCCTCGGGACATTAAACTTTCAGGTAAATATATTTTATTTCAAAAATTTTATGTATCGAACTGTCTTTTTAATTATTTATACGAATATTCCACATTACATACTGAATTGATTTGATTTGTATGATGTATTTAATTGGGCTTGGAATAATTTTATTTTACCTTTTTTCTTTTTCATATCAAATCCAATTGCTAACATTCTTATGCTCATATTTATGTGTTATATTGCCTTTTTTTTTAAAAGACAAGGGTTATCAGAAATAATTTTTCTATCTCTATGAGTTAGTAGGAAAGTCTACACACATTTTATCATCCCAAAGTCCTACTTGTGAGATTCCACTGGATATGTTGTTGTTATATCAGTTTGATAGTTCATGACATTCTAGGATCAAACAGATTTGGCATGTATGATATATCTATATTGCAAAAGATTTATTGAAATCATTAGTAGTTGACAAGAATCAATACATTCATTTGATCTCCAAGAATTCATTTGTTGAATTTTGCTTATTAAATGTTTCGATTCTTCAAAATTCTAAAGAAAATCCGAGTTTTCAAGTAAACAACATGCTGTTATGCCTCATTACAGAACTCATGAAGAAGCTAACTCCGCAAATTGAGGGTGAAATGGTTCTCAAATATCAACTAGTACATGAGGACCTTGACGCCTTGATCTCAGTAAAAACAGACGAGGATCTACGCCACATGTTAGACGAATATGATCGTTGTGAGAGTGCAGGGATCCCGAGGCTTCGTGCCTTCCTCTACCCAGCAAAGCCTGTCGTGGTGGACCACCACACAACGCCACCAGAACCTCTAGAACAACGATACATTGATGCTATTAATGGTATAATCCGCGCAAGGGAAGCAGGGTTCAGGCTACAACATCCTCTAAGCATAAGCCAGGCCTCTTTTGGGTTTTCCTCTGCTTGTTCTTCACCAAGGTCTCCTGACAGTTTTACTACTGATGGTATCCATGAGTCTCTGCTACACAGTGTTATTCAAAATAGAAGCCAATTGCATAAAGTTCAGAGTTCCCCTAGCTTTTACAATGTGACTAACCAGCAGCAACATGGTTTACATCATAACCATCAGTCACTGCAGCAGCAGCATCACTTTTACAACTACAGGCAACCAAACTACAATGGTTACCACTTAAACAAACCTACTCATGGTTCTCCTCATGGTTATGGTGATCCAGTGAAAGGGCCAGACAGGCTGTTTTCTGTTAGGTCTGTTGGTCGAACTGACGGGTTAAGGTATCAGATGGATCATAACCAACATTACTATCAAACACCTCCGAGGCACAGCCGTGGTGGTGACTATTGTACAAAATGTATGCATTTGGATGATTATGGCCATTGTGGGGAAAGGAGAAATGGAAGTACATCGCCGAGCAATTACTCCATAGAGATAGCTAATTGTAGTCCTTCCCCAGGAGGTTTTTATGTGGAAAGAAGAACCAGTAGTCTTTCTCCCAGTCCCATTCCACTTAGCCCTCGCTTCTCCAATATGGCTGCCTCAGGGGATACTTAAAACACTCTGCAATTTCCACGCACTCCACCCTCTTTGGTACAGTAAATAATTATTTTATCATATGACAACAGATGCAGTTTGCCTTGGACTTTGTATAATAAATATTGAAATTCTCATTGGTTCCTCAGGACAGTTATTTTTTACTTATGATAAACTTGAACATGAGATTTTTCTGGAGTGAAATAGCAGCACAGTAACGTATTTAAGCTTTGACATATTCCTGCACTTTTCTCAGAGTAATGGACACATTGACGTTGCCCTTTCGTATTCCACTTTTACAATTATGCTCTCCTTTCAAGGCAAGAATTCTTCTGTTAGGATCAGACATGAGCTTAAAAAGATAACTAGAACTATTCAACGTCAGTACTAAGAATTAAATTCGAATTCATTCACTCCAATAACAGCAAGTAACAAAAAACACAAGGAGCTATATATGAAAGGATCCGCAAGGTCCCCCATAAACATAAGAGTTATCGAACAGTAGGCTGAGAGAACCAGAAACAGTTTCTCTAACCTTCTGGATTTAACATTTCTAGAGATATTCATTGGTAGAGACACTCTTTCATTTTGCAAAATACCCACCTACCTCCACATTTCTAACCTGTAGTTCTCAGTATGAATTATCTTTACCGCATACCCCATTCCACCAGAAATTCACCCCCAAAATCGTAGTTGTGCAAAAAGTTAAAATCCCTTATACACAACCTAAACAGAGAGTATAAAGGCTGAAAATTTAATAGACTCAAAAATTGGTCTTCTATGCTCACTTGCTGTCGGTGAAATCAGCATCAATTACATCGTCTCCATCAGGTCCCTTCCCAGATGATGATTCTGAAGGTCCATCAGAAGCGCCAGGTGCTGGACCAGCACCGGGTGCAGCACCAGGCTGGTTGTAGAGTGACTGGCCAAGCTGCATTACTTCTTGGTTAAGGGCAGCCATAGCATCCTTCATGGACTGAGTTGAGCCTCCTGAGATTGCTTCTTTAAGCTCTCCAAGTTTAGCCTCAACCTTTTCTTTCACTGGCCCTGGTACTTTGTCTCCAAGTTCCTTCAATTGTTTCTCTGTCTGGTAGACAACAGAATCGGCCTGGTTCTTTGTGTCTATGGCATCTCTCTTCTCCTTGTCTTCCTGGGCAAATCTTTCAGCTTCTTTAACCATTCTCTCGACCTGTTTCCATGCAACCAGATGTCCATCACTTATGAGCAGCAAGGGGAGCTAAAATGGAATGATACGCAACATATTGCTCCATATACAACCAAACGTATTGTAAGAGAATATTAGAAGGAAAAATAAAAAAGGCAAATTTCAGTACAACTCTTCACACAACTACCTAGCTAGATTTGCTAAAGGAGACATGGTCCTAGTAGAATTGCAAGTCAAAAAATACCTCATCACTAGGCAATGTGCTGGCACCCGTAATGGTGATGTCTTGCTTCTTCCCAGTACCCTTGTCAACGGCAGTCACGGAGAGAATGCCATTGGCATCTATGTCAAATTTCACTTCAATTTGAGGAACCCCTCTTGGAGCAGGAGGAATGCCATCAAGCCGGAAGCTGCCTAAAGATTTGTTGTCCCTAACAAATTCTCGCTCTCCTTGAAGGACATTAATTTCTACACTTGTCTGACCATCAGCAGCAGTAGAGAACACTTCCGATTTGGAGGTAGGCAGTGTTGTATTTCTTGGAATGATCTTTGTCATCACACCACCAAGGGTTTCCAAACCAATGGACAATGGTGTGACATCTAAAAGGACAATATCACTGACATCTCCAGCTAACACTCCAGCCTAGAATAATGAAGAAAAAGAGATGTGCATCAAAAAATACTAATCAAGACTCTGTATGAGAACCAGGAACAAGAAAGTTCTTACCTGAACTGCTGCACCAAGAGCAACAACTTCATCGGGATTAACTGTAACATTGGGGTCCTTTCCAGTCAATTTCTTAACAAGTTCCTGAACAGCTGGAATACGTGTAGAACCACCAACAAGGATCACCTCATCAATATCGCTGAAGGAGAGCTTGGCATCTCTCAAGGAATTCTGAACAGGAGTTTTAAGCCTATTGCAGAACAAGAGCAAAAAAACTGACATCAAACCCTCCTATCTTGTAAAAAGCCGGGCAACTTAATCATTGAAGTTGCTAAGCTATAAAAGAAAGTGTGATATATTGCTATTACCTATCAAGCAGATCTGAGCATAGCTCTTCAAATTTACCACGTGTGATAGTGGTCTCAATGTGCTTAGGACCATCAGCAGTGGCTGTAATGAAGGGCAAACTACAACAAAAAATATAATTTCAAAATCAACAGAAAACAAAACCCCAAAGGGAAAAGAAGCAAAGCATCATACATACCTGATGTTAGTCTGGGTCAATGATGACAGTTCCATCTTAGCTTTCTCAGCAGTCTCAGTCAGACGTTGAAGAGCTTGTTTGTCCTTCAAAAGATCAATACCTTCATCCCTCTTGAAATTTGTGGCAAGCCAATCAACAATCCTCTGCATGAGTGAAATACTTCAAAATTACTTCTAGCAGGAACTAGTGATTTTGAGTTACTTTGCTCAGTCAAGCAACAAAAGAATTTTCATTAAAGGGCACAGAAAACAAACCTTGTCAAAATCATCACCACCAAGATGAGTGTCACCAGAAGTTGACAACACTTCAAAGACACCATCACCAACCTCAAGAACTGCAAATAAAAAAATGGTTACAAGTGCCACAAGCATGAGTTCACAGAGATATGGATAAAGTCAAGACGGAAAAATCAAGATGTTGAAAGACATTGTATAGTAGGATCCTTTACATTACATAGGAAAGCTACCAGTAGCAAAAGCCAGCACAGAGGTCATATAGTATAAAGTAACAACAGTTAAGGGTTACCAGCTATAAACCCATTCCTAAGAACCTTGCGACCCGCAGCACAAGCTTAAAAAAGTTATGGGCCAACCAGCAGTAAAGAATTTGCAGCAACTAGCTCAAACCTTTTATTTTAGTTTCTATGAAATACCCCTACAAACATGTTTTTAACCTATCACCCATCCTATAAATTGTAGCTGAATGCACACCGTGATTATTGGAAACTCAAAGAATGGAAGTCATCTAATGGGACACAACAACATAGCCAAGCACAGGAAGCAGGAAACAGTTTCAAGACAGAGTGGAGCTAACACCACAGGGAACCATAGTGCCATTATTACCTGATACATCAAAGGTACCACCTCCAAGATCAAAAACCAAAATTGTTTCATTATTTTTCTTTTCAAAACCATACGCCAAGGAGGCAGCAGTGGGTTCATTAATTATCCGAAGAACCTCTAATCCAGCAATGCGCCCTGCATCCTTAGTTGCTGTCCTCTGAGAATCATTGAAGTATGCAGGAACCGTAACGACAGCCTTGGAAACCTTGTCATTCAAAAATTTGGATGCATCATCCACAAGCTTCCTCAGGACCTAAACCCAAAAAGAGAATAAAATCATTAGAAAGTCAACAGAGGCGTGGAAGCAATAAAACTCATAAGTATGGCCAGCTCTTGACTATAGAACAAAAAAATAAAAACTCAAGAAAAGAGTATCTGGCAGGATGTTTAGGCCTCTATATGCACTCTTGTTTAATCGTCACATAACTTATGCTTTTTTGGATGTCAAAATCATACGGTTCACAATAACTCCAGAAAAAGGCATGTGAATTAACTTACTTCAAGATTTCACATTGCAAAGACAGTGACACTGCCGGTGTTCTCAATACGGAGTAAAAGGTTGTTTAGAAAAATGTACACCCCTTCCTCCTGGCATATGAAGGAATATTTTCCTGGACTTGTAGTGAATGTTACCTTAAATTGTGGACTATATTGTCCCAAAAGGAAAAATAATGTTCTTTTACAGTCCCCAGATTTCCACTCCATATTTCTTACTTCAAACAATATTTAGAAGTTATTACTTTTGGATAAGGTAATCAATACGTAGATATTATCAGTCAGACTTTAATACAGATTATGTTAAAACAATATCCTTATACCTTATCCTACACCCTGCAATATCATCTATTGTCAACTTTTCTACCTATTCTATGCTAAAAGCAACCTAAACGTCCAGACTTGCTCAACGACCACAATTTCCTAGTCAGGATGGTCACAAACACCAACTGCAATTTCATTCTAAGCATCCAACTAATACTAGTCTAGAAATGCAAGAGAAGACAAACCTTAAGCGTTAATACAGGTTCATGAAGCAGAATACAAGATTGCATATACCTGAGCTGAAATTTCTTCAGCAGCGAATGATTTGCCAATGGCCGGGCAATCAAGCTTGACATTTCCATTCTCATCCCTAATAACATTGTATGACACCTGCTTGGACTCCTCATCCACCTCATTCATCTTCCTTCCAATGAATCTCTTCACTGAGAAGAATGTATTCTCCGGGTTCACCACAGCCTGACGCTTGGCAATTTGACCAACAAGCCTATCCCCACTCTTCGTATAAGCGACCACTGAAGGAGTTGTTCTCTGCCCTTCAGCATTCGTCACTATTGTAGGCTTCCCTCCTTCCATAGCAGCCACAGCGGAATTGGTAGTCCCCAAGTCAATTCCCACCACCTTCTCCGCCACTACACGCATCGGCGTATAACCAACGCCATTCCTCCGGCCGGAACTGGTCTTCTTCTGCTTCAATCCAAAGGCTAGGGTTCTATTGTTCAGTTTTTGCCCAAAAAACAGAGACTTTGAGGGTTTTACACTGGAAGAAGATGAATTAGCGAAATATGTGGCTCCTAGAGCGTGAATTTGAGCTGTTGACGAGGCCATATTCCAAAGTTATCTGCGAAGGAAACCCTACTAACCCTAGAAGAAGAAGAGTTGAGAATTTGGGGATTAGAGGAAAAGCCGAGTGAGGAGGAGGAGTTGAAAGGAGAGTAGAAGAAGAAGAGAAGATAAGGAAGAGGGTGCGGGTTAGGTGAGTACACGTGGACGGTTCTAGAATGATCCTTCGGCTTTCTACGTTTGTGATTGAAATTAAAGCTTGTGATTGGCTCTTTCAGTTTGGGCCTGGCCCAATGGATCATTTATAGGCCGGCGGCCACAATTCATACAGGTTCCCAATTGGGAAGGATTTATGTCATTAATTCACAGATAACCATTTTAGAGCACGTGCAGTTAAAAATAAATTTAACACATGGTCGAATAATTTTTAATTTGCGGAGTGTTATGAAATTCATTTCTTCCCTCTAATTTAATACTGAAAGGATTAATCATATTCTCACTCATCACTTATTCCATTTCAAAAAAAAGCAAAATGTAATTCCAAAAATAAGTGTCATTTTACAAATTCTAAATAAATTATATTTTTAAACCATAATTCATATTCTTATATTAAAAAATCAATCTTTATTAGTGTCTACTTTTCAAGAAACATCTAATAAATAGATGTAATTTAACAAATTAAGAGTATATATTTTATTTTTAATCTACGTAAAAATGAGTTAAAACAACACTTATTGAGATGAATGGAACACAACATCCCTGGGGTGCAAGAGAATAAGCAACTTGTTGACTCAAAACATGTTGATCTGCTAAAAGATAACATTGACAAGAACTTTCAAAAATGTAACTTTAAAGGCAAGGATAGAACTTAATTACGCCACTACTCTGGTGTATTTTCATACACTGAACAATAAATTGCTTTGTTGAAGATAAGGATAAGATACAACAAATATAAGGCTTGCTAAAGGGACTAAGACAGCAAATACGAACATTATTTGTATTCCTGATCAGAGTATTTCTCTTAAAATTGCAAGAAGAAAGATTTAGGATACAACAGCTTCTTGGTTTTATCAGCAGCTTTCATTAGGCGATATAGAATCGCCTTGTTAGAAAGTTCTACTGTCAATTCAGGGGTTTCTATCTATACCTGGACCGTTTCCTCACATCATCTAAATATTGCATAGTTCTCGAAAGAGCCATGCCATGCTTCAGTCCCCAGGAATATCATGCCAAATGAGTTAAGTTAATATCAAGCTGACAACCATATCATGCTTCCAAAATATTTTTAAGCTCTAATGAAACGGGTGATTGTAGGATCTTGCCCTTACGAATATTGTTTTTGAGGTAGTGCTCTCCAACCAATATCTCGTCTATTAAAACCTCCAGGCCAATTAATTTGTTCAACGGCTTGATAAGCTCTATCCCGAGCCTCTTCAAGATCCTTACCTTTTGCTGTGACTCCAAGAGCACGCCCCCCAGTAGCAATAAAATTTCCATCTGCATCAAAAGCAGTTCCAGCATGGAATATTTTGACCGATGGAGCAACTTGCTCTGCTTCCTCAAGATTATTAATGATTGTTCCTTTCTGGTAGCTGCCAGGATAGCCATTACTTGCCATAACAACCACCATGGCTGATCCAGGGGACCAGTCCAAAGTCATCCCATGTAGCTTCCCACGGCAAGCTGCTAGCAAAATTTCAACCAAATCAGACTCTAACCGGACCATCAACACCTGCAAAGCAAAAGAACAATTATTTTCCACCTCCTGAACCAATTAGTTCCAGAGAAAAATGATCTTCAACCAATTTAACAACATTCTCTACTTGATGGAGCACATACGAAGGAATCTGCCAGGGCTTTGGCAAACACCTTGCAGATGACATTTCCAAAGGCAAAAATGATTCTTGTGGTTGCTATGGCGAATGACAAGGATCATTTAGGTTTTGCAAGAGAGCTACTTTCAGTGGGGATTTGGATGCTGTATTTTCAACAGAAGTTGACATTGCTGGTGCGAAATCAAGAATGGCTTCATCATCTTTATTGAAATGTGCTTGGGTCAATGCTTCAAGAGAGATGAATATGAAGGTTCTTGACCTCAAAGTTGCAGATAGTGAGGATCAATCACTTCAACCTGCAGGGACAGAGGAATCTCAAAGCATTTTACTTGCAGAGGGATCATTATTGGCTTGCATAAGAGCTGGTTTTAAGATCCTAAATGAAAGACCCAGAGAACAGACTGGAATTATAGTAGTCACTGGCTCTTTGCATATTGTTTCCGCTGTTTTAGGCTACTTGCACAGCTGACTCCTATTTGGCCTTGCTGCTTGCCAGAGCCCTTTGATAAGTTGAGTTCTAAAATGAGGTCAGGAGGTTCAGAGCCCTTTGATAAGTTGAGTTCTAAAATGAGGTCAGGAGGTTCAGAGCCCTGAAATTGCGTTTAAGTTGAATAGCTGAACTGTGGATGACTGGATGATTCCCTGGCTCTCACTTTGGTCTTATGAATGTAAAATTGTTTACAATGATGACTCATGGTTTTTGAATATGTATTTTCCTTGCAGTCCAGTTGTTGAAGCCAACTTAACTTATTACAAGGATCTTTCTGGTTTGTGGAGCAGGAAGAACATACTTCTCTTCTCACACACTCCTAAGATATTAGCCAAACTTTATGCAGTTGAGGATCATTGAACCACACCATTAAAACTTGTAACATGACTGAAACACATGATTTAAGGAAAAAATAACTGTTACTGCTTTTTAGCAGTAGAACAGGTTTGCCATTTAAAAAAAAAAAAAGAAGATGATATAACTTTCTTTCACCAAAAAAAGAAAAGGAAAGAAAGAAGAGAGTATATGTTACTTTGGGATGCATCTAGCAGTCTATTGCTTATGAAAAGACTAAAACCTTATGCACGTAGCATACAAAATCATGTAATAGATAGAAAATCATATAACACATTCATCATATACCAAAGAGAAGAAGCAAAGGATCCAATGCTCTCCTATGCGTACCGCAACTTGCAATATGTAAATAAACTGGCAAGCAAATGCAACTAACCTGACATTCTGGATCTCCAAAGCGTACATTGTACTCAATTAGCTTTGGCATACCAGATTTCTTCTCGATCATGAGCCCAGCATACAGAACCCCAACAAACTTGCAGCCTTCTTCAACCATTCCCTTCACTGTAGGGAGAATTATAGACTCCATGACCACTGATTGCAGTTCTTCTGTCAAGACAGGAGCTGGAGAATATGCCCCCATCCCACCAGTATTTGGTCCTGTATCACCATCCCCAACTCGTTTGTGGTCTTGAGCAGATTCAAGAGGTATGGCATGCTCACCATCTACCAGAGCAAAAAATGATGCTTCCTCTCCTTCCAAATATTCTTCTACTACAACTCGAGTACCAGCAGAACCAAAAACGTTGTCTACAAGCATAGAATCAACAGCCTCGTATGCTTGCTCTAATGTCATGGCAACAATCACTCCTTTACCAGCAGCCAATCCATCCGCCTTAACAACAATTGGGGCACCTTCCTGTTTGATGTACTCTTTTGCAGCAGATGGGTCTGTAAATGCTTGATACTGCAGATATTCCACAGTAGTAAAGTCAAGAGATGAAGTGAACCAAGAAATTAAAAGCCAAATACATTTTGTATAAGACAACATAGTGGATATAGATGACACTGGATAGGGTAAACACAGACCTTTGCAGTTGGAATTCCATATTTATCACATAAACTCTTCATGAAGTTCTTAGAACCTTCTAAAGCAGCTGCTTCTGAAGAGGGGCCAAAGGTAGGAATGCCTTCCTTGACAAGGTCATCAGCAAGGCCAGCAACAAGCGGAGCCTCTGGTCCAACCACAACGAGCCCAACTCCCCATTTACGACAAAAAGCAATCACAGCTGCACCATCTAAAACATCAAGGTCTGATATACAAGTTGCATCACCTGAGCTGGAAATTCCAGCATTCCCCGGTGCACAGAAAATAGCATCACAAGAAGGGGATCGCCTCAAAGCATAACAAAGTGCATGCTCTCTCCCTCCTCCTCCAATTACCAAGACAACCACCCTTTCCTCTATAATAGCAATTAGAAAGGAATCAATAAATAAACTTAACAATTCTTAAGAAAAATAGAATCAATAAATAATGATGAGAAACTTGATGAATTGTACAATACAACATACCAATGCTAGTTAGAACTTAGATAGCTACTGTAGTGCCAGATAAATGAAAAAAACACCAAAAGACAATACTTTATATTTAAAAAGAAGAAAAGGAAGGGTCTTCCACCAATTCCAAGCTATTTAATAACAACTCAAAATTCATTCTCTACCCTACAAGGAAGTGAAAATCGAAATCCAAGAAAAGAAGCCGGCATTAACATATCCATTCAGTGAGAGGTCATAAAATCACTTGCGAATAGGCAGAATAATTGGGATTCTGAAACTCCCAAGACAGTTAGCCAAACAAAGGAGAAAAATTGAAGGGATGCAAGTAAGAGTCAGCCTACAATCAAACTACCGAATTTCTCAGTAATTACTATTCGTACACACACCTTGAAAGACAAAATTAGAGTAGCAGTTCTTACTGGGGTTGCCATTATCCACTTGAAGGCTGTTGAAAACGGCGAAATATTTGTATGTATCAAAACCATAGCAAGAACTACGACGAACACGAAGATTGAAACAACCCAAATTGCTGGAGCTGAAGTTGGAACACCCTTGTTCTTTCGGAGAGAACAGCTTTACTAAATGATTTTGCCAATTGCTTACAAACTTCAAACCAGAAGCAGCTCCTACATTGAGTGACATACATGCCATTTTTCTTCTTTTCTTTTACCAATTCACCTCCTTCTTTTCACTTCCCAGGGAAAAAAAAGGAAAAAGTTCAAGAAATATTCGAAGAACAATAGTTACGTGAGAAGATGAGCAGGAGAAATAGGAGTAGAGTGTTTTAGGTTTTAGTGATGTTTAACAAAAGAGACAGATTACTTATTTTTTAAGTACACTAATAAAGAAAAAAAAATTACAAGACCCATTGCCACAAATTTTGAATCTTTACTAATTCCAGTGACTTCTAAGCAAATTGCGGAAAAGATGAAGCAAGGTTTTGAGTATTGTTTATAAGAATTACCTGAAATCAAAAGGTTTTTAGGGAAACTGAGGGATGGAGATTACACTGTTAGGGCTTTTCACCAAGAAGTACCATGAACCTCTGTAGGAATTTTAGTTATTTTTGAAAAGGTTTATGAAGGCACTGGAATATCAAGTTATATATGAACTAAATTTAATATTACTAACTTGAATATCAAGTTACTGTGATACTCAAGAGTTGCAGTAGTCAGTCCACCAACACAACTTTGAAGCAACATCACATGAAAACAAATAACAATGCAGACCAGTTCGGGAAAATCACAAAGAGATATTTACAAATGGAAAAAGCAAAGACAATATGACTAGCAATTAGCATTATACTTTTAACAATCGGCAAAGGAGTTACGGTTCTTTTGTCCCGTGAGAGACAGAAAGTAGCAAATCTGGAAAAAGAAGGTGTGAGAGGACGAGAGAGACGAAAACTTACAGACCGAATTCGCCGGAAAAAAGTGACCGGCGGGAGTCAGCACACGAAAGCCGACGGATAGGAGCTTGCTCAAAGAGACGGACTACTTTTAATATTTCTATTTGGGGTTGTAGCACTAAGCGCGCATTTGTTAAGTGACGGCAATCAAAGGGTTTTTAGGCAGTATTTGCAAGAACTTGTTAGTCTGCATTTTTTAAATTTTGTTTTCTTTTTATTCAAAATTAGATGATCTCTTCTTGAATGTTCAAGTTTCATGAATAAAATTACTTTTGGTTGGGTTATTTTTAAAAATTTATTTTAGTCTAAATAAATTTTTAACGGGTTAATAATTCCTTAAATTCGCTTCATTGTGATTCGTCTAAAATTAAAGAATTTGATAAATTTAATTATATGTTTGTACTTCAAATGGATCACTTTTAAATTTTTACTCTTAGCAATTGAACTTATGTCTGCGAAACAAACATTGTTTAAAGGTGCGAAACATAACTTGTTAAATATTATGGTATAAAAATATAAACTCATGCCCCCTAAAAAAAATTATTTATCTTGAAAGGGAAAAGTGCATATGCCCCCATATAAATCCATGTTAATTACTTTTTTTTGTAAAAAAATGGAGTATGTTATCAAATTATCGAACTCTCACAAGCAAGTGAAACTTCAACTAATCAACCTACTAAAATTTTCTATATATTAATTATCTTCAATCTTCATAGCCGATAAAAAAAACTCAAAATTTTATTGTTCAGCATTTTGAACAGCTATCCTAATGAAACGGAACTCATTGCATAGTACTGTGCTCACAGTGCTACGTAATATGTGTTGGTTTCATTTTCACCACCTCATTTCCCTTCCCAATTAAAAGTTTTAAGAAGACGACTTTGAACAAGGAAATAAATAAATAGAGACCATATATTATCTGCAACTTTAATGATGTCCGGAATCAAGAGGTTGCTCTTTTCAATGTGATCTTTTGTCAATTTGTTCATTGCTTTTGAAAATCTTCTTGCTTTCTTTTTTGGTGAAACTGTCTAAGCAAAACGAAGTTATGGGCCAACTGTTGTCAGTTTACACCTCAGGAGAGCCCATATTCTGTTCCTATCTTTCATTCTTACGATGAAATGATTTCATTGATGGCATCAAGAAGTTGCAAATAGTGCAAACAATAATACTAGGTACAAAAGTGTAGACAACTAACAAAGTCCAAGTAAGTGTAAACAGATTTAGTTCCTGTGAGTCTATAACTATAAGCAAGGAGTATGAAGAAACCCAATGTGGATAAGCCAATGAGGATAAGGAAGCAACTGTACTGACAATGACAAGATTACTTACAATTTCTCATCTCAGGACTCAGAGCAACAAGATATACATCCATGCTCACGGTATAAGACCTTCGAAGCACCTGGCTGTTGGCCACATCAGAATAGGTCTTGCAAATTGCAATATCAACAGTCAATTGGAGATGTTCTGGTCCCAGATACATAACATATGAATACGTGATCATGTTTCACCGAATAACACATGCAAGGAAATACCAAATACAAGTTGCTGGTATTTTTCTTTTATCTGAAAATTAGCTATTAAGACCCATGAAGCAAACTGGTGCTTAAAGAAAAACTGAAATAATTATATAAAACCCTGCTTTTCTTCGTCCAAACCTAAATCTCAGAGTGTTTTCGCAAGTATACAAAACGTGCTTTGACATGTATGCACAGTATTCGTAACAGCTATTTGGAAAAAAATTACAAGATGCTCTCTCACATACGTGAGATGGCAAGTCTAACAGCGTCAGTGAACTTGATGTACAACCACATTTAGCTAGCACTCATGGATGATGTGCAAATACTTTTATCAGATAGTACTTGGGGCAGTGCCAGAAGACGAAATAGTCACTAGGGTCGTAAAGCCATGAATAAATTCTGCCTTCGAGCATGTTCTGGAACGAGGCGCTGGAGAGTTTCAGTAGGAATTCCAGTGAGCTCTACAAAGTGCATACCACAATAATGAGGATACATGCATCGAAAGTGTTAGACAAAAATTTAGGGCCAGCAAATTGAGAAATTGAATATTCGGACATTTGTAAGAAATGGCCAAACGTGGCAAATGTTGAATGTTATATGGCTTAATCACTAGTAGCAAATATGAAATTTAAATGTGAACACTTATTGAGTTGAAGAAAATAACCAGGTAAGATTTTGGAGATTAAAGGTATATGAGTGAGTTGGGACTAGAGGCTTCCATTTTTCATTTGTTTCTTCTCACATTTTCAATAAAACTCTAAACTTACTTGTTCTGTGGTCCAATCAAGCATAGACATTGAGTGGTTACACAATCGAGCAAAGATTAAAATAAAACACGACTATGACACAAAAATGCATATGTTTCATATCAGAAAGATATTGGAAAGCATCAGTACTTAATCTTTGTCTATTATTTTGCAAATGATATAGCATATATGTGAAATACCAATATCAAAACATATCACAATACTAATAACTATACCATCACATACTATGCGGAGCTTGTCTAAGTATTGCAAGGTTGAGGGATTATCTGCTTAGTCATTCACTAGGTTACATTAGCGTCATCTATCTACAAGCAAATCACTGATGTTTCTTCTTCTTTTTTCCTTTGTTTTGAGATTTTCTTTGTCTAAGCAACTTAAACCTTCTATCGGAGACTACAATGATTAACTCGGAACCTCCTTTTCTTCTTTTAGTTTATTTTTTCAAAAATATTTTGAAGTTAAAGATATCCCATGGGGTTCACTTGATCAAGAATTGGCACACTTAGTCCACAGGAGTTAGAACTAGCTTATCAGTGATAGAAGTAAGCTATTTTTATCTTTGAACGGTTGGACATATATGGTAGTTAACCACATTCCTTCGAACTGTAGGTGCAACATAAATAAGAAAAGTGATCCCAGGATCAACCTACACTGTGAATACTTAGATCAAAAGCAGTAAGAACTAAGAACCATGCTGAAGCAGAAACAGCTCAACCAACCAGCATAAAATCTGCCCATGTGGTATTGAGATGTGCTGCTTCTTTTTTTTTTTGGATAGACAAAGTTGTAGTTAAACCTCCTTCATAATTAGAGAACATCATCATGATCAATCAATTACACCTAAATAAAAATTAGTTGAAGTCATATATGTGAATGTAAATCCACTATAACAATTCAGTCCTATTCAGGTAGCCTCTCTCTCTCAGAAAGATGAGATAGCCCTCTCTCATCTTTTCTCTCTCTCATGTGGTGGCAAGTAAAATTAGGATTATTTAGTTTCAAAGCCTCAGTCTGAAATCAGTCATATCTAATCTAATTAGCCACCCACATAATATGCTCACAATGTGGTACATAGCCATTTTGGTGTACATTACCTTGGGGCTTGAAATTGTAAAGTGGTGGCAGAGGGCGACCATTGGGAAGACGAGTATTAGGATCCCTCAGTTCATCAAAGAATGGATGAATACAAGCCTCTAACTGCACGATCAAAGCAGAAATCAATACGCAACTACAGCCAAACCCTAAGATGATGAGATTAAATTAATTCAGAATGAATGTAGACTAACAGCAGTGCATCTCAAATAGGGTGAATACTGGAAAAACCGACAAATCAGGTCAACTGCTTCTGGAGGCAATCGCTTCTGAAAAACCTGCAAGATGCATCGTGAGGTATAGTTAGACTTATATTGAGGAAATAACTTATAGAAGGAAAAATGACTACTGAAAAAATATGAACTCTCTGTATACGAACAGAAAACAATCAGGAAAAAGAAGCACAATTCATCAAGATGTATGGAATAAAAGATAATAAATGAAAATTTTCCATAGTCCAGATGGACAAAGATAATATTGGCAGTATGTCACTAGACAAGTTGATAGCGTAAGTTTCTAAATGCATCACATTAAATGCTAATTAAACTATAGAACTACTGCTGGCAATGACATGGCATAATTTTTTTTAACTACTATGAAATGGTGTACACTCTAATGCACAAAGGCTCATTCAGGATTGGAAGCATCTCAAACAGCCTTGAATAGAAGTATTTATATATGTAGGACATGAGAAAATCAAGGCTTATCGTAAAACTCTTCGAAGAATATTTCCAATTTGATTTTTTTCTCTGTTTGTCCCCAGTTAAATCTCTACTCACATTTTGTTCTGTACAATTTGGATCTTATGTCTTACCATCAGACACATGTGAACCAATGGTAAGAATGTTCATGTCTTTCATGGTATTTTGACAGACTATGAAAATATTATGGAGGAGCACCAATATACCATCACCCTCAGATATTCTGGGTTCAAGCGCAAAGATGAATTCTATCTTTTGCCAACAGGTTCCAATTTTAACAGAGACTGCTCTCATAATTACTGATTTCCAGTGTGTCATATTTCCACCCCATGGAGGGGGTGAATAAAAAAGTTACACCCCAGTCCAACTTTTTTCTCCAGAACAACAATTCTCCACCTGCTTTAGAATTCTCTAGATGTCATTTACCATCGTAACCAGGAAGAGGGGGGGACTCTTTTTAAAGAATTTTATATAGCTGACTCTTTCCTAGAGATTGGCAGCCCAGATCCAATACAGCAATAAATGACGCAAATACAACCTAAGGAAAATCAAGTAATCAGATTTATTTAGACAGACTTTCACCCATACTTTTTTTTTAATCTATATTGGCCCCTTTTTTGGGTCCAATGTAGCAATAAAATGAGGCAAATACAACCTAAGGAAAATCAAGTTATCAGATTTATTTAGATGGATTTTCACCCATACTTATTTTAAATCTATATTGGCCCCCTTTTTTGGGTGCAAGTACTTTATCCACTTTTGGACTTTTATGTTAAGCAGAAAGAAGCAACTTCCAAAACTGTCCTTAACAAACTTTAATTAATTAACATCAGTCCTTCTAATGTCAACCTTCATAACTGAAGTTAGAAAAAAATGAATCAAATAAAGTAACCCGCATTTTCTAGTTACCTATACCTTACTTTCAGTAGAAGGAAGAACAAAATAAAAGCTATGATCATAACCCTTTTTTTAATCCAAAAAGTAGAAGTGATGGAATGACGAAGAGCACATAAGATAATACAGTGAACCCAACAATCAACCTTTACACATTGAATTTCAGCATCACTTTAACAAAGCATACCTTGTGCCATGGGTGTGGCTTTATTTGTGGAAATTTAAACTCGGTGTAGTTTGGATTCATGCATTTTATCTCCTCTCTAGTAGGTGTCCCCAAAACCTGCATAAAAATTTGAAGTGGGAGAAGGAAGTCAACTCATTATTGAGGAAGATAGTCCATAGAAAATACTGACAATCCTCCAGCACTAGACATATGGTTAAATTGTGCCTGCATAAGTAGGCTGACAAATAACAATCTATCTTTTTCTGTCAACATGTACAGCTACATTATAAATAAAGTCCTCACAGAAATAGTCTCAGGGTATATACAAAGAGGACTCCAACCCCCCACCCCACTCCGACTCTCTTTCAAGGGAAGCATAAAACAACTCTTTAAAGTGTATGACAGCACCAGAACATGAATTAATGTGTTCATCAACAAGAACCCTTAAATCTAGTTGGGCATTTCAAAAGCTAAACAGTGGATGAGTTAAACTTCATTGATTCAAGGAGCGAGATCTATTACAGAACAAAATATATTCTTCTTTTTAATTGGTACACAAATAGAACAAAAGATATCCAATATAGGACAAAAGCGAATGTGAGCAAATTGCACAAATTTCAAGAAATGCAGGATCCCATGTCTTTGCTTTCTCTGATTTGTTGCCCATTGATCTAAGCAAACTGGATGTTTCTTGTATACACATTAGGTATTAATATCACATACATAATTTATGTCTACGACCATATTGAGTGAACTCTTAAGCCCTAATGTTTGTAAATATGCTCTCTTGTTCTTTTTACTATTGGATGTTCCCAAAAGGTGACATGCTCTCTTCTTAACTGAGGCAACAAAGATCCAACTGAATTGTAAAGGTAAGAAAATCAGTAAACTATTTTTTGAGCAGATAGTATCAAAAATAGAGAAGTTTCTAAAATTCACCTTTATAATCTCTACTAGTTGATCAACCCCACTTTCTCCGGGAAACAATGGCTGTTAAACAGGATTTGTTAGAAGTACTAGAACAAAAAATACAACATATGATTAAGAATAGCACAAAAACAATAAGACAGCAACTTACCTGTCCAAGAAGTAACTCAGCCATCACACAACCTGTAGACCAAATATCAATAGCTGTTGTGTATTCAGTGGCACCAAATATGAGTTCAGGGGCACGATAATATCTCGAACAGATATAAGACACATTGGGTTCACCTTTCACCTAACCAGTGGTCAAAAAATTAAGTCGGAGAACTGTAGCAAGTGTTTGATTCTTAATTTCAAAGTGGTCTTTGCAGAGAGAAATTACCAAAACTTTTGCACTTCCAAAATCACAAAGCTTCAGCTGATGTGTGTGGGGATTTACCTAAGTATTAAACAGTAATTCAGCTTACTGAGACAAAAAAATTCATGGTGATAATCAGAACACACCATCAATAGCAGTGCCGTAACACTTCCCAAAATTAAGCTGACATCATCATAGATTCCACCATAAGATTATGCTATTGCACCTCTCTTTCGAAAAGGTGTAGACGTATAGCCTCTTAGACAAATCAACTTAAAAGGATTTGTATTATTGATCAGCTAGATGCTAAGTTACTTGGTTACTCTAGAGTCTACTCAGTGGCTTGTCTAACGAATAATAGTCAGTTAGAGAACTTTTCAATGCCCTTTATCACATCACTCGTAATGATCTTAAAGAGTTTTTCCAAAATTGGAGTATTTTACCATGAGTAACATAGCATTATGCACACATCATAAGAACCTAAATGTACAATTCGCAATCATTTATGCAAAATGGTCAGGTGTTCCTCTTTTCAATCCCTTGCCTCCTTTTTACTATAGAGTTTTATCTTTTCATTAAACAGGGCATTCTGTGATTTTTAATTGTATTGTATTGCTTTCTGTGAGGATTTTTTGATGAAGAATTATACATATATATAGGGATTTCTATGAAACATAGTATGGAATTTTGTTCACTCAGTTTGACCTTACTGCATCTAAATATACAAAACAAAACCATATTAAAGTATATTATGTAAACAAGAAAGTACATAGATCCAACTAGAGTATAAGTTACAAAATTACACGTGCACATAAGGCATTTCAGCTAATCATACTCATTCAGAAAAGAAGAGAAAAACGAACCCAATTATCTAATCATGATTAGAGGACTTTTGATCCAGAAAATAATTACCTAACGAATGAGGTTCAGAACAAGAAAAAGTAAAAATCAACAAAGTATGTAGTTAAAAGAGCAGAAGTCCACTATCATAAAGAAACACCTAACCAGTAAATTCTGAGGTTTAATATCACGATGACAGATGCCTATACAGTTATGAATATAAGCCAGCGCCCTGCATATCTGAGACAAGCAAAGGAAAGAGGTACAGTTAGTGAGACGTTACATGGCCTCAAATCAATAACTAGTCCAGCATTAAAAGTTTGAATTTCTGCAAGTAGTTAATGGTAAATTCTCTAATAAAAATCAAAATTCCTTAAGCTGGTGTCTAATTTATAGTATAGTCTAGAGCCACCAGAAAATGCAACATGCCTGATAGGTATAAAGTTTGACATATATCAATGGCATTCTCTGGTTCATTCTGCTGTATTGTCTCGCAATACGATGGACAGATTCTGGAACAAATTCCAGGACAAGGTTGAGGTATACTTCTTCCTTGTCTGTTGTTGAGAAGAAAGAGTGTTTAAGGGCAACAATATTCGGATGATCCAACATTTGCATGATCTGCAGTTCTCTGTTCTTGTAGCGCTTATCTTGAAGAACCTTCTTAATTGCCACAATCTCTCCAGTCTCTCTACATTTCGCCTATAACAATAGCAGATTTATGTCACAATAATATACAACACTCTAAAAAAAGTAGATAATCCAGAAATAACACACACACACACACATACATATTTTAGGATATAAAGATAACCCAGAAAATAGCAGTTCTTACTTGGAAAACCACACCAAAAGAACCAGTTCCAACCACATGTTCTGCTATGTAACTTACATTCTGTGAATCCAAATAAAAATAGTCATTTTTCATCCCAACCAAATGACAAATAATACTTCTCATAAGTCATAACTAATATGAACCTGCTTCGGTTGACCATTTCGACCACCAATACTGGTTCTAATAACATGCCCTGTTTCTGCACCCACACCATCAATTATATCTGGTTCACTGTCCTGCATGATTATTACACAAAGATAGATAGAATGATGTTTCCATATAAATGATCATTGAAGCTGTAATGTTCCAATAAGCTGTTCGGGAGAAGTATTATTGAGAGGCATAAATCAATATCTATGTATACTACAGTAATATAAGAAGAAGAAAAAGGAAGAAGCAAATTTATTTGTTGAATCTAACAATACAGGGAAGAAAGCAAGTCTGAGAAAGAGACAGCTGTAAAGAAAGAGAATGCAGAGCTTGGGGGGAGGGGAGAGGGACAGAAGAGAAACCCATGAATAAGTCATACAGTGATAATGATAGAAAATCCTTAAGGATATTGACTTAAGGCTCTTAATTATAATTATCATTAAGATGTGTGTACTTATAATTACCATGTTTACGACCAATCATGCTTCTTGGGACATCGAAAGAAAAAACCTTTATAATATATATTTGTTGATAGGTTCATCGGGTAGAAGACATCTGGATTTGCAAGCATACTTCAACATTAGATCAAGGTTTTCAACTTTCAAATGACTTATTATCAAGTTCATTTGAATGAATACAATAAAGAAGAAACTCAATCCTGTTTATATCCAAAGAGGTGCAGAATATTTAAGCCTGTGGATTTGAAATATATAGGACCAATGTGTCTATTCAAGGACCCTAAAGTGGATATTGAAGCAGTAGCAATGTCAGGCAGACTATTCCTGAGAAAAAAATGTCAACAAACTCCAGGAAACACGAAACATGGTATGATAAACTTAACAAAGAACAGAGTTATTGCTGTGACCTAAGTTGCGCGGACTCTTCACTTTCAATGTTGCACCCGTGTCAGATTCCGAAAATACACTATTTTTGGCGAATCCAACACGTGCCCACTGACACTTTTGAAGAGTCCGAGCAACATAGGCTGTGACAAAGACCAATACTGATAAGGTTAACTATGGAACAATGACTACTGGGTACACTGAAAAATTTGAAGCTCACCCCGTCATCATCATGGTCCACCCTGTCTCTCAACCTCATCTCAAACATCTCTCTACCCAGCCAGTCAACTGAACTAGATGAACTCTTGAATCCATTAGCACTTCTAGAACTGCCTGCTCCTCCGTGTCCAAGGCCAGTGGACGCCATAACTGAACCTTGCAGAAGTCACTGACACTAATCTCTGCTACGCTCTGCATAATTCCTTCTGGTGCAGCCCTCCATCCCATAGATGTTCCTGCCTACCTAGTTTGACGACAAGGTCTTTAACTCAATATAGTTGAAGAGAAATTCTGACTAAAATTAAGCAAAATGAAGATAGTCGGTATGAGCAAACAAAAGTGCTGCAAAATAGGAAGCAAAACACAGTAATAAAAACATTGATTCATTGAGCATCAGCCACCAGGTAAGAGGATAATGTACAAACAGCCAATAAATGCCACATTAGGTGGACTGCATTTATTTTTATATGGGATGGGGGTTCGGAAAGAACCATCAATAAGAGTGCTGAATGAAAGAATCAAGGAAATTACCTCATAATGTTAGTCTTAAATATATAATGCTTATGGTTCTTATGGCCGTATGCCAGATTCTATAAGTTCAGACATCAAGAAGCATACTAGTTTCTTCGGCCACCCTTCAATTGCACTAATAAGCACAAGACACATAAATAGGGATGCTTGTTTTACTAGGTGCTATAGAATACTCAAACAAGCATTCAGCTTGATGGATTACTCCCACACCAGATAGTTCTCAGGCGCAAGGTTGCCAGCATGCCCCAATGTGAAGGTACTCTCAATGTGAATATATCGTGGCACAACATCTTTAGACAAAGGACAAGTTTAGCAATAGCCCAGTCTACTGATGGAGGCAAAGACAAAGAAAAAACACAAAAGCTGAGTACACTGCATCTTCAGTAAACCATCCTAGTGAAGTTTCAAAAAGTCAACACATATGTTTCACAGCTGGGAACTTGGACAAAGATTCAAGAGGTTAATACCCTAGAGAAGGTGAAAATACAGTACAAATATTCCTGATAAATAACAAATTTCTCTTTTGCATAGAAATTCGATGGAGAAGATTACACAAATATGAAAGTCAAACAACAGCAGAAACACCAGCACCTTTCATAGTAGTATAAAAGAAACCATATATCAATCCATCACTACGCCTCAACATCAAACTAACCCATGTTGTATATATAAATCACCTCATTATCTGTTCCATTCAATTCAAGTCCAAGTATTCACAGAATATACAGATATACTTCGGCCAGAAGTAAAATAAACAGATCTATATCCAATATGAATAATCCTTTATTATACGAAATGAGAGTGAAGAAAGTATTAGCAGAAGCGAATGAAAGTGAACGCAATTGCCCAATTATGTTTAACAAGAACAGCGGTCTCGTAATCCTTAAGTCTTCCTAATCAATGAGGAATGATTCCACAGCTCATCATGACCAAATGAGCTGCTCAAAATATCAGTCCCTTTTATTTGAAATTGCTTAAGAATATGAACACCGATTTCAAACTTCCATCTTCACGACTAGTTTCTCTCCAACAAATTGCAGTACCTTAGTTTCAACACTACATCAACTCCTTCAAACACACACTGCCGATAAAACGTGAAATTACACAAAATTTTCTACGCATAATCGACGAATTACAGTTAACTGTAAAAAAAATAAGACTAAATCCTCGTCCAAACAATTACGAAACAATCGTTTAAGAACGAAAATGATATATTGCAAGCTCATACTGTAGATAACAAAACCAAAACTAACCTGGATGAATACGAAGCCAAATCGGAGCATTTCTTCTTCAACGATACCACCAAATGGAGATTTTTCAATCAATTTACACCACAAATTGCATATTAAAATTGCAGAAATTGACGAGAAAAAGTCGGATCAAACGCAGAGGAATTACTTTTTGAATTTCTTTTCTGGAGGTTGTGTTATGTGTTTTTCAAAAATGCGAGAAGCGTGAAGAGAGAGAGAGAGAGAGAGTGTGACAGTCTTCTCTGACAAGTGAATGAGTAAAGGATGACCCGTTTTCTTCAAACCATATCTCTCATAGCAAAGATATTATGCTGCCTTTCACACCCACTGATGCTTCCAATCACCCAATCAATTAAATTTTTATTTTCCATTTTGAAAATACTTTGATTTTAAATTTTAATAGTAATATGGTATGCATAAAAATTAGTATAAGATTCAAAAACACCTTTGATACACTCTAAATATCTTTTGTTTAAGTGTGAGATATAATAAATTAAAATTAGATAAATAAATTATAATGGATGAAGTAATAATAATTTGAGCTTAGTAATATAATAATAATAATAATAATAATATAGTCAGTAAAATTTTATTAGTGGAGTCTAGAGAGGATAGAGTATATGCATGCGTTATCATTACCTCACAGAGATAGAAAGACTGTTTTCAAAAAATTCTCAGCTCAGATGTATCAATCTCAATAGTAGATATAGAATAGTCCCAGATGAAAAGCACTAAAAATTCTACAAATAAAATAAAAGTAGCAAAATAATAATAAACAATAATGATAAAATACATAAAAACTCGATTAATCCTACTAAATCGCTACATCAAATAACAATAATATAAGATGAATTAATTATATTAGGTCTTCTTTAAATAAAATTCATATTATGTAGGATTTTTAAGATATGTCTCTAGGCTGCACCAAAAGCAAAGACCTCAAACTCATAGTAATTTATTTAGTCCGACTTTTGAGAACCTAAAGTTACTTTAAGAATTTTTAAAAAATATAAATAATAAATAAATGAGATGTTTAACCTTTATATGATGGTCCAGTTTTGGAAGTAAATTTTTCTACATATTTAAAATTATAGGAAAAGAATGATTAGTATCCATTTTACGATTGTGGGTTTAAACTTGATGGGGAATTCATAATTCAAATCATTTTTTATAGGTTTAGGCATTATCATATCTTGAAGATATAGGTTCAATAATGCTTCCAAAGTCATTTTCTTTCCTTTTCACCTCCCCCCTACAATTCAAAAAATCTCATTCCATTAAAAATTTTCAATAGTTGTCAATTATTGTCACAAAAGAAAGCAGTAAATAAAGTAAGTTCATATTGAAATTAGATGATGGTCTTGTAAAATTTCTATATTAAGAGGTAAAATAAAAAATAAAAAATAAAAAATAGATTGATGCATTAAGCATTTTATATTTATACATGATTCATAAAAGAATTACACTTTAAAGAGTATCATAAAGATAATTTACCTTGTAATAAATATTAATATATGATTCCATGACTCAAATCCGTAAGTTACGTGTCAATTCATAATTATACAAATACGGTTGGAAGTGAAAATTAATATAACATAAATGGATATACATAAATGCTAATAGAAGCAACCAAGGAAATCCAAACAATCATATCACTCCAAATAGGTGTCTTTTTCTAGAAAAAAGAATGCCATGTATAATTTTTTTAATTTATTTTATGAAATATGATTCATACAATCCGAAGACAAATACATTTTAGATTAATGTGTCTATTAATGATATATTTTTTTAAAAAAAAAATCACCCAAGTCCGATATTCATATTAAAATCTAATTATATTCGAATTCATACTATTTTTAAAGCTCAAATTCAAAAATCTCATTAAAAAAATAATTTTATCCACTGCATATCAAATAATACACTTATTATATGCCAAGAATACACCAATAACTATTAAAATTGTTAAGATCCCAAAGTCTACAGTTGAAAGCATCAATTAGAAGCTCTTTTTTATAATTTAGAGGCAAAGAGATAAGGCTGTGTTACAAGTTTTAGACTCATAGTGATGCAGACATTTTTATTCTTTATTTGGTCACCAAAATGAAAATGTTGTTAATTATTTAAACCAAGGCATGTCACGTGACCCCACGATTAAGACATGACCTCTCACGTGATAAAGACACGTGTCATTATTTGATTCTTTAGGTCCCATTGTTTGAATTATCGACAACCTATGGGGCCAATGATAGCGACAACGGATAATTATAACTTGAGAAAATCAATGCGTTACAAGACGCAAATCCATCGTATTTATTCATTTAAAAAATAATAATTTAATTTAATTTAGCGTTAAACTTTTTTAAAAAAAAATGTTATGATTCTAAATTAACATCATGTCATTCTAATTATTTTGTGATAAAAATTTTTATAATATTAGTCGTTATAATTATTATTTATTGTGAATGTCTTGTTATCATTTTTCTCTATTTTGAGTGTATTATTTTATTTTTATGTATGATTAATAATTAAATAACTGAATCAAATCAAATTAAAATTGATAACAACTAAATTGATAAATATATATTATAATTGATTTGATTTTTAAAAAATTTAAAATTAATTAAGTTAATTTGATTTTAATTTTGATCTGACCGATAAATAACCCTAATCAATGATTCAAAGAAAAAAGGGATAACCCCCAAATTGGACCCTAAACTTGGCACTATTTTGTAAGTTGCAACTTAAACTTTCATAGTGCACAAATAGGACCCTCAACTTGGCAATTCCTGAACAAGTAGGCACAGGGGCTGACGTG
>JAOTQJ010000001.1:31844399-31869367 GCA_025642045.1 Solanum sejunctum | reverse complement strand
CACCCCCACCCCATGGAGCGTCATTAATATATATTAAAGCACAATCAGGAATACCAAACCCAGCATATCATCCGTAGAAAGCATAAACACCAATAACGCATAACTAATAACTGTGTATATGCTCAAACAATCATCCGCCGAACACCGTAAGACTACAAAAAGCAAAAACGAATCAGGATCATAAGGTGAAAAGAGCATCTTGAGTGATAGTTCAACTGATGCTACAAGTATAATCGTGAACACACTGTACAAGTAACTAGTGATAGATTAGTGCAAGGGAGAAAAAGATCACTTGATTACATTACCTATGAGACTTCTCGAGCAAGCCTAAAAACACAGAACCACCCCATGCGCAAAATTAAGGCAGTAATCGCCCACAACTCCAATGTTTTGAATCCATTAACCTGCTAGATTACACTCATGCAAAGTAGGCTAGGCTTTTACCACTTTCACACTTTTAGGCAAAACCAAAATAAGATGATAATAAAGTATATCCTTGTGTCACTATTACATTCAAATGACTGTCTGCTGTGGTAATCGGTAATGCTTTGATGCCAATCATTTATTCATCTGTCAAGCATTTTCTTGAATACATATTTTCATCTATCAAGAATTTTCATGCAGTATCAGGAAAGTGAAAACCACAATTCTTGGAGACAGAAATGAACAGCCAACTTTAAAGCTTACCGTTAGAGACAAAACTAAGTACCAGAACTTGACTTTTGGACCCACACTTGTTTCTGCATCAAAATCATATAACCCATATGTGAGCAAATCAGTAGACACAAAAGGAAAACACATCCGCATCCACTAAAATATGAAACATTGTAATACAAAAGGCACACCTCATGGGTGCCATAGCTAGGACCTCCCCTTCTCAAGGGTTTTCCTTCCCCTACTGAAATTCCATCATCCCTCATGCCACGACGACCACCATGTTTGTAAGTACCTAGATCCATCAAATAATGCAAAAAGTAATCAAACAAGTCCCAGTGACGAAAAGAGGGGAAAGACTATTGAGCGTAACACTTCACATCAAGAAAGAATAACAAAGTTCTATGAACCATAAATAAATCAAACCATTGTCAAAAGTAGAATGAGAGCTACGCCCACTTCCCATGGGTCTGAACTCCGTACCACGAGCATTTGCCAGACCATGTTTGGTTTCGCCTTGACCTCCTAAAAGGAAAAAAAAAAAAAAAGTTCCCCCCCCCCAAAGGAAGAAATCAGGGAAAAGAAAACTTCATGAACCCTAATCCTTAACAAACATGAATACATATCAATTTTAATAAAGAGATGTAAGAAATGACGAATACTCTATTTCATATCCTGAGAGAAATGAGAGGCAAGAGAATGAAAAGCAGAAAAGTCTCCTTTCAATCAAAATAATTAGAAGATCTAGCATCTGGCGGAAGGTCAAAAAAGATTAAACATGATTGATACTAGTAAACAAACCTTCAACAAAGTCTGGCACTTCGGAAGATTGAGAGACAGATGAAGATAAAGATTCATCACTAGCATGTAAACTATCAGAACGGCGAAGAGGAGTCCAAACACCACGATCAGGCCTATCCCTGATCCTAGTGCGCTTTTCCTGCTTCTCAGAGTGAACGACATGCAAATCAGTTCCAAGAACCTTATCTTCATTAGCTCCATCAATTTCTCTCTGAAACAACTGCACACTGGGTGGCCTAGGAGGCTTTTTGTCCTTATCCACCCTGTGTTTTTCTTGTTGGGATGCAGATGGAGTCTGATTTTGACGAGCATCCTTGAGAAGAATACTTCTAATTATTCTTCCACTTGCCTCACGACGCTGGTTCTGTTCCAGAGCAGATGAAGTAATTGTAATAATAGGTGCCACATTCTCCTTAAATCAATGAACCACTAGAAACCTATGCATGAAAGAGAAGTCCGGCAAGTATAAAGTTGCAGAGACATTAACAGAAAATATCTCCCAGTTGACACTTTTTAGGATGAACCAAATCAATCTTATTGATTAACACCAAGTTGGTGTAAAATATTTTTAAGTGGTTGGTACAAATAATCGTTACACATCAAATGAAATAAGATAACTATCCACACAACAGGGGAATCCCCTCTACATCAGAGAACAGATGAAACGCTCAATAATAATATTAGCACAAAGTAGCAAACACAAAATGTGGGTTTTGGTGTGTGGGTAGGTGAAACACTAGACAACGATGTATTAAGAGGCAGAAACTACCTATAGCAAGGGGATTCATGTTGGCATCTAGGACGTCAATAAGCTCAAACTACTTCAAGGCCACCTTTTTTTCTTTTTGTCAAGGTAAGCCAAGCTTACTTGGTCACATGCATTACAATTTACAGCATTAAATTATCACACAGTCGTGTCAAACAGCATAGAATATCAGTTTTTATTTACCAAAACCTGCCTTACAGTGGCTTCGAAGAAAATCTATCGCAGAATAGCTCACCTACAAAGGTTTGATATAGCAACATATATGAAGAAATATTTCCACTGATCCTAGTAACATCTATCCTTAAGCTTGGGGGTCAAGAATATGAGGGACTTGGCCCGGTTACATGTATCCCACATCCAGAGCTTATGAACGTAAAGTTTCCTCAACCCACAATACACGGGAGCTAATTTCCTTTTCAGTGTGGCACCCCACCCCACCCCTTTTCCCCCAACCCAAAAGAAAAAGGATCTATAACCAAACATAGATAGCTTGTAACCAAAAAAAAAAAACTACTGTCCTATAGAAGGTAAAGCTTACATTAGGATTTTCTTTTTCCTTTCCCTTCATGAGCAGGATTTTTTTCTTCCCAACTTCAGCAGCTGCTCCACCTGCAACAAATATAGAGGAGCTTAGGCATTTTAAACAACATACAAAAATAAATGTCAAAAATGGGAAAGGAGGTCAACAATCCAAAATTTTAAACCCACACAAAGGAAGGCACAATAAAAGGATCATGTTTTATGCTTGGTGATTCAATTCAATCAAAAGCTACAAGCCACCTAGATTAAACAATCTTCAGCAACAGATCTATCTAGTATAATAGATAAAAATGACATAAGAAGGCATAGAGAGGACTCAAGGACAAGATATCACAGAACCTGATGGAACATATCATGTCTTACACTTGTTAAGTCAATTTAATCAAAACTAGCTATCCCTTAGAGGGTTAGACAATTTCAGAGCACATATGCTGATCGATCAATATCATAAATTAAAAATGTAAAAGATGTTATTGTTCATAAGCTTAATAACAATAAAGAGTATAACATAACAAGAAAGAAAATCTTAGCAAGGGATATTTCAGGTTTCAAGTCATCACCGACACAAGCAGCTGTAAGGAATAGCCTCTCATTGCTAGTTCTTTTTAGTGCACCCATTTGGTTTAAATGCTGCTGTTAGAGAATCGTATTATGTTGTAGCTTCTCTGATTTTTGGTATATGCACTCAAAGCCATACGCCATCATTAGTTTCACAACTGTCTTACAAAACCTTTCTTCCACTCTGGTATGTATCTCCTTATCACATGACACCCCTCCATTTCAACTATAAGATTTCAATTTATGTGTTGCCTCTTTCACACTATTGACATGGAAACTAAAGCTAGACTTATGAACAATCTGTGTGAACTCAGATCTGAATAGGAGTATTGTGGTGAATAAAGTACCATAGACAACTAAAGTTCAAGTACCAGCTAAATGGCCATGGAAGACCAATCTACCTATGACGATTAAGTGCTTCGGCTGCATCGGACTAAACAATGCTTGCCTTACCCTAGACACCTGAATAGGAAAGGATTGCAGTTAAAGCCTTTTTTTGCAGGACAACTCAGGAGACAGTCAACTACCTGTTTCTTCACTGGCCATCAGCATATGATCTCTGGAACATGTTTCTATGTCTTTTTAATTTAAGTTGGCGACTGCACAAAGATTGAGATGGTCAGATGTCTACAGGCAGTTGATAACGCCAGACAGAAATATTTGACTCGATAAACATCAATACACCCAAAATGTTGAGAACATAGAAAAAAATAATTGTAAACATTATGAGAACTTATAGGTTCAAGAATAAGGAGGGGGAGAAGTGTGAAAACTTGGTGGAGAAGAGAAGCAAGAGGCACGAAGGGTTTTGTGACAAAAAGCGGGTTACTTTAAAAGAGTCTGAATAATATTAAGACTCTATTACAGATCTGATTTACCTAATAATATTCATTAAGAAGTTTTAAAAGGAAACAAAACAAATGCACTTAATTGACTGAATCTGAATGATTAAGAGATTCAAGTCTTACAAACAGATACACTTAATGGGATGAATCCGAACCATTCAGATTACCTATATTAAATGCAAAAATGAGTTCTAAGTGGTGTTTGCCTCTAAATTGCTATGTGTTGACTGATTTCCATATAGAGGGAACTAAGATTAGAATTTTAGCAGCTGATATTGAAGGCTACATCAATCTTTTCTCTCAAACTACTGTCTATCTGCGGAGCTTATAGGTTAGATGCTCAAAAATCCAAATTTCTTTTTGAGAAAAGAAAAGCCAGAATAACCAACGCACCATTTTCATTTAACCTATGTAAGTCAAAAAATGATGTTATAATTTTTTTGGAAAACAACGAGAATGCTTTGAAAAAATTGAAAGAAACTATGACCTTAATTGGAGAACTCCAATTGAATCATTACGTTGACAAAATGAAAATTCAGTAAATCAAAATCAACCTCAACAAAGATTTAAACATTAATAACAAGAAAATCTGCATTTATCATACCACAGTAAATAATTTAAATGCAGGAAACCAAGATATACAAATCCAGACAACCTTGAATTCAGAACCGTATGACAAAAATCAAAAATCGGGAAAAAGGCCAAAAAAATGTCGCAACATGTGCACCAACCCTCAATGCCTACAACTTCTGGAGTAAAGATCCAACATGAGTATAAAATTAATCTGAAAAAAAAAACTTAAAGAATGTAAGAAGCAAAAAAACACAAAGAGAGATTTGGGGAATACCCCTTTAGGTTGTTGGTTCACTTCAGTGTGGTGTAAAAGAAAATCGAGTGAAAATTGTGGTTGATAGCGTAACTTTTATGACAAGTGAAGAAACAATTTTACTCAAATTCCACTCGCCATAAAAGTTACTATTAACCACAATTTTCACTCGATTTTCTTTTACACACACTGAAGTGAATCAACCACCTAAAAGATTTCCCAAATCTCTCTTTGTGTTCTTTTGCTTCTTACATTCTTTAAGTTTTTTTTTTCAGATTAATTTTATACTCATGTTGGATCTGGACTCTAGCAGTTGTTGTAGGCATTAAGGGTTGGTGCACATGTTGCGACATTTTTTTGGCCTTTCTCTAGCTTTTTGATTTTTGCCATACAGATCTGAATTCAAGGCTGTCTGGATTTATCTTGGTTTCCTGCATTTAAATTATTTAGTGTGGTATGATAAAATGCAGATTTTTCTTGTTATTAATATTTAAATCTCTGTTGAGGTTGTTTTTTTTTATTTGCACCGGGTGTCCGAGTCTCTTAGAGCCTCGACTAACCTCAGGGGTGCAAGGACCTCGACAAGGAGTTTCCTGCAAGTGCACCACGGTTAATTCAGGTTTTTACCCAGTCCGATGGCCCTCAGAAATTGTTTACACCCAGTGGGTTTCGAACTTGAGACCTGTTGAGTTTGGTTTTAATTTACTGAATTTTCATTTTGTTAACGTAATGATTCAATTGGAGTTCAACTAAGAACATAGCTTCTTTCGATTTTTTTTAAAGCATTCTCATTGTTTTCTAAAAAAATTATATCATTTTCTGACCTGCATAGGTTAAATGAAAATGGTGCTTCCGTTATTCTTTTTCTTTTCTCGAAAAGAAATTTGAATTTTTAGGCATCTAACCTAAAGCTCTGTAGTTTGAGAGAAAAGATTGATGTAGGCTTCATACCAGCGGTAAAAACTCTAATGTTAGTTCCCTCCCAATGAAATCAGTCAGTACATAGCAACTTAGAGGCAAACACTTAGAACTCATTTTTGCATTTAAACAGAGGTCTTAATCTGAATGGTTCGGATTCATCCCATTAAGTGTATCTGTTTGTAAGACTTGAATCTTAATCATTCATATTCAATCAATTGAGTGTATTTGTTATATTTCCTTTTAAAACCTCTTAATGGATATTATTAGGTAAATCAGATCTGTAAAGAAACACGCTTTATTTCACAAACCTTCCATGCCTCTTGCTTCTTTTCTCCATCAAGTTTTGACGCTTCTCCCCCAACTTTCAAGCAGATAGCGATCTGTTTATTCTTGAATCTGTAAGTTCTCATAATCTTTGCAAGTATTTTTTTCCTGATATTCTCAACATTTTGTGTGTATGATGTTTATCGAGTCAAATATTTCTGTCTGGAGCTATCAATTGTCCGTAGACTCCAAGACATCTGACCATCTCTTAATCTTTGTGCAGTCACCAACTTAAATTAAAAAGACATAGGAACATGTTCGAGTGATGATATGTCGATGGCCAGTGAAGAAACAGGCAGTCGACTGTCTCCAGAGTTTCTTGCAAAAATAAAGCTTTTGTTGACCAACTGCAATCCTTTCCTATTTAGGTATCTAGAGTAAGGCAAGCATTGTTTAGTTTGATCCAGCTGAAGCACTTAAATCTACATGAGGTAGATTGATCTTCCATACTAACTTCCATGGCCATTTAACTAGTACTTGACTTTGTGAACATAGTTGTCTATGGCAGTTTCACTGTGATTATACATTTGCTTGCCCATCTTATCCTATCTAGTTCACTTTCATCAATACTGTGAGCTTCCACCTTTGCTAACATTTCCATTAAACTCCCAAGTTTCCAGTTCTGCAGCCTTCTAAAATGCACATCCCAAGTGTTGTTTGTCCTCTTTTGAGCAATTGAGGAGTACTTATCCATAGCAATATTAAAGATATTGGGATATTCCTCCATGAGAGTAGTATTGTTGAGCCATCGATCCTTCCAAACTTTGATACAGAGACCAACTCCAGGTTTGAGGTTGAATTCCATGAGGGAATTCAGAGCTTAGCTTGCTGATATATTTCCAAGGCCCAACTCCATAAGGCAGAATTATAGTGTTAGAAGCTCCAATTGTCCTTCCTACCATGTTTAGCTATGATCATATCTTTCCCCATTGCCGTTTCATAAGTAAGGATTTGTTGTGAATTGCCAGATCTTTAAACTCAATTCCCAATTGCAATTTGGAAGCGAAATGTTGTCCCATCATGTCAAGAAATATCATTATATTAATAGTACATGGGCATTTGTTTAACAAGAAATGATGCAATCCCAACTCGCTCGTTCCAACAAGCTAGGATTCACATTTAGGATGTATCTCAAAACCCTATTTCCCCACGCATATGGGGGAAAAGCTTTGAAGGTAAGTAAGTTTCGACATACCTCAAATCACTTTCCAAAACTAACCCAAAGGATCCAATGATGATTGATGCCTATAGTTTACAATAACATATACGAGCTAACATAATTTATTAACACATGTAGTAATCACTTCAATTAAAACTTCACTAGTCTTGGCAAAAATCTTATGTATTCGAAAGTCAAATCCTTGAGTTTCAACTCCAATCACCATACATTTTACGTGTTATGGAATCCAGTTGCTCCATTAGAAACCCCAAGCGATATTTGTTACGCAAAAACCCATCACTCCTCATCACCTCTACCAACAAACATCCAATTTCAAGACTTGTTTCCTAAGGTTCAATGAATCGATGTTTAAATATAAGTCTTGCTTCATGAAAATAGTCTACTATTTTCATGGAGTATGATATATAAGATTGAGTGAAGGGATTACCCTTTTGTCAAATCCTATAATTTTCTCTCCGTTGAACACCTTTTATTTGAATTTTGGTTAGGACTAACCGTACTGATCCTCTTCTCAATGATCCAGTACAAAGTTTGAAATGCCTAACTTAACATGTAACTTTTATGCATCAGTTATCAATGGAGATAAAGTTTAACCCCAAAAACACTATAATTTTCTAAGACTTGTGTTCTTGAGATTTTTTTTTTTGAAAATCCAAAGTTATCATGACGTTGAGAGTTAGGGAATGCAATAAATGAACCAAATCTACCAAAGAAATGCATTAATTCTCACCTTGATTAAGCATTTTATGGTGGAGAGTTCTCTTTTCTCTCAACCTTCGAGAACCAAAATAATACACTCTCTTTAACCATAATAACCTTTAAAATATTTCAATGATATGCGACGCTAGCTTTGCCACGTCTGGAGAACTTCACCGCTCAACATGTGCATTCCAAACAAGCGTCAAACCACTGAATTACACTCCTACCTTTCCGTTCAGTTTCTTATCTATTTGTTCTTCATTAATTTAGCCAATGTCCTTATTTCAAGGCCCATTTTTTGCATAAAGTTTAAATAATCATATTGTCATTATGATTGCTCCAATTATTTGGATAATTTGATTTCCAAGATTTCAAACACTCATCTTATTACATAAAAATTAATATCCAAAGAACTCCCTTTAATTTGACACTCAATGGTTTATGAAATAATTACCCCCAAGCATCCCCATAACTTTTCTCCACTCAAGTCACCTCATGTTGCTCGAGTTCAATTAATTGCATTCCTTAGCTTGAATCTAGCTTGAGTGAATCATAGAAACTCACATGTGTTTGTACTTATTCTTTTAGTTCCCAAGACTAATTTAAAAAAGCAATTTACTGCACCATTCAGATTCTTTTTTAAGTTTATATACAATTCTTATAGGAAAGATACATTTGCTTTGAGCACCTCTTTTGTTTTTTATGTTTTAAGAAAAACGGAATGGGTTTTGGTACACTGGCTAGAACAGTGCTTGAAATTGTGTTATAGTATGCAAGTGAGAGAATAAGAGGAAACTAAGATTTTTTTCTGATAAGTAAAAAGCTTCATCAAATGAATCCAAAAGATGCAGAAAAGAATTACATTTGAGCTTACAAATTTATGAAAAGAAAGTTAAGAGAAAAGCGTAAAAAAATCTCATAATTAAATTCCCTTACCTTATTGGGAAGGAAATTGAAAAATGTATGGAATTTGACAAATATATGGTATTTGGTTGGAGGGATATACAGCATAAGACAGAAAATTACTGATCTTACCTTAAAGTAGAAATTGCTAACATCACTGTCCAAGTTAAGTTAAGAGATGGCTTTAGTAGAAGAAACATGCTTCCATGTTATGTGAAGAATAACATCAGGTTTAGGAGGCAAGGAAGGTGAGTTCCAGCACCATGTTTTCCCACTTTCCCCATGAATCTGTTTGCTAAAATTATATTTGAAAACTTGACTCTCCTAGTCTTTTTCCATTCTTGTTTTCCAAAAGCATTCAAGCACAAAGGAAAAGAAAAACTGTTTCCTAGAAATCACCTTCCCCCTACTAATTGTATGCTCAAGTTTTTGTGTTCTCTTTGGAGTCTTAGTTTCTTAAAAAATCTAGAATTCGATTTCTAAAAACAATTTCACTCGATTAACAATTAAGAGGTATCATACAAAATAGAAAAATTCTTTTTTTGGTCAGGTCAATAAAGTCGTGAAATCCTTCGTTTTTTTTAAAATAATAAAAAAATGGGTTTATCTAAATCAATACATGTAACTCATTTATATAAGACCATTTTTTCTTAGGCAATAGATAGAAAGGATAAAAGAAAGACATAGGACTTTGCCTCTAAAGCTCAAGGGACCTCTCTATTTAGCAAGTTTTATGTTGAAGCTTTTCACTAGCTGGAACTCCTAAACCTTCTCTTCGTTTTTGATATTCGTCACCAGGCTGACAGAGAACCTTTTGTATACTTGTTTACTTGTTTCTTGAATGATGCTTCAATTTATTATGATCTTTTGGCTACTCCGGAGGCTTTCTAATCCCTACGGATTTTCTTCTGTATTCAGCTAGACACCAGCACAAAATCAGTCCCAGATATGCTGATCTTTGTTGTCCGTTATAGACCTGAGATCTCCTCTCCTACCCTACATCAAAAAACTATATTCAAAGACCCTTGTTGGCACATTAGCCTGTGATTGAAGCCATTTTGGAAGGCCTTTTTCTTTTCCGACAACTGAAAAATGTCCCAAGGGCCGTTGGCACACCGCTTGAGCTCCTATGGATAATGAACCTGGTTCTCTGCCCTTCTCCCCTTAATTACCAGGGTTTTGGTTGCAACATGCTTCTAACCCATGATGTCCACTTAACCCACACAATATGTGCTCTGCTCTTACCACTAGGCCAAAGCTCCAGGGGCCATTTTAGAAAGACAGTCTTAGTGTTCACAATGTTGTTTAGGCTATGGAACAACTTCTGTTTTCTTCTGTATGCTTAAAACAATTACCCATCCTTTCCCTTCAAACCCAAGAACAGTTGTATTAGGAAGGAGGTGCGATAAATTAATATCATTGACCAAAGCCTCAATAAAATTTTGTGGGTTGACATCGATGTGAGATGTAACGGAAGGGTGGTGAGTTAGAGATTTTGGCTGTGAGAGGGTAATTTCTTGAGTAATATCGACTTTCCATAATTGATTAATACTTTGATACTTCACTCTTGAGAAACTTGATGTATGGTGAGAATTCTAGTTTGTTTATGAGAACAAGACAAGAACCACAATGAAGTGCCATTTCATTCAAGTTCTCTTCCTATCCATGCTTAAAGTACTTAATTTGTTCCAACTTTTTCTGAAGTGGATTGAAAAGATCCATTGTGTTCATGTGATAGTTTAGCTTTCAATTTAGAATTAAGTCATATACCGCCCCACAACACTCCTTTTATTCAGATCTGAGATCATCAAAGTGAGTTCACATAGGTCGTTCATATGTCTAGTTTTCAGTTTCCAGGTCAATAGTGTAAAAGAGGCAACACATAAATTGAGATCTTAAAGTTGAAATGGAGGAGTGTCATGTGATAAGGAGATACATACCAGAGTGGAAGAAGGGTTTTGTAAGATGTTGTGAAACCACTGATGAAGTATGGCTTTGAGTGCATATCGTAAATGGGAGACTATACGATTATTAATAAAATTGAGCCAAGGGTATAGTCACATAAAGTTAACAGCAACTATCAGATGACATCTTAACTCTGCAAATGACAAGATATACACCTCTTCTTGGCAAAAGTGTCTCGGAAACCCACCAATCCGTTAGATCTCACATGTGAAATACAATGGCCAATGACATGTCAAATGAATAAATGGGAAAAAATGAAACGGGTCATTAAACAAAACCCACCTTTAATTATTAAGAAAAACAGTTAAGACCAAATCTCACCCCCATTTTATTTTCAAAAATCTAAGCCTTTCCATATTGGTTAACAATAAATACACCTTCATACCACTTGGAATCCCCCACCATTTCATACTGTCTAACCACAAGCAAAGGTAGCAGTCTGCAGTAAGTAACTGAAAGAGCACATCCTCTCACCATGACGAAGTACCAAGAGAATCTATCTCATGTTAATAACTCCATCCAATTTTATTGACAAAAATTAGATCCCTCCATAATAACTGCATCCACTTGATATGGCAAAACAACAAACTCTTTCGCTGCGATTAGAGATCACTCTGGCCAAAGGGAATTCCCTGAAGTAGTTGCTACAAGCAAGGGTAGATGACCCATGATTGGCAGCTAGATCATTTGGATACTCCCACCAGACTATAACTCTCGAAAGAAGAAAAAGAAGAGAGAGAATGATGAAATAACAAAAAGAAAAAGGAACCTAATATTGCTAACTGTAAAAGTGTCAACAAAGTTATAGCTTGCTGTTTGAACTGATAGCAGTTCCTGGTAAATGTTACGAAAAACTAGAGCCCTAAGTAAAGCTGCATGTGTGATTGGATTGGATTGCCTTGTATAAAGTTTGTTAACTCAATATAACTTGCATTCTTTTAGATAAGCTAAAATAATGCCAGTAAAACTTGATCAAAAGCATACTGACATTAGGTAGATGACGTGTTGTGAAAGGAGCTGGCAAACCCCCACTATTTTCCTTTTCCATCACCCTATAGCCAATGTAACTTGATCAAAAGCGGAATGACATTAGGCAGGTGTTGTATTATGAAAGGAGATGACAAACCCCAATCCTCTCCTTCATCACCCAATAGCATCTAAGATTCAGAGTATGTTCATAAATCTTTTTGACATCCATCAAGGGACACAAAAGACACTGAGATGAACTATACAAAGCTGGAACAGAAGAAGAGCCATGAACATCCAAAGTATTTGAAACAGTGTCACACTACGTATTGAAAAGAAAGGAACTAATAGAACTGTTAGATATTTTAAAGTTGAAAGGGCCTCCATCGCTTGAAGCCACATGTCTAAGATCTGTTGTCTTTTTTGGTATAATGTTATTGTCAATTATAAAGATGATATGATGAATTTTTTTAAGTAAGAGTTCATTGTACTGTTGTGCACATCCAGCACCTGTACTGTAGAGGTACAACAAATACTATATTTTTTACTTGCAATTCTCTAAAAAATCCAAAACCATGTCAACTTGCTTAGGATTTATGATTGGCCCTAGCTTCACGTAAGAAATATTGAAGAAAAATATTATTGACTTGTGTATTTACATTACTACATAGAGATCCTATTTATAGATAATACAATATAATACAAGTCCAACTAGGAAACAACATACCATTCCTATTCCAATTCAAATAGGATTATATATTACTATTCCTTGTCTAACACCAAAAAAAAAACTGAAAGAAAAAGGGCAGACCCCAATGCCTGAAGGTTCAGTGGAAGGGGAATGTAGGCAACCTTACCTCCCCATTGGAAGGTTGGCTCCAAAATTAGAGCCCTGGTTGCCCATAGAAACACAAACGCTTCTCTGTTGCTCCAAGGGTCATCTTCCTAAGATAATTAAAGAGAAACAAGCATGCAAACATGTGGTTTCAACTACTAAAATGTAGGCATACCAGTTTCATCTTCAACTGCATTAGCCACAGATCCAGGAGCAGAGGTACTAGACTTCTCAGCACGCTGCTGATCATCACGTTTAGGAGCAAGAATATATGTTTTGTCTTTGCCACTCCCAGCCTTAGAACTATCTCGAAGAACATACTGTACGATCAGACAGTTTCATAAGCGACTAGAAAAGAAAGTCACACTGATCACACATCCATCAAAAGAAATATCCCCAGAGTAGAAGTGACTGTTCACATCATAGATGAAAATATAAAGACAGACATGCATACATAAATGTTAGTACCATACCAAGAATAATTCAATCAAGAGAATATCTCCAATCAATTATCAAAGGAAAGGAAAATCAACAGCAAAAAGCTGATACAGAAGTCAAACCAGGAATGTTATTGTTTTCACAAGCACACAGATCACAGATTCTGTGACTATGAGAAGATCAAATGCCGAGAATATTTGCATGAAATAGATAGATCTATTACCAGGAGTACCAATTGCAAAAACGTCTTATTGGAACATGATACCCTTACCATAGTAGTGGAAGCCCTTCTCTTTTCAGAGCTTCGTTTAGATGCACTTGAGCTAGGACTTCCTGTGGATGTGCCACTCGTTCTTCTGGTTGGTCTCCCATTAGCTATCGATTTCTGTCAAGGACCAGGGATAAAAACTTAGTACTAGTCCTTTAAACTAAGAGAAAGATGTTCCAAATCATGAGCGATACCATCACCATTTTTCATAAAGACAATTGAGTGTATACTATCATCCTGAGAAATGTAGCCAATTTAAAAGATGGTTAATGGAAAAGGTTGCCAGCAGATTCAGTCTGCTCACAGAAATCCTGGAGATATTACCATCTGTCATCGCAATAAATTATTCTAGAGGGAATTTTGTAACAGTTTCTGCACTTAGTCCAGTTATCATAGTATTGCTGAGTTCTGTCAATAAATGTCTTAAGCATATCTACGAAGCATATATAATAAATTCCTCGACATCAGACCTTTGATTTACTTAGATCTATTAATGTCATTACAGAGTACGACATGGAAGACTAACAGCAACTTCAGAAAGAAAAGGACCTTATCCTAATTTTCAAATAATTATTTGATGCATGTCAAGGGTACAGCAAGTGATATTTCCCCTGTTATCAGCAACTTGCTAATCATTTTACCATACTCTCAGTTATTATGCCCAAAACTTATGTTGCTTGTGACCCCTTCTGTTTCTTTCTTTCTTTTTTAAATTATCAAGTCAAACAAATGGGTTCACATTCATCACAGGTTTTTTTACAGTGAATTTATGCACCACCTCCAATGGTGTGAATGCATGGTAAATTGCTTGTGACCCAAACATAGTGTCCCTTGGCGAGAATATACAACTGATGTTCATTTCATAGCTTACCAAAGAAATTGAAAGGAGATCACAGATCAGAGTAACATAATATTCATGCTTTTCCCCAAGAAAGTAATTAACCCTCGCGCAGCATAGGATATTAAATTGCAAGCTTCTTAGACTCTCTTGGAGCACTGATCTCATGACGGAATCCAAAATATAAAATGAAAGAGAAGGTACATTACAGTAATTCAATGCAGAATAATGAAATCTATTTTCTGTTGCTCACATGGCCATATTATACACAGACAGAAAGCAGAAGCACTCTAATCCATACATGACCCATTTATTTTCTCTTTTGGGGAGGGAAAAACATTCATTACCAAATAATGATAAAAAAAATGTAGACGGTGAGCCTGCACAAGCAGACCCAGGCAGGCTTGGCCAAAGGTGAATGTACAGAGGGGGGAGGGGGGGGGGGGTAAAGAGAGATAAAGAGAGAGAGGGAGAAAGAGACCTTAAATGAAAATCCAACAAGTTAAAATTTTATAACAAGAAATCTCCTACCCGAGCTCCACTCTTGGCAGCTCTTTTCTGACGTATGTAATCCATCAAAGGAGTAACTATAGGAGCATCCTTTGCAGAACCTAAAAACCAAAGAATAAGTGAAACTAACATGCAATCCACCTTAATAGTTTGCTCTCCTACATCTCTCATAAATAGATTAAATCTCAGTTTGATGCAGGAAGACAGCATTATGCATACGGTATATATTCAAACTAACCAGTGCGTTCAGCTTCCTTTCTTTCCAACTGTATTTCTGCACTTGGAAGATTCTCCATAGGCTTTGAGATAAATTCAAGGAACTCCAGATATTCAGGATCTACAAGGGCATCAACTTAACCATGAGTGAGGACTAGCAGAGATAGTGGTAGGTCAGATTCAATCAGCACATCGATTTTAGTACCTTTCAAGATGGTTCCTTCACGGCCATCCTTCTTGGACCAGTGTTTTGGAACACGCTGTGAAGGAGCATACTCAACAATCGTTTTGAACTGAGTTCCTAATACAGCCATACGCTAAGGGGTAAGAAACATAAAGGCCAACAGCAGACAATTTAATTTTGCTAACCAGAGAACTATCAGGACCCAGATAAAGCAAAGGCTCAAAATTCTTGTTACAATTAACAATATAAAAACTTCTTTAGTTATGTAGCAAAATGTTGGAGTGAATTAAAAACAGTTTTAAATATCATATGGAAGGGAGAAATACTCATTTAGGGCCAAATTTTCTTTACCTTTCTCATTTACAAAAACGTGTCCATTGAAAAACTCTGCAAACTCGATAACATCTTCTGGCCTCTTAAATTCAATATAGGCTCTTGAATAAGTTTGATGCTTCTGGCTGCAAGAGAAAATTTAAGGTAAAGGAAACTATGAGGGACACTGACATTGAAAAAAAGAGTCTCACTTGTGACACCCTAAAGCATATTAAGTTCATGTTATGCTGACACAATTAATTTTTAAAAAATTGCAACATAGTTAAATAATCTTACCAACAGAGTAAATAATAAAGAAAAATAAAAATGGGCATACAGATTAACAAAATTAAATCCATCAAGGGCATTGATCCAATTGAAACTTTAGTGAGTGACAAGCTAGGACAACCATCTATATATATAATAATATGTGTATTATTGGTTATTAAAAAAAATGTGTGTACTATGTACATAAGTTGAACACAAAAGAGTGAATATAAATAGGAAGTACCAACAAATAGAGATAAAATATCCCCTAACAATGTTTTCTAAGATGTCTAAGCATGCATTGATGCGGATAAGAAGTTAGAGGATCATAGCAATCCAAAAGATCACCTAGATGGGATAACAGAAAGAATAAAGAAATATGTGTTTTTGTGTATAACTTCCTTTTCTTTTTTTTTTTTGGTTCTTTTTTTTTTTGGTGTGTGTGTGAGAGAGAGAATGATCTCAAAGACCAACCCTTTTGCCGAAGTGGCAGTATAATCTACTCCAACATTCTCTTTAGAACAGCACCTCATCAGTTCTATTTGTATCAAAATAATAGAAGGGAGATCATCCTTTATTCATCATAAACATTCAACCACATCTTTCAAGCAAATTTGAGAAAGGCATACCATTCAGAAGAAAATGAGATAAAAAATGATAAAAATCACAGATAAGGGACTTTAAATCGGCTTTCAAAAAGTGTGAACCTCTCTTATGGTGGCAAACCTAGTTCAGCATTTTCTTCCAAACAGCATCACGGCAGTTAGTATTTCTGACTAAAGTCTAACAAGTAAAGGCAGCAAAGATGATCACCCTAATTGGCAAAGAAATTCAATTCCCTATAAAATTTGGAAAAAGATGTACCATCCAACAAAAATCTCCAACTAGCCAGGAATGCAGTAAATGAGACGCAAGCTAGGACAAAAACGTACAATTTTTTGATTAGTTTTCTAGATAAGGTGATAAATTTGATGAATTAATTTGCAGAAAACCTGCATGTAGACGTATCTGAAGAAAAAAACATATGGAAACAACGGATGAACAAACTACAATGCTTTAAATTAGATTCAGAGACGTAACTGAAAATCCCTCCCATATAGATGGCAATCCAGATCACAATTTTCTTCAATATGCAGCATCGGTCATTATCTCTAATGAAAAACATATACAAGTTAAGGTAATACAGACTATCACCTTATCCGGATAAACTGCTCAGTTTCTATTAGTACTAAATTTGCAAAATGTCACCCTTCTATTCCTCTTAGTCATGGAGGGACTGAAAAACATGATTAAGACAGCTAACAAGTAAGGTTGGTTAAGAGGATTTGAGGTTGCTAGAGCTGGCTTTCATCAAAAAAAAAATTGCTAGAGCTGGAAGGGATAGCTTGAAGATAACTCACTTTCAGTATGCAGATGACACACTTATATTCTGTGATGCGGAAGAGGAGCATCTCAAAAATATTAAGACTGGTCTTGGTAATTTTTTGACGGAATGTCAAGTTTACATGTTAACTGGAGGAAAAGCTTCCTATACCCAGTTAATGGAGTGAATAACATGGAAATCTTGAAGACAATCTTAGGGTGTGAAGAGGGTGCTCTACTAACTCTCTACCTCGGATTGCCTTTAGGGGCCAAATCCAAGTCTATGGAAATCTGGAATAAAGTGATCGAGAAATGTGGTAAGAAGTTAGAAAGGTGGAAGTCCCAATATCTCTCACTGGGTGGAAGATTGACTTTGATAAACTTTGTGCTTGAGGCACTTTGAAGATATATGATGTCATTATTTCCAGTCCCACCGGGAATCATCAATAGGTTAGATAGCATCAGGAGGAAATTTCTATGGCAAGGAAACAAAGACAAGAAGACTTACAACCTAGTAAACTGGAAGGTAGCGATCAATGAGGAGATTTGAGGGATTGGGATCGAGAATCTGAAGAACCTGAGTAAATCTTTAAGAATAAATGGCTATGGACATATTCAAATTATAAGCATAATCTATGGGCCACCGTCATCAAAGCTAAATATGAGGAGAATGATAACGGGATGAAACTGATCGAGCGCACTTGTGTCGAAGATGAATGGGGCTAAGCGATCTGCCACCCTTGTTGTTAGTAAAATTGGTGAATTAAGTGAAGGTACGGAAAGAGATTGCAAAGGAGATCACTAATCCTTATGGTGTTAGCTTATGGAAATCTATCAGAATTTTGTGGAACGAATTCAAAGTTAACACCATAATCAAAGTAGCAGATGGGGTTAAAACCGCATCCTGGAAGGATGATTGGAATAAAGCAGGCAACATGAAGACACTATTTCTAGATATGTACAACTTAATTTTACATCAACAGAGCACAATAGCAGAATTGTGAACACCTCAAGGGTGGAGTTTTGTGTTCAGGAGACACCTCAATGATTGGGAAATACCAAGAGTAACATAGTTCTTCAGCACCATTGACTAATTTAATGGTTTGATGGCAGGACAAGACATCTGACAGTGGCAGGGAGATAGTAATGGGACTTTTAAAGTAAATGCAGCTTGTAGGAAGATGAACCAACCAAACCAGCAGATACTCCAATGGCCTTTGAAACACATTTGGAAAGCCAAAATTCCACAAAAAGTAGCTTGCTTTGTTTGGTTATTGGCCAAGGAAGTCGTGCTGACACACGATAACTTGATGAAGAGGGGGATTCCTTTATGTTCCAGATGTTTGCAGAAACAGTGGTCCATCTACTTATACATTGCAAGGTCACAAGTCAACTATGGAGATTATTCCTAAGTCTCAAAAACATATCTGGGTCCATGCCTGGGAAAATCACAGAAGCACTGCATAGTTGGGAAAAAGCAGAAGTGCAGATTAAGAATAAGAACAACTGGAGAATCACACCTGTAGCTATATGGTGAACAATAAGGAAGGAGAGGAACCTTAGAGTTTTTGATAATATGAAGATTAGTATGCAAGAAGTTAAAATGAATTGTATTTTGACTTTATGTTTTTGGTGTAACCAGATATACTCGAACAATACTGTCTCTATAATTGATGTCTTAAGACTCATTATAGGTTTAGAAAAATCGATTTTAAGATCTTCCGTAAATGTGGTATCAGTACAACACATGTACTGTGTTACACAAATGGAAACAGTTACCTATGTCAAAGAAAAAAAGATCTCCCAATAACGAGAGACATTAAATAAAGGAAAGAATGATAGCACGATTACAGACAAACTACACCGACATGGTGACAACATCTCATTGGCAACCATGCTCTTTTCATGCAAACAAAAAGAGGAGGAGAGAGGGGAAGGAGTGGATATTTATTGCAGTACTATTTTCTTTTCTTTAAGGGGCATCCAACACCCCAAACATGACCGCCTTTTAACAGAATATCCAGTATTGTTTTAGATGAACGACAGAATATTGGTATTTGCGGACCACCCTACAAAAACCAAAACTGTGTCTCCAATCAACAACAAATAACCAATCAACCTGTGACACTACTGACAATCTGAAACCTAAATGAACACATAAGACATAAAATATGCTAACATAGCATGACTTCTTGCTTCTCGGTTTACATCTTTGTAAAGCCGCACCTCCTTGGTGCTGTAATTTTTTCAATAAAATCCAATTTTATCCTCTCAAGCAATAAAATCTTTAAAAAATTCAGAAGTTCACAACCTATCAAAACCCTAGACGAGCACATTCAGTCAAGACTCCTCATAAAACCTTTGATTTGTTTTATTTTTTTCTTTTTTTTTCTCTTTGTAGGGAGGTGGATTATTATTACCTGTACAATCTTAATCAGTGCCAGTACTATGCATAAGTAGAATGACAGGAGTCAGGAACCATATTTAAAAGGAAAAAAATAGGGGAAAGAGAAACATTTATACGAAGTGGAAACCCTAACCTGGACTTTCCGGGTAGAAAGGAGAACCAGTTATAGCGACCAGAGAATCGGGAATCAACTTGCTCAAGAAACATGGACTGAGAAATTGTCGGCGGCAAGTGCCGCAGCACCACTTTTGATCGATCTAACGGTCCCTTCATACGAATACTTTTTCCTTTGATCAGAAATTTGAAAAGAAAATCAGAAATCCCAAATTCACATCTTCCCTAACAGCTTCCACAACATCGATTGACGAAATTGTTATGCCCTAATTTCATGATGAATGGACATGCATTTGGGGATTTTTTTAGAGAGAGAAGAAAGAATTATAGAGAGTGACGAAAGAGGAATTTGTGGATTTATATACTGTACTTAAATACCCGACGCGCTGCTCTACTCAAAAGGCCTTTTTCTTCAAACTCCTATTTCTCTCCGTTCTTTGAGAATCAGAAAATATATATAGGAGTATAGAAAGTTTACAATTTCCTTTTTGAAAAAAAAAATAGAGTAGTTTCTTTTTCTTGTTATTAAAGAAATAAAAAGAAAGATGAAAAAAATTAAGTAATTGTGAACTTTTAAATTTGCAAATTCAGTTTTAGCTTTTTTTCAAAAAATACATATTTAGACATAATGCACATACGAAAAAAATTTAAAAAAATAAAAATGCATATATGAAAGAAATTTTAAAAAAAATTCTACTTGTTCACATATCGATAATCTATATTTTTATGTCGTGTCAATTTAATTCCTAAAACACGTCAAATGAACTACTAACTTCTACAATATATTTATATAATTTTTTTGTTAGTTGTAGAGGAAATAAAAATAAACTATCGATGTGGAAACATACTTAGATATCCAATTAGTGGAAATTTAAACTACGAACAGATACATAACCAAGCAGCTAAATTCACACTCATTAATGGAAAAAAGAATATGACTGTCCAAGCTACTCAACTCACTTACTTGAAATAAAAGCTGCCAGACAGAGGTACTGATAAGTTGAATATTGACAGAGCAAGCTCCAAAAACTCAGGAGTGGGAGGACTAGGTGGGGTCTTCAAAGACCATAACAAAAGTTGAATTCAGGGATTACCCCACACAACTCCTATCGAAGCTGAGTCTAGAGCACTCAAGAGGGGCCTCCAAATAGTTGTAAGTCATCAGCTTGTTTCACTGGTGATCAACACAGATACACAAGAGGTAATTCGAATTCTACACACAGGCAACTTAAAATATGATATTTTGATTTGTAACTGCAGGTCCTTAATGAAAAGGTTTGGCAATCTGGAGTGTTGCATCTGTTTAGAGAGCAAAACCAAGTAGCTACGAATTGGCAAAGCAAGGATTAAGGAGAAGAACCCATGGTAACACTACCATTTTTATAGTTCTTCCAGTATTTATTGTTAAACAAGTAGAAACAAACATCTTATGAACTATTTATGCACGCAAGTCAAACTTTAACATTTTGATTGCCCTAGATCGGGATGTGACCCACTTAAGCTACGGCATGGCAAACATTAGAGGCAAGACTACTGTTTAGTTTTGATTCAATCACCCTGAAATGCATAATTATCAAAAAAAAAAAAGGCATTCAATTACTTATATAAGTGTAAGTTTAAATTAAATATTTGAGCATTCAATGGTAATTATGATTCGTCTTTGACTACTGGTTGACAATCAAGGATAACTTAAAGTTGAAAAAAATAAGAATAGACAAAAAGATGCAAACAAATATATACAATTGTCTTGCTCGTAAAATTAATATAAATTCAAAATAATGATATTTTTGTTCATGATATACAAGTGGAGCATTTATACATTCTGTTGGTCCAACCAACCTTTCATGTTAGTTGGCATATAGTTTATTTTGTGTATATATATTTGACGTATTGTTTTTGCCTAATGATATAAAAATATAAATGTGATAATGAAAAAAATGAACTTTAGGACGAAGGTCAGAAATACAATGTATAATTTTATATAAGAGAAACGTCAAAAAGAAAATCATAAAGCAATAAAATTTGATGTATTGTAGATCTGAATTAAGCAGCACGAGTCATATAAGTTTGGACAAATCTGTATAGTTCATTCGAACTTATAACTTCTAGAACAATTCGAGTTGTTTGAGATATCAATAGTAAGATTTAAGTACATATACTGATATACATACATATGGAAATATAATTCAATTTACATAAATATATAATACACTGTATTTTTTTGTTATGTAGATACAAATCAGCGTTGCAATCAAAATTTTTCCTAATTTCTTTTTTAATGTATAGACTTTAACTCTTATCTAGATATGATGAGTATTTTGTTTACATATTACTTTTTATTAAAAACATCACTAATTTTATTTTAGATAGTAATTATTAATAAAATAAAAATAATTTCACTGATATTTGAATACTTGTTACAAATATATTGCTCATAACATTCAAACTAACTTGTAATACTATCAACATCTACTGTGAAAAAATAATAAAAGATCAGATAGAATAATTGTTCTTATAAAAAATGAGATATAAGATCCATCATATCTTTTATTGCATATTTGATTTTCACTGTACTTTTCTTTCAAGCATTTATAGATGTAAAATATTATTTAGTTCATAAACTGCTAAGCATAAATAAAACTTATATTTTCATAAATGCATAAAAGAATTATAATTGATATTAAAAAAAAAGAAATGGAATTCTTATGAAGAATTATTAGTTTTGAATTGTGTAAAATTAGGAACTTGTGTCCATGTGAAGTCGATATGCAAATGCAAATAAAATAAATTTACTTGAAATAACAAAAAAAATATATAATCCATCTCAATTCAAAAAATATTATTATAAATCATATTAGATAAAGAAAAAGAGAACAGAATAAAAGGACTAATATATTTTTTTGCACGTAATTTAAAAAAAGACATAATCACTTAAAGTTATCCTTATAGTCCACCTGAACACCTCAATTAAAACTTATTTCTATTTAACATCTATACTTTTTTAGATTTAAACCATTTAAACATTTTTCTAATAATTGGTTAAGAACGTAAAGTGTGTGTATGTATGTGTATGATTATGTATTTTGTGGGATATGACTTAGCAACGAGAGGACTTTGGTAGATTCCATTATCTCATATCTACGTGTTACCACATGAATGATGCTCATGTTTATGTTTATATGCCTTAAAGGTGTACTAATAGATTCATTTAGCTTTGATGATGAACACTCATTGTGTTAGGATAGAGCCTAATGGGTGGGCTCAAATGATAAGTTTTACCATGCTAGGATATAGCCTATAGAGTAAGGATTGGGTCTAACTTGGCAAAGTAAACTCCTCTTTTGCTTGGGTAGAGGGAACATTGGAATTTCATGTAATAGTCCGCATGGTTTTATTGTCAGTTTTGGTCTTATTCTCATATATTACGTATACTAGGATACAAAATGTTTTATGATGCTTCTACACATGATTTTAAATATTGCATTGCTCATGCATATCCTGTCCTTGCTCTATTACTTATGTCTATGCATATTGTAGTTGTGTACGATGTCTATTGATGCACTACATGTTTCGGCACTTAGTACACCAACATACTAACGTATACTCTTGTCTACATGATGTCACCATGTAGGGATGAACAACAATTTTACTACTCATTTTTGTGGCTAGCTTTCAAATATTGCTATTGAAGATTGGTGAATGCTTCAGGGACAAGCCCTTGTGTTTCTTGCTTATGATGTTTTTAAGACTTTTGTATTTTCTTATCTTGAGTGTGAGCTAGTAAAGCTATGTTCTAGTCCCCTCCAAACTTTATGATGTAGAGGGATGCTTTGGACACTATGTTGATGTAATTCCCTTTAATGAGAAATATTGACTCTTATGATGCTATGTTCCACTTGCTTGCTCTTACAATTGCTTATTTACTTTATGTATGCTTATCACATGACCAAGAGGCTTGGATGGGGAGCCTTTGAGTTCCATATTCACTGTATCACGACTAGATCCTAGGGTCGAGTTGTGACACTTCACCCGCTTCTTCAATGTGTGTTATTCTTATGATGTCATGTCATTAAAAAGTATTTAAAAAAGATATATTTTGAAGGGCAGAGATTAGGTACAAGTCTTCGTTGAGTGTTCAAGTGAACTATGGGAACAACTTTAGATGGTCGTCTATGACTTAAGCCTAAGTTAAAGACAATATATAATTCATGAAAAGGAACAAAAGTTATATTGCTAAAACAGAGAAAAGAACAAAAAGGTCAAAAGGAAAAAATATATTCTCAATAAAATTATATTTTATGAGTCTATATTGTTTTATTAGCTTATCCTTATGAATCTGATGCATATACGTATTTTAGAACACTTTTAGTTTTAGCTGATATTCATTTTCTAAAATAAAACTTCATAACAAATAATTAAAAATAAAAATTAATTTGAAATACTAAATAAAAATAAAGATTCTTTACCTCACGTTATCGAGGATCCCTTTCAAAAGTACGATGCTTGAAAACTTTGTTAGGACTAACTAATAAAAAGTTTAGGATTGAAAGTAATCTTAGAAATCAATTGTGTTGTATAAAAAATCTCAATATCGTGGTATGAGCCATGATATTTTTAATTGAAACTATATTTTTATTTATTTATTTTTCTAATTTGTCAAAGCTTTTTTATCCTGAAAACCATATAATTATTTCAGGTGGAGTTAGCCACATATGTGAATGATGTAAAACTACAGTTATTTTGGCTTTACTCACGTCTGTGCCATATTTATATGTGGATCTTACAATGAAGAAATTAGATTATTTCGTTTGAATTCTTCCAATAGTTTTAAGCTCATTTTTTTTTTAAAAAAATATATACAGTATTTTTATGTTTTCAAGCGAAAATACACATAATATAGAACTAAAAGAATGCTTATACTACATCCATTATATAATAAAATAACATTCTTTTGATTGAATAGTCTAGATGTTAGAACCCGAAAATTCGAACAATTGAAATGCTTGTGAAATGTGGACGAATATTGGAAATTTCAAGCAATTCGAGATTTAAGTATTTATTTTAGTTTAGACCAAGTGAAATTTTTTTTAAAAAAAAATTTAATCGTAAATCCTTAATTGGTCCAATTTGGGAAAAACTTAGGACCAAATGTGTATTTTATTCAAGTTGAGCTCCTTAAGTTGTAAGACAATTTGTGGGGTCATACACATGCTTTTATTTGATTGGTCCAAGTGTGTGAGAGGAGGTCTATATATATAAGCATACATAT
>JAOTQJ010000001.1:31813329-31844299 GCA_025642045.1 Solanum sejunctum | reverse complement strand
GGTACCGACGCACAGGTGAGAGACCCTCCACATTAGGATCTCTGTTTGCCGTTGCAGCGCTCCTTTGTCTCAGGAGCTGTCGTTGGTATATATTTTAGCTTTGATATCTACTTTATGTATTTGTATATATTCGAGGGTAGGACGGGGCCTTGTCCCGTCTTATGATTTAATTCGTCTATATAGAGGTCTGTGGATACACGCGGGAGGGAAATAGTGTCCGTGATATGATTATGTATATATGAGATGTTTGTTGGGCGGTTGTACCGCAACGATGACCTTGTCGGCCCGCTTATGTACGTATATATATGTTGACTGTTCTGAGCTTCTGTTTGCAGGTGGGGTTAGTCAGTAAACAGAGGAAACTCTGCCGAAATTTCGGTAGATTTCTTGTCTGTGGTAGTCAGGTTTATTTTTTGGGTTAGTGTTTGTCTGAGTGCCCTATCGGCTTTAGTCACGGCCCTGGGTTGGGTCGTGACAAACTCCCTAGTGTTAGTGTATTTTATTCTAAGGCTCTTTTTCTTTACTATTTGATGATTCCTTATGGCCTTCAAGACTCTGGGCATCAGAAAGTAATAAATTTTCTATTTTTCTCAATAGGATGTTCTGCTATATAAAGGTATTGTCAGATTATGAATTGACTATGAAAAAAGCAAAGATTCATATATTCGTTGAAGTCGTTTATAGAGTGTCATTTTTCATTTAATAAGTGAAGGAAAGAGGTAAGTGAGATTTATTACCCTGACCTATTGAAACTCCTCTGCAATTGGAATAAGCCGACTTTTCATAATTTTTGTTTCAAATTATAGGGAAAAAATGTCTATTTTTTCCACGTTGTTCACCAATCGAATCAATAATACTCTTTTTAAAGTAATAAAAAATGTATTTTTATCATCTTAAGGACATTTTGAGAATGACGAAATTGACATAAATCTAAACAAGATAAAGAAAAATACATTATCCACTGTGGTTATACGTTGGATGTAAATTTAAAAATTTTATGCTTCATTTTAGTGGTAAACATTCGGTCAAATTTCGTTTGAATGTATCATTAATTAAATGCTTACTATTAATTGTAAGATTTTTTGTTATATTATAAATTTTTATGTGTAGATAAATAAAAAGAAAATATATGTGTTGGTGCAAAAAGGTCTACTGCATTTACGCCCTTTTCTGAGTAGCAGCCATTAGTATTTATAGGAGTTTTCCCATTGAGCAGTCCCTTTCTTCCCCCCACAACAAAAACTCAAGGTCCAATAAGGGGGGAAGCAGACTGAAGTCTCTCTTCCCCACCTTCCCCTTTTAGCCTTCCCATCAACAGCTGTTCACAGTAAGACCCTTCGTATCTTTGTATCACAGCCATCAACAGTTTGTATTGAAAAATTTGTTTCTTGACTAAAGATTTTGTTGTAGAATTGGTTTCTTAGATGAATATGGAGAATAGAATACCCCCTGGGAGTTACTTCCAGTACTCTCCTACTGGAATCCATGGTCCACTTCAGAGGTCATCTTCTCTTACAGATCGTGAAAGGTCAAATCTTGATTCTGTTTCAGTAGTTATATTCTTGTTTTCAATCAGTTTTCGTAATTTACTGCTTTCTTGGAATGTTGGGTCTGGATCTGTTTTGTTGGGTATTGTGTTTTCTTGTGATTTCTTGGCTTTCTTGGCTGTCTTCTTCTGTTAAATATCTCTATAGGTATCCTGAGCCTTACATGTGGCGACACTTTAGGATCCTTTTCTGTGGTCTCCATTAGATGCAGGGGCAAGATTCAAGATTTTAAGCCAGTGGGTTCAGGGTGCACTGAACTCACAATTATTTTAATAATTGGTTTTAAACTTAATGTAAATATATAATTGCAATTTTTCTTCAGCTACACATATTTGCTTCAAGATGAAAGCAGTGCGTTGTGCCTGTATCTACTACCTTCAATATTCACCAGGCCTTAACCAGGTGGATCTAGATATATTACTTTGCCACTTCTGCTAGCCTCTAGGCAGTAGTTGAGGCTTTTCAATTGACTAGGAAATATCCTGATAGTTACTCTTTATTCCATTAGAGTTCATCAAAAACTCTCGCTTATCCAGATAAATTTCTTGGCGCGCTCAGTAACCTTGTGGACAAGGTCAAGTAATGTTTGTCATACGACGTTGTATGTTTAACCACGTATTAAGTCCATATCTGCTGCCTGATTAGCATCTACATTAGGCTCTCTATTACAAGCGTCAGTTGTTATAATAATTGAATTAGAATATTCTCTATTACCATTAGTTTTTGTGTCAGCTGTAGATATATTTCTCCTTATTAACATTTGATTTGTCTGCTTCTGAAATGACAGATATTTGGCAGAGTTATTGGGGGAGAGGCAAAAATTGGGCCCATTCATGCAGATACTCCCTATATGCAGTAGACTTCTAAACCAAGGTAGTAATTTGTAACCACAAGAACTTTTTACAATAGTTCTGGGTCTCTTTATGTTGGACAATTCTTTCTTCTGTTGGAAGCTTTTTAAATATTTCATCCCACCAAACAGTTGAATTGTTTGATGACGATAACCTGAATAGTTCACGTAAAATAAAAGAGGTAAAAGATCACATACTTCAAACACGAGTTGCGGGCAGGCTTATCCTGTGTACAAAGTGCTTCTGGCTGGTGCAGGTGAGTGGACGATTGGGCATATACTGTTCATAATATTCCCTTAGCTTTTCTGCAAAGAGGCAGTTTCACCTTTCAATCTGTATCTTCAAGTTATGAGAAGAGCAACTCTACCGTTGCGCCAAGGCTTTGATCTCATAGTCAGAACACTCTTGGAAAAATTGACGTGTTGCTACACAAGATTCCAAGTGAATAGAGGGTCTTAAGTGTTAATATATCTTTTTTCCGTTCCCCCACTTCTCCACCAATTCAGCTAAAGAAGAAATATATATAAGCCAAAAGGTAAAAGTAAGGTCTCCATTACACCTTTCTTAGTCTCACCTAATATTATTTAATGGATGAAAATGAAATTTTTTTTAATCCTGATCCATGCTGTAACATTATTTTAAATCCATTCAATTTGAATGATATAAGTTTAACTTTCAGCAATTGATGTTCGGCTGCTACACATCATATTCGATGTTCCTTTTTTGTTCACACGTGCTTAAAAGTCCACCTGGAGAAGGATTTACGTTTGAAGTATATTAAGGTTTAATAATGTAATGGCATAGGTTGCACTCTTTCGTGCTTTCTGATCTCCCGAATGGAAAGAACACCGAATTCAAGTACTTTGGAGTTGAATAATTTGATGACAAAGATGGAAACAATTGTTGTTTCTGGGGTGGGTTTTTCGTAACAACCAATAATTGCAAAATAATGTATGGCGTAGAAAGTTCTCCTGATATTTCTAAATTGTTGACTTAGATGGTAGAATCATTAATAGATGTTATTTTGTTAAGGAACTTTTATTGTCTTGATCAGACTTTCTTATGCAATTACTCTAATAGAATTGAGTTTTCTTTTGAATGTTTAAATATCAGCAAATGCAAGACTGACCCACAGATTTGTTTTGTGGTGCAAATACATTAGTAGCTGACCTTTTGCTGGATGACCGTAATCTTACCCCATGAAACATGACACCTTATTGGATGTCCCATTATTCTGACTGCATCATAACCAGAAATCAGTCATTAATGGAAAATTTTCAAGTGTCATGATTTTTAAATGCAAGCCGGAAGTTTGTAAGTCTATGATTGCATGGTGAAATCTTAATAGTAGGGATGATTTACTAAACAAGAGGGAAAAAAAGATGCTAAGGACTGATTTGTATTAATTTGGGATTCTTCATTTGTATGGAAACAAAGCAAATAATTATGATTTATTGGTGCTACAAATAATGCTTGCAAAGAGGGAGAAGATTGAGAAAAAAATAAAGAATATACCGTTCTAGGAGATCTTTGTAATCTTCGGGTACACTGCTCTATGTTAATATTGATTAATTGTTATACACTAAATTAGCTAGTAAAAAGCTTCACCGAAGAGAATCAGACAATCAGAGTGTCCAAATCTATTGGATTCAAAGAGCTCGTAAAATTTATTTCTACTTTTCTTATTTCCTATTGTTTAAAGTTTTTATAATGGAAATATAAGACAACTTCTATTGGTTGACTTCTAAGACCGGGAGGATTCTAAAAATAAGTTGCTCAGACTTGGGTGGGGGGTGTCTGATATGGGTGCGTATCTAGACGTTGGATCCTCATTCGGGGATGCGGATCCATGTATGTGGATATTTGTGCAGGGATTTGGCTAAAAATAATTTCAATATCTAAAAATAGAATTATAAAACCTAAATTTTGAAATATTATGTGGGGAAACCCCTTGGTTTGGACTTGAGACTTTCATGTTGGAGATCTCAAGTTCGAAACTCCTTCCCAGTGAAAGCAAAGGGTTTGCCTTCTGGGTCAAGCTCGTCACAACGGGCTTTCCTAGTGTAGATTACCTTTCCTGTGTGGTTTGCCAGCTATTGCATAGGAGCATGAGTTTTACCCCGTGCACATCCAAAGAGTATCGGCTGCGGGTTTCCCTTGTCATTAAAAAAATGATCCCCGTATACATCCATAGAGTAGTGGCTGCGGGTTTCCCTTGTCATAAAAAAAATGATCAAGAGGAGAATTTTGGAAGGAGATAAAGGGAAAGAGAGTGACTTCATTAAAAAAGGGAAAAAAGAGCAACAAATAGAAACTTATACATACTATATTCCACAATTTCTTTAATTTCACCTTAGTTTTTGTTTTATTACATAAATCATTTAATTGTCCAGAATTTCTCCCTCGATTTAGTCAAAGTATCCAAAACCAATTGACCAAATTGGTTACGGATCCCACACCCACATCCACACCCGCCCACACATGTCGCTTCAACATAGGTGCAACACCGAAAGTGAAGAATCTGAGCAATTTAATTCTAAACTAAGATGCAAACACACTATTATCTAATCAACTAAAGAATCAGTACATGGAATAGGAAAGAATTATTTACCACTTGGCAAGTTACCAACAGAAATCTCTAAGTAGCTTTTCTGGATGCAAAATCTGCAAATCATAGAATTTGTTTCAAAGCCTAACCTGGACAAGCGTCTGAGTTTTCAACTTTCTTCCACATGTCTTCGGTGTCATTATATAATCCTGGCATAATGGGCTTTTTGCGCCAATACAAAGTTGATGTCGAGTTTGACCCTGTAGCTTAATTTTGCTCTCTTAACTCATGCGGTTAACAGTGGATGAAGCAAGGGCTTGGGACAGTAGTTCTAGGGAAAATGATTCATTTGGGTTCTCTTTGCATGCTATTTTTTTTCAAACTTCAAATATGGGGTAACATTACTATGCATTCAAAAGGGATGAAGGTGGATTTGGTTAAAATGAAGCTAAAATGGTGTCTTATGGATGCTTGGGGAATCTACCACTGACAGTCTTAGCTGAAATCTTGTAAAAGGTGAACTGAGGAAAGCATCTGATTAAGTGGCTGAATAAGGTTTTGGATTTTTTACTGCTGCAGAAATCATGCGAGCAACGACATTTTTGTCAAATCAGTTCAAGGATCAGGAGAGGATGGGACAAGAGAGTCCACATAGGTCAGTCAGTCAACATATGAATGGAGGTCAGATAAATGTGGGGGCATGGAGTGCTATGCAAACTGAGGTATGATAAGCTTCTATCTTTCATGGAGGTTCGCTTAGGTATGTGTGGCTGTTATGGTCATACTTTGGTATGTAACTATGTCACGACTGTTGTTCTTAATGTGATCATACTCTCGAGACTTGTTTTTATCACATATCGAGTATAAGCTAAAGTTTTTCTTAATGTGATCATACTCTCGAGACTTGTTTTTATCACATATCGAGTATAAGCTAAAGTTATTAGTATAACATTGTTGATTTCAATAAATATGATTTTTCCCGATTCTCAAACTATGCATTTTTATTGAAGTTAACTAGTTTTTTTTTGGTGACTAACTGATTGTATTACCAAAATAGCAAAGAAGCACAAAAGTGTCACAGTGGTGGACAACAAGCCCCAAGCCCCGATGGCTAAATAACTAAAATACATCAAGAAATCTGTATTCACAATATAACGTAGCCTATGGATAATCCGTTGCAGGGAATAGAGAGCCCATGCAAGGATTGCTTGAACAGGCATCCTTACTAACACATTCAGGTCCTCTACTCCACTGCTGAAATGATGTCAGGTTTCTCTCCTGCTACACTAGATATAGATAGCATGCCAAATCCAATCTGTATAGGAGAGTTTGCACTGACTTGCCACTAGCATGTCTACTGCTCATATCACTTCATGCCACTTCAGAGATGCCCTTTGAATGCTCAGCCATGAGAGCAGCCTATCCCAAACGGCAGCTGAGTACTGGCACTTGAAGAACAAATTGTCCAGGCTCTCATCAGTGTTGGTGCAAAGAAGGCAAGCCATATCAGGTAGAATACTCCATTTGACAAACCTATATTTAGGCAAAAGTCTTCTCCAAACAGCCATCTAGTGCCCCATGGTGGTTGCGTAGTAACTTTATCACTCCACTATAGTGTACTGTTCCCCTCACTTATAATGGACAGCTTCTGTGCTGAATTTAATCATAGCGGCAACATCCTGCTCCTCATAGCCAGCTGCTTCCAGAGTTATTTGGCATTGAGGATCTTTTCGATCATCCATGAGGCTTGGTTCATGCACATTCTATGTACTGTCACCCTTAATGTAGTAGGTATGGATCCATTGGATCCTTACCCTGTCCTTTTTCAACATAGATTCCAGAAGTGTTTACAACTGGCAGCTCAATTCCAAAGAAACCAAGACCACCCGCTGTCTTTCGGATACATAACTTTTCCCAAACAATCAAATCCTTTTTTGAGGTCTCAGCAACCCCAGCCCATGGTAAATCCTTACTCAAGGACTCTGCTAAGTGTACCATTTTCTTGGACAGAATAAAACCTTGTGACCAAAAGTTTTGGACAGAGAATAAGACAGATTTGATTAATTGTACCCTACCAACGTAGGATAGGAATTCAGAGGTCCAAGGCTTAATCTTTTCTAGCATCTTATCTGGGCTTGTACTGAATCACTGAGGTTCTCTTTTAGATGAGAGGGGTATACCTTCGTACTTAAAGGAAGAGCACCTTTTGTAAATCCCAGAAGCTGTCCTGTAGCTGCTTGGTCAGCCACATTAACACCTCCAAAATAAATGGATCTCTTCTCAGTATTTGCCAGAAGACCAGAAGCACTAGAGAAGGCAGTAAAACAGCCATTCAACATAGAGACAGACTTAAGGTCACCCCTGCAAAAAGCATCAAGTCATCTACAAACCCAAGGTGAATGATGCACAATTTCTCACACTTGGGATGAAACTATAATCAGGCCGCTTCTTCAAGTTTTTTTCAGCTGCCTATTCAAGCATTCCATGGCAAATAAAGGAATGGGGACTAGGGGTCTCCTTGCCTTAGACCCTTCTTGACATGGAAAGGGTGATAAGTGTAGAATGTGAACCTATGGTGCCACATGTCATAATCCAGCTTATGAACCGTGTGGGAAAAAGCTCAAGGCCGTGAGAACCTGTTTTAGAAAGGTCCAATATATGTATTCATCAGCTTTCTTCATGTCATTCTTAAGCATAAACCTAGGTGAGATCTTTTTACTCCCATTCCATTTAATGAGCTCATGACGCATAGTAATGTTATATCAGTAATCAATCTATCACTCTATGAAGGATGAAAGCAGATTGACTTTCATCCACAAATCCATCCATCACTCTATGAAGGAGGTTTTGTGTCCCGGTCCCTTGTTTGGACAAGACGGACTCCCACAGCTTCATTGGTCTTTTGCTGGCTTGGCAAAATCGGAACTGCACTAGGTGAAGCTATCTTTCTTGAGCTCAATGAGCTATTAGGTCCTCCCACCACAACAGGCATATTAGTTTTTGGTTTAGCACTTGATAATGGTGGCCAAGCTTCACCATCTCTTTTGACTCTTATTGCCTCCCCCTAATTCAGCAGCTCAATAGATTTGATGGATGTTGTGGCATTGTCCACTTCATGCTTGTGATGTTGAGGAATAGTTTCCAAATTTGAGCAGTAAATTTAAAATGCAAGAAGAGATGATTATTTGTTATAACACACTATTCAAGCTTTATGATTGACTTTTCTCCTTTACACTAAATGTGGAAAATCCAGTCACTATAGTTGATGTTTCTCCTGTACTGGAGCAATTTCAATACTAAATGTGGAAAATCCTACGTACTTATATCATTGTTCAAGTTTATTTCTTGAATCACAAGAGTTAACTTCATCAAGATTCTATGTGAATTATGATTTGCGTATTTGTAGCTTAATAAATGTATGTGTTTGAAAAACCATATTTTGTAGTTTACTTGTAAGAAATATCCTTAGTTTCTATCATTGTCCTGTTACTCCTTATGATAATTACTTAGCTACATAAAATGCTTCTGTATGTAGATGAGCTTCAGGAGGATTCACTTTCTTAAGCTCAGGAAATATTGAGCTCAATTTTGTTGTTTAATTATCTATTTAGCTTGAGCCTTAGAACACTATGCTTGTGAGCAAATGCTAGAAAGAAATATATAAGTACAGCAGGTTGAATTTTCATGCATCATTATCGATAATAGTAGCCTTGGAGGATGGTTTTGTCCTGCGTTTTTATCCTTGTATGTCATATAATAAAATTCTCAGTTGTTATTATGGACTTCTTGCTCTTCCTAGAAATGTCTGTCCTTGCCACGGGGATTACTTCAATGAAAATGTAATCGCCATTTTTCCTCCCACTTGTTGCTTCGTTTTCAAAGCACAAAACATAACCTAGTTAGCCATAAATAGAAAGGAAAAAAAAGCTTAGCGTTTCTTGTGATCTTAGTCAGGTACTGTAATTGTTACTCCTACTCAGCATTACATTTGTAAGTAGCTTTGATAATATATTTGTTGAATCCATATTCATACCCTGAAGGAGTTTGAATAACTGCTCACTGATGTTGCTGGAGGATTTACCACTTGATGTTTTTTACTACTACAGGAAAATAGACTTCTCCAGAAACTGGCGCCATTTCAATCTTCCCCTCTGGATTGGCATGTTGTGCCAGGAACTGCACCCACTCCTGTTGTGAAGAGAGTCATAAGACTGGATGTTCCTGTGGAGAATTTCCCAAATGTATGTGAACCTTATTAGGGTGGTGTTTCAGGTTGCTCTTTTTCTTCCTAAATGTTGAAACAGATCTTGACCAAGTTAAAAACCATGCAGTATAATTTTGTCGGTCGAATTTTGGGACCACGTGGGAATTCCCTTAAGAGGGTTGAAGCCATTACAGAGTGTAGAGTCTACATCAGAGGACAAGGCTCAGTCAAGGACTCTATCAAGGTATTGGTCCCTTTTTTATTCTCTCACTCAATATTTGTTGTAAGAGCAAGCTTGAATAAACTTAATATTTACTATGACTTGCTTCATGAGGTCGTAGTTTGTCTATATAAGAAAGTGTTCTCCGTCACACACACACACATACATCCTTTCTTTTTGTCTGAAAACAATGGCTCCATAATGCTTTGTCAAATAATGTTTAACACTTATAGTGGACATTTTGAGTCTTGTCGACAAACATACTTGGTACTTCTTGGTGGAGGTAGCAAGTAGCTAAAAGATTAATCAAGATGCACACAAGCTGGCCTAGGCACCATTGTTATCCAAGCAAAAAATAGTATAAACATATCCAACGATTTTGTGGTGTAAAATTAGTAGTTGTGAATTTTATATTTTAACTCCAAAAATTTACAGGCAAGGGTTCTGCTGATGCCACATTCATCTCTTTATCTTTTCTAGAGACATTATCTAATGGTGGTTTGCATCCATCTTTTCAAACTAATAGCTGATAAAATCTTATAGGTGCAATGGTGATTTACTTATTTGGTCCTAAGAAATCACACATCAAATGCCATAGTCATCTCCCTTCTGTATTTATCTAAAGAGGTCGTCAACCATAAACAACAACAACATGCCTAGTGGAATCTCACAAGTGGGGTCTGGGAAGGGCAAAATGTACGTAGATCTAACCACTACCTCATAGAGATAGGTTGTTTCCAGAAAACCCTCGTTTCAAAAATCAAGCCCCATAAGCATAAAATACTAGATATGATAAAAAAAGTAAAAGTAGTATGTATATAATAAAATTAACAAATATAAGACAAATAATGACAACACAGGATATAATGACACAACTAGTCCTACTAACCTACTATAATACAAGGCCAGACATCAACCTACCTGCTAGCCTATTAACTTACTACCCTAATACGCGACCTCCAGAGGTGGTCAACCATGACCAATCAAATTCTGTCAACTATTACAACGAGGCTAATTGCTAAGCTGTGCAGAGTGAAGCAAGCAGGAACATAACTATGCTGCACTGCATTTCTTTTAGGTTTTGATCTCTGTAATATTGCGGGTGACAGATATCTTCTCCAAATGTCTACGACAAGTTCCTTGTGTCTTTTTTTCCTTGTATAATCAAATAACATAGCCGACATCATTCTCATTTTGAAAAAGAATAATTGTTTTAATGTCCTAAATCATTTTGCTGTCTACAACAATAACAATATACCCAGTGAAATTCCACAAGTGGGGAATCATTTTGTTGTCTAAATTACAAATTAGTCTTAAATCACTTTTTGCATTGTTCTTTTTCCCTTCTGTAGGAAGAGAAATTGAAAGATAAACCTGGGTATGAGCACCTTAAAGAGCCACTACATCTTCTGGTGGAGGCTGAGTTTCCAGAAGACGTCATTGACTCCCGCATTGATCATGCAGTGGCGATCCTTGAGAACCTGTTAAAGCCTGTGGTACGAGTTAAAACGATATAGCTGCCATTCGCCATCATTTGCTTCCAACTTTTATCCAACCCTTTTGACTCTTTTCTCCCTCATTTTTCCTGTATCAGGATGAATCTGTGGATGTTTATAAGAAGCAACAACTAAGAGAATTGGCCATGCTAAATGGTACACTAAGGGAAGAAAGCCCAAGCATGAGTCCTCGAATGAGCCCTAGCATGTCTCCATTTAGTAATACAGGAATGAAACGAGCAAAGACGGGGAGATGACAAAGATGATGGCTTATCTGCTTGATTAGTAAGACTTCCCAAGTTTGCTTCTGGTACAGAATGCAGGAATCCCTTAGATATAGGCGTAATGTTACTTTTTCCTTTTCCTGTAACCATCTTTCCTAGAGTTATTGACCTTAGTCTTAATCTAGGTTTAGTGGTCAATGTGTTAAATCAGTCAGAATAATCTGTTTCTTATTTGTGAGATTTGTATTATTTAAATTATGGCAGGTCAACTGCTTCAACTTCTGAATAAATATATTGAGAAGAACAGAAGTTTGACATGTTATGCTGAATAATTTGTTCAATGGCTTGACCTTTCATCTTGTGATTAATAAGTGTGGACTTCTTATTTAGGAACACAACATCTAACAAACACAAAGAAAAGAAAATTTTTTAAAGCCTAGGGTAGGAGGGTACCAAAACAAAAGTGCATCACTTAAAAGTACAGTTAGCTCGTTTGAGCTTTGATGAAAATTATTCCTCAATTTTCAAAGCCATCTAACGAGCTGTGTATACACCTAGTACACAACTATTACAGAGTGAACTTGTGACAGATGAATTACAATCTCATTTTGGAGGGGGTGACCTTTGGCAATATCTGTTCCGTCGATCTCTCTCCCCAAAAAACAGAATGCGTGATAGTTTCTGCTAATACTGGTACATATTTCTACAAATTGTGAAATGAAGATTTCTCTGGATTTATGCCAATATTCTGGAATCAACCCAACCCATTGTCATCATTGACTCAAGAATTTGGATTTACGATATGACTTACATCTGCAGGCAACGTGAAGGTAATTAGTAATTGAAGGCAAAAGTGAGATGCAATAAGCGAATAAGACTGATCAATCCAAATCACACAATAGCACAGTTTGAGCAGATATTGGATAGAAACAAATAGCATATCGGCATTCAAAAAGGAATAGAAAAAAAAACACTTCTTCATCAGCATGACCACTTCGCGTCCACATGCGCTGACGCTCTAGCCTAATCGGTAATAACAGCCAAAAAGATTAAAAGAAGCTACGTAGACTACAGAATAACTCATATAGATTGGGACGGAGGGGAATAATACTTATAAAATTTGATAAGTTCCACAATCCAATGACATTTGCCAAGATAAACAACCTCACCACAGAATAACTGAAAATCAAGGTAAAAGAATTCAGGAAAGGAGAAACATGAAATTGTGTTGCAGTGTCATATTTGACAAAAGAAAGCAAGCCATATAACATTCATCTTGATACAATTTTGAGATTAGCTAAAGGGAACTATGTTACTGATAAAGCATAACAACAGCAAAGAGTAGATAGCTTGATTGCCTGCAACTTGGTACAAAAAGGAAATAGAAGAAGAACGTACAAAAAGATAAAGCATCCTACAGAAAATCTGAACAGTCAATTGACATTTTCTTTGGGATATACCAAAGCAAATAAACTTATATGAAAAGATGACTAAGACTACCCACTTAGAACATCTATACAGTAATAAACATTAGGAAGGTGCACAGTGAGCAAATTGGCTAAAAGAGTTACTTTGCTCGGGTATGACATCAGCAATCCTAGATAAAAGCATTTTTCATGTCATGCTGAAGTTATTGTATAACATTACTTGCAGAGATGGTAGAACTACATAGTTTATAAAGTTTAAGCAACAATTTTTCCATGCAGTTTGTATCGAGCCGCTCAAATCCTGCCCCAAAATGCCTTAGAAACGTCCACAAGGAGCTGGAGCACTCCGGAATTCTCTAGAATTCCCTAGAGACATGTGGATCAAGCAAAGCAAGTCACAAACAAGCATTGTAAAGCATCCAAGTTCTCTCTAATACAAAGTTCTTTCTTTGTTCCTCAAAGTGTTCTAAGTTCCTTCGTAAAGTTCCTTAGCTTAGTCTTTCAAAGTTCTGCTAAGTGTTGAGAGTTAGGCTGACTAGCAACATAGAGCGGAAAAGTTTGCTAGGCCGCACGGTACGTTGGAATCACGACCAAGTCCGTGACAAGTTGTTCAGAGTTACTAGTATTTATGAACATTTTGAGACACCCCAAGAAACCTAAATGTCTTCTTAAATGGTAAGAGGGTTATGTGCTAACAACATTATACTCATTCACCAAACAATAATTCCGAAATTCCCTGTAAAACATAGGACTAGAAAGAAGAGCAACATTTCCTTGTTTTTATATTTCCAAATGAGTACAATAAGGAGCCTCACCTCAATACATTGCTTGTTAACATCTGACACAAATTTAATCCCGAAGACCCAGCTCAAGCTCAAGCTCATCATCTTCTTCAAACAACTTTAGCAGACGAGCATACTGCTCTTCACGCTTCTTCTTTTGCCAAAACTTGAAAAGGAAAAATGATATAAGCACTACTGCCACAAGGGCAAGGCATACAATGAGTATAGTTGACCTAGTGTTACTGCTGGACAAAACATTAGTATCAACTTTTGTTCCATTTTTGGGATTTAAAGAACCGTCTGAAAAGCCTGAAAGTATAAAAAAACACATATAAAAATCAAACTGACAAAACGAAACCAAATTCAAGTATACAAATTCTTGTCATACAAAATGCAACCGTAAACAGATTTGATGCGTATGCTCCTGGGTATCTTTGAGCAAGGACAAAAGAACATAAAATGGTAGCAACACCTTTGGGGAGCTATTTTTTTCAACCATATTGATTTCATCAAGGACAGACAAATTGTGGAACCACTAGTTGAGCTCAAATCTTTTCCACAACAACATCGACTCTCCCTTTTATGTCCCAGAAATAGAAAAGATAGTGCTAGATTGAATGATGTGGTGAAGAGAATGCAATTGATGAATCATATAGGATTGGATACTAAATTCACGAGAAGTAAACAATGGAACCAGGAGCAGTAAGAGACAAAGTAAGAGAGGGACAAATAGAAGTGTCTTAGCCATAATTAATGGAACCATGTCATGCCAATAATGAAATCTACTATTACTTCATCAAACAACAACAACATACCCAGTGGTTTAAAAAAATTTCGTTGCCAGGACATGAACCCCGGGTCTCTCGGGTGAGAGCCCGAGAGAATTGAATGCGCAAGACAATTACGTAAGCTTGAGTGTGATGAAATCAACAAAGACAGTTGTCTCTTTCTACAAAACCCAGCTGGGACATTTTGATTAAGATTATGGTCTGCTGGCAAAGTCGGAAAGCTTATCCTGTAGTGATCTCTCATGTAAACTGGAATAACTTGTTGGTGATACATCATTTCCTTGTAAATTTTGCAACTTCAATAACCTACTGGGAAGGTGCTTCATATTCTTCCCTAACCCCCCCACCCCACCCACGCACCCACCCACCTTGCCTTTTTATTGGTGAGTGCTAAGGTGAAATTTTCGGCATATTTGACAAATTGATTAGACCAATTCTCACATTTTCAATAGAGAGTGGAGGTCGTGATTAATTCTAGGCAGAAAAGTATGGCATATTGTTCTCACCTACAGCAATCCTTTATCAAAAGTCAAATTATTAACATGAAATTTTCATTACCTTTTCAGATCTTTTTCCATTCCTCAATATCTCCTCCATTGTCCACAGATTTGAGGTCTGCCAGCAGATCAACTTAACAACTATCTCCTTTAGAACGTAGATTTTTTCATTGTCCCATTCATGAGCTATAAGGGTATATTCCTAATTGCTTGATGTTTGCATGTAGTTCTACCCAAAATAGTAAAAGGTATGCTGTATACCCTTGGAAAATCGGAAAAATGGTTGAAAAATAGCAAACACAACAAGCAACTATGAATGCTAAATCAGCAATCAAATAAAGATACGTACTTCAATAATGTTTTACTAACATGACCTGATGTCCAAAAATGGATTTTTTGTCTCTTCCTGTGTTTATCTCAATGCCCTTAGGTTAAGTTAAAAAGACTGCTGCATTATCCAGAAAACAAAGAAAAGAGAGAATCTACTGTTTCAAGTGAGATTTCCTTTTATTTATTTATTTATTCAACATGATAAGTCGCTTTGGTCGGTTCGTCTTCTAGATCCTAACATGTCTATACGGTATGATTGGTACTAACTACTAACCAGATTAACCTCACATATTTGGATAGCCTTGGAGGATAAGGGTACTTGTTTCACGCCTAAAAGGATAAACTAGGTAAATAGCCATGCCCCTTCACTATCAAACTTAAACTCTGAGATACAATGGTCACAAAGTTCAACATAATATCAGAACTGACTCAAGAATTCAAGTTTCGTTGTCGCTTATTAATAAAAAAGTTTCTCGCGTGCTTGGCTAAAAAGAATGTTATCTTGCATTTGATGGCCGTGTGGCTAAACCTAATATAATGCTTTTAAATAAAGTGGCCATACAATCTAAATGCCAGAAAACTGAATCGAGTTAGTGTTAAATTATCTCTTATAATAACAACAACATAACCCATGAAGTCCCACAGATTGGGTATGGAGAGGATAGAGTGTCAGCATATCTTAACCCTATCTCGTGGAGATAAAATGATTGTTTCCGAAAGACCTTTAGCAAAGGTAACACATATCAAAGCAGATTTAAGTTTAAACACATAAAATCATGGTAACATAATTTTATATTTTTTTAATATATAATATAGTTAATATGAAAAATAAAGTTTTTTTTGGTTTTTTAAATTTTGTGTTGCCAAGTGTTTGGATAAAAATGAATCAACTTGAAGTTTGAGCTCACTATCTCCTGCACGGATTGATTTTGGAACTTGACAAAATCCTTATCCAATATGTTGCTGAAAAAGGAGAAAATATAAGTAACTAAGACATCACATACAATTGGCGATGCATTCTAAAGAATCCAGAGAAACGGAATAGTTACCACAACAAACTAAAACAATCGCCAAAACACAATAAAAACATGTAGTAACAGAAATCGAGGGACCAGAAACTATGAAAATGGTGCTAACGTAACCGGTACGGAAGGAGAAGCCTATCTCATTGGACAATGAGACGACGCTCTACCAACCTATCACCGTAAACTACCTCCTCAGTAAACTGGAGGTGTGACATGTCTGGTCTAACACGCCTTTCCTCAATGCTTCTTTGACCTACCTCTACCCGTCCTGAAACTCACCACAGCCAACCTCTCACACCCCCTCATTGGAGCATCTGCACCTCTCATCTTCACATGTACAAACCAAACCATAGTAATTTATTACACCAAAAAAGAAAAAAGAAAAAAAACTGAAGCTGTAATTGAGTTGTATTCACATCAAGACAAGATCATCTTCATTTTCTTGATGCTGTCACGAGACCCCATATTTCTCAGAATCATACAGAATACAGACAAATGAAACGACGAATGACAATTAGAAAATGACAACCTTTTCAACCACAACCCTTATCCCAAAGACAACAGTAAGCGAAAGTAAATTAAGAAATTCTACACAACACCGAACGATTAGCCCCATTTTAGCTTCCTATATACGCAATTTTATTCTGTTTATGCTTGATTAATATTTTTTTTAATACATTTTCAATTACAATTCTCTTAATTCCGATTTCTAAACTCATCATTCATTTTTGGACACAAGGGATCTATAAGAAACATTTACCAGTAGGAAATAACTCATCAAAACGAACATAAAAAGGAAAATCGAGATCTGTGTGAATGAATGGAAACCTGTGATGAATTGATGAGAAAATGAAATGAAGAAGAGAAGAAAGGGAATTGATCTCCCACTAGAGACCCCTCTCATCTCCCTGTTTTGCTTTTTCTCTCTATGCCTTCTTTTCTCTCTCGCTATCAAATGCCTTTTTCTCCTCTGTCGTCTGCTTTCTCGATGCTTTCCTTGCTGTTGTCTTCTTTCTGCCTGCTATCTAAGACGAATATTTCTCTCAGTTGACATAATTTTAACCACACTTTCCATTATCTTCTATATAATATAAAATTTTATTAAACAAAGAACAAATATAATTTTTTTAAAAATATTTATTTGAATTTTGAATAATTTAACTATTTTGAGACTTAAAAAAAGATTCAAAAATTTAATTAATTTGAGAAAGAAGTAGTATTCTTTAACAAATTACCAATTAGATATATTTATTTTATTAAAATTATCATTATTTTTGATATATTTATAATAATTTAATGAATATATTTATTTTAATAAATTACAACAAGTATCAAACTTCCAATCAAGTAAGAGTATGATTCTCAAATATTTTACCCTAATTCTCGACTTCTATAATTTTCTGTCTATAATCATTTAGTATCATAATAAAACTCCCTTTTCTTCGATCAACCTCTAGACCTTGCTACAACCAATCTACCCCTTCTCCCCTCCTCACTAGCTGCATGCATCATTTTCGCACAACCGACTCAGTCTCTCTTTCCCATCATGTCGATTATGAAGACTACTTCAATATTATTTCGTGTAAATTTGTTCTTAAACTATATATCCCATACAAGCATCATTAGCTTCACATACCTTCATCCCCTGAATATATATAGATAATCTTGATTGTACCAATACTATACCTTATATAATAGCGATACCTTTAAGCCTTAGCCTTGACAAATACAACAATAACATACTTAGTGGAATTTCATAAGTAGAGTCTAAGCAGGATAGAATGTACACAGACTTTACCACTAACTCATAGAAGTAGAGAGATTATTTCATAAAAGTCTTGGCAAATAATAAAATAATAATATCTTATCATATAGTTACTTTTTGACTTAATATAAACTTTAAAAATTAACTTGGATAACACGGGCTATCTTTTAGCAAAAATATGATCAATTTTATACGTGGGAATTTCGCTGAGATCGTGTTAAATACTAATCATCTAGGTATGCACTTGAGAAAAGCAGTAGCTCCAGCATAAGCTTGGCATGCATGTCAAACGGACCGGTATCAACCAATAATGGCGTGGTTGTGGGTGCTGTTGAAGGTTATAAAGGTGTTGAATTATGTACTTTCTCTTTGTCAGACTTTATTAGTTTACTATATTAAAAATAAATATTTAACAATATTTATTTAATTTATAAAATTAAAAGATAATTTTATATTTAATTTTTAATTTATTCTTATCATTAATTGTCGGACGGAGGGAGTATGAGTTTTGACATGCAAGCAAATTGCTTTTTTTGGGGGTGACGCAAAGCAAGTCATTTTTAATCATTGACCGTATTCATTTGCAAGTTGCCTGATTTTTTTTCAGAAGTCATTTTTTATTTATTGACCAACAATTTTGTTTAATATTTTCCTTTTTTATGGGAAAATTATTAAATTCTAATGTGTAACACGCAATAGCTCCTTTTGTCAAAGGCCGGAAGTGGTAACTATTCTGTTCTGTGATGAAAGATAGTTGTGATATACTCAATAATTGATGTTGCATAATACTTTTGAGAAGATTATGTTAACATGAAAATTGCACATTGTTTTATTCATTGACCAAATTTTTATTTTAATTCCTTTATTTTCGGAATTCTTAATAATTATGTAAATGGCAACTACCCCATATAATTAGATAATATGAAATTAAGATAGTTTTGATACTGTCAACTATGGTTCATGATGTTTATTGAGGGGTGAGGGGGGTCGAATGTACACAGCCTAATCCCTATGTTTAAAAACATAAAGCGTCTGTTTCCAGATGACCCATGAGAAGCGTCGAAAGTTACATTGACTAACTGCTACTTCACAAATGAAAGAAGCGCAGACAATTTAAACAGTCATTTTGCTTTATTACATCATACTCTAAAGCCAAAAAATAGTCAATCTTTGACCCATTAGCATCGAAAGTTACATTACTTTATTTTGCTTATTGATGAAGATACTCGTACAATTAGTTTGTGCCTGATTTGTCTATATATAAGAAGTATTTTGTAACTTTGTGTAGCACACAAGAAAAGAGAGAGAAATAGAAGAGATTAGAAAAGACTTTTGAAGATGGATGCAAACACCAGCCCTCTCTTTACTTCTTACAAATTGGGGAGATTTGACCTCTCTCATAGGTTAGTACATTCCTATTCCAAAGTATTTTATAGACTAAGTGTAGGGCGGAGCCAGCAATAGGTGTTGAGCCTTCTTCCACTTCTTGGTGTGCTTACTTTGGCTTGTAATAATATATGATATATGACTCTTGAATATTGCAGAATAGTTTTTCCGGCACTAACAAGGAACAGAGCACACAACAATATTCCACAGCAGCCATATGCTACTGAGTATTACTCTCAAAGGACTACTAACGGGGGACTTCTCATTTCTGAAGCTGTTGCTGCTTCTGATATTTTTCAATGGTAAATTAAATGAGTTTAAGTTATATACACCATTAATGTGAGAAATGTTCATACCATCAAGTCAGCTTTACCTGTAGTAGCAGATAACTTATCTTATTTTTAATTTTCGAGTATTCTTAAAGGTGCCCAAACTTGCCTGGAATATGGAGTGAGGAGCAAGTGGAAGCATGGAAACCAGTAGTGAAGGGTGTCCATGAGAAAGGAGGTGTTTCTTTTGTCAAATTTGGCAATCCGGCCGCATGCCTGTCCCTATTATTAGTGCTTTATTTTTCGGCTGGATTCCCATATCTACAAGTAAAAACTTACAATTTCATATGTTGCACATTCAAATTTTTTGGAACTCGCAGATAAAACTATTCACAATTTATTTAGTAGTAAGGATTTGCGATATACTGTGTGCGCGTATATATACGTTGTTTGGACTCTTCAAAAATACCACCAGGTACATGTTGGATTCTCCAAAATTAGAGCACTTTTGGAGTGTCTGACACGTTGCAACAATATTTTGGAAGAGTTAGAACAATGTAGCTGTATATAGTTTGTAAACTGTAAAGCATTCCTCTACTTATTAATTAGTTTCTGTCATTCCTTTTTTGTTTTACGCGCAGGGCCTGCTGAAGGCAAGTTTTTGAGAAACCAACGCCTCGGAATTTGAAATCTGATGAAATTCCTTGCATTCTTAATGGTTTCAGGAATGCAGCCCGTAATGCAATCAATGCTGGTAAGTTGCTCGATCTTTGTCTGCTCTGATACTATTTTGGAGTCTATATGTGACAATTTCATACGCCTAATTCATTTTCCAATCATCTGATAACTTAATTAACAAGTTTCTCATGGCAATTCAGGATTTGATGGAATTGAGATCAATGCCGCAAGTGGCTACTTAATCGACCAATTCAGTATTGGTTCAAGTACTGAAGACCGTTGTCAACATGCCCTGAAAATAGTAGAAGCAGTGACTGATGAAATCGGAGCAGAAAAAGTCGGTGTGAAATTGTCTCCTTTTTCGGATTGTGATGATAATGCAAAAGACACAAATCCAGAAGCAATAGCAACGTACATGGCAAATGAACTAAGCAAAATTGGTGTTCTCTATCTTCATATTACTGAGCCAAAAGAAGCAGCTAAAGGTCTTGTTCCCATTAGAAAAGCTTTTAAAGGGACACTTATTGCTTCTGGTGGTTATGGTAAATCTGATGGGGACAAAGCCGTAGATGAGAATTCTGCAGATTTGATCTCATTTGGACGTATGTTCTTGGCTAATCCAGATTTACCAAAGCGTTTCGAGGTTAATGCTCCATTAAACAAGTATAATAGGAGCACTTTCTACACTGATGATCCAGTTGTTGGTTACATAGATTATCCATCTCTTGAAGTTGCTCCCTAATTATTCACACGGTTATGGAAAAAGGATCATGTTGGTGTTGTGTGAGTTTTGATATAAGCCTTCAATTCTATAATAAATGTACAGTTCACATGGTTATGTAAAGAATCATGTAGAGTGTGTATCTTGATGAATAATACACCGCATGGTCTGTTTGTGTTGAGTTTTTTTCCTCCTTTAGTTCATTTTTATTTGTTCATTAGATTATCTCATATGTCCATCATGCTTATCCATTTTGTAGAACTAACAACAATAACATATCTAGTCGAATCTCACGAGAAGGGTATGAGAAGGATAGAATGTACGGAGACCTTATCATTCTATAAAATCAATTAATGATTTATCAAAATAGCAAAAAAACAATTTTATTTACAGCATTATATTTTAATGAAAGGATAAAATTCAAACAATATTTATAAAAATTTTCGTGTTTTTAATATAGTATAGAATAAATCTATATATTATTGTAACTTTGACAATAGAATTTTAAAAGCAAACGGGCTTCTGTAATTTAACGTTAAAATTTGCAAATTTAAATTATATGTATGTTGGTTTTTAATTTGTTTTGCTAAAACGATTGTTTTTTTTTTAAAAAAAAAGACACTTGTTTCAAAAGAGTGGACGGTTTTCCATGGGTAAAGGAAATGCGGTTCGAAGAATTGGAAACTCAAAATTTCAGAAAGTTAAAAAATTGAAACGCCGCCAAGGGCAAATTCGTAATTAAATTTGGGGCATTTCCGTCATAAGGAAAATTCTGTCTCCCTTACGCTTCCTTGTCATCATTATCACGATCTTAAATAATTCCGAATCCGAAGGGCATTTTGCTGTACATTTTGTAGTAAATCTGAATCGGCTGAAAGGAACGGTTCAACAGGGCGAGGAAATGGCGAGAAGAGCGGAAGAGGAGTACGATTACTTGTTCAAAGTTGTATTAATCGGCGATTCAGGAGTCGGCAAATCCAACTTGCTTTCTCGATTCACCAGAAATGAGTTCGTTTTGGAGTCTAAATCCACTATCGGGGTTGAATTCGCCACTCGTACTCTCCAGGTCCCTCTTCAACTCCTCATCCTTATTTTTGTTTGTTTCCATTTCCTTGAGCGCGCGATTTTGAATAATGCATATTTATTACGTGTTAATTGACCCGACGTTTGGTTTTTATTGATAAATTGATGCATTTAAGTGTCAGATCTGTATGTATTAAGTGCTGAATACTCGATAAGCCTGTGTTTGTCCTCGTAACAAATTCAACTGTACCAAAAGAGTCAATGTGCTTCTTTGTTGTGTTTAATGGAGAGTGCTAGTGGTATTTATTATTGTGGTCACGTTGATTTTATATTTCTGGGCATGCTGATATGTTAGGTTCATTTTATTAACATCAATAAATGCTTTGTTTCCAGAACTGACTTCCTTGCTTGGTGGCATGGAGTTAGGGAGTGGGGGAAAATGTCAAACATTGTACTTTTCTTGAATCATGCATATTTAGTTTATGAGATCCTTGAGACTGGGGTCACATGGCCTTTCCAGATCTATGAAACCCTTGTTATTGGTTCTTAATTTGTTTCTTCATATCTAGGAAAGGAAGGATAAAGGAACTATCATTGGAGTGTTGCTATGTATGTTTTATGCATTGTGATAGTATGATCACAAAATAAGTGCAGATAAAATCCGTTTTATTTCATTTAAATGGAGTAAATAGAAAAGAAATGGCATTATATATTGGATGGGTTGAGATCGAAATTTTAATTTCAAAAAAACAAAAAAAATTGTTGGGATCGAAATAATCGGGGCGGCATGCATAATTTAACAATGGCAAATCTTGGCAGTGACAAATCAGATGACAGAAAATATAATAAAAAGCATAATAATTTAATATGATTAGACCAATTGGCATACGTATGAGAAAACTAATAGTAGAAAAAGATTAAAAACTATTGAGAGAGAATTCTCTCCCTAAGCAAGACCCTTAATATGGTAGAATTCAAATAAGGTAGAAAATCCATTATGTTCTCTTTGCTGTGCTGCTAGTAAAAGCGTAACATCCATGGGTCTACTTTTCACTTCTCTCTTCCGCTGGCTATTCACTTCATTTGTAATTCTTTTTTCATATATGGTGATGTTATTGTTCCACTTGAATATGCCAACAATTTCTATGTTCTTTTCAAAATTTATCTGGCATTAGAATCACTTCCTCTCTTTTTTTTTAAGAAAAAAAAAAGTTGAATCACTTCCTCTTTTTATATAATTACCTGCTCTAAAAAAGGTTATGCTTATTGTCTTCGTCTATTAATTGAAACTTTTTATAAGCAGGATATATTAATATGCTTAGCAGTCCATGTTAGGAAAACCTTAGAATCAGTCCTTCTGGGTTTTCATTTACTACATGTTCCAATTTTCTCATGTGGCCCTATGTCTAGTATTGATTGGAAGTAAATGCAAGGAAAGAGAAGAAGAAGAGAGCATCTTTACTGCTGAAATGAAATGAATACCTTGTGTTTGCCCATTGTTATCAAAGTCGTGAATGGTTTCATTGCCTTGAAAATCCTCAATTCAGATATTCGAGTGAGAGATGCATTCCTCATATGTGGTCGGTCATATCTTGGTGAACTCTATAAGAACCTTGTTAGTGAAAAAGACATGAACGGTTCAAGGAGGTAAAGGAGACATAAAGTGCAATCTGGCCAGCGGTACTTCTAGTTGGCTTTCTCACTTAGCAAGATGATTCTTATAAATTTGTGTGTTTGTTCTAATGACAGACAACCCCAATTTCCCCCCTCATCACAACCAATGCTATAGTTATTCTCTGCATAACAATTGACTCAAGATGTTGCAATTATCTAAAAAAACATTTCCTGATCTAATGGACCTTCTACTGTAACGAAAGCTCCATATTTAGTAAAAGCTTTGATAGAGAAAGATATAATGCCAGACAATGAAAGAAAAAAGCTTTTATGGTTAAAGCAAATGTTGTTGCATGAACTTTTGCTTTGTTTTGATCGAGCTGTTGTTACAAGTTTCAAACTCTAGGGAACCTGATGTGATCATCCCAAGGCTTCTTATGCTGATAGAAAGAAGTTTCAAGGCTCTTACTTCAAAGAGAACAAAGACTGTTAACCTCTTAATCAAACTACATTATACTATTTGCATGTCATCTTCAAATCTCACTTTTCCTAACCAGACAAGATTAAAAGATGATATGCAAATAGTCGAAGGTAGTCTACCTCTTAAATTATTTCTGTTCAGCTACATTTTCTTCATTATCTATAAAATGCTACTTTTGAAGCAAATAAAGAGGTCCATTCTACTATCAATCAAAGTTGGAAGGACCTAGTTGTCTTCATCCTGAGCGACTGGTTTTCTTGAATAGTAGGGAGTAACAGGTATCTTCCAGGTATACTAGTGTTATCTGGCAGACCAGTCTAGTGCATTCTTTCTTTAAGAGATGCCATGAGTCTAATCTTTTGTGATAATCCAACAAAGTTCACGTTGCCATACTCCATTGAATATCACTTCTGTTATTGTTGCTATTGGTGCTGCTGCTGCAATTTTTTGGCAGTTGTAGAATTTATGTAGAATTAACATCTTTGTTGCTCAATTCTGATGTGTCTAGGTTGAGGGAAGGACCATCAAGACTCAGATCTGGGACACAGCTGGACAGGAGAGATACAGAGCCATTACAAGTGCTTACTATAGGGGTGCTCTTGGGGCTCTTCTGGTATATGATGTGACAAAACCCACTACCTTCGAGAATGTTAGCCGTTGGTTGAAGGAACTTAGGGACCATGCAGATTCGAACATTGTGATTATGCTCATTGGAAACAAAACCGATCTGAAGCATCTCAGAGCAGTCGCTACTGAGGATGCACAAAGCTTTGCTGAAAAAGAGGGCCTGTCCTTCATTGAAACATCCGCATTGGAGGCAACAAATGTAGAGAAGGCTTTCCAGACAATTCTTTCAGAAATCTATCGGATAATCAGTAAGAAGCCACTCTCTTCAGAGGAGCCAGCATCTGCTAACATCAAAGAAGGGAAGACTCTTGTTGTTGGGGCAGAGGAACCTGCCACCAAGAAGGCATGTTGCTCTACATAGTAATGGTCATTAGATTTTGAAGCCTCTAAAATGTTCCTTTTGTTAGTGATAATTATTAGTACTGTTTGTTCTTTTTTTTTCCTTTTTCCTTATATATTTTTGGTCAAATGATATACCTATCTTTATCTTCAGGAAGGTATATGTGCAATACATGTTTAAATCTTGCTATAGTATAACTCGTTTAGAATGAGATCAATTATTTCAATTGTGAAGTGTTATTTCAAATGATATACTAGCGATTACTTTTTGTTTCAATTTGTTCAACTTGACACGATATTTAAGAAAGTGAAACACTTTGAAACTTGTTTTCTTAATAAACTAAAGATATGTATAATATATTCAAACGCCCTTCTGAGTTCAGTGATTTCCCTTCAGATGTGAGCATTCTGGGGTAAAACCAATTTGGCATACTAAGCGGGACTAGATAATTAGTTGGTTGAAGTGTGTTCTTACAATCTCTACCTAAAAAAAAGGTAAGAAAGGCATGTTCAGTTTCACATCAAAACAAGCCTTTATTTGAAAATTTGCACAAAACTCGTATGATATACATGAAGCATCAATCGATGCAGCCAATTATTTTGATTTGCTCTAGTCATAATGTTATATAAGCGTGTTTTAGTTTCATCTTATCTCAAGTAGCTTGTCAACTAATTCTCATAAGTTAATTACCCGAGATCCTAATTGCATCATATAGTAGTTGTTACATGCACCTGAAGCAAAGTTGGAAATGTATTTCCACTGACGGAAAGATTCACAGGACATTCTAGTTCTAGAAAACACATGTTTTAGTTACAACCCATTCGATATTTTCCACTTGGAACAGAAGGATAAAGCAATGCAACCTAAGTAATTAACCACAACAGTTCCCCTTCTGCTCAATTGGTTGTCCCTTGATTTGAACGGTGCTACCTGTCTTCTTGGCTCCAGCTGGTTGGTTGCCCATTCTGCAAAACAAAATTTTGGTTCAGCTTTTGAAGGATATTATGTGAAGACTTTAACTACAAACTGCTAAAAGATGTGGTCAGGTTGAAAGAAAACTTTAAACTTTTACTTGTTAACAACATTGTTCACATCAGTTAGCCCACTTAATATTTGCCCACTTACTTTTTCTTGACCTCTCCAGCCATCGTTAAGAAAGCCTGCTCCACATTGATGGAGTCTTTTGCACTCGTCTCAAGGAAAGGGATACCTAGTTCATCTGCCAGGGCCTGGAATTTGAAGTGATGTTACAAATGCATCATTGCTTTAACTGGGAATATGACATCACTGATAATGAAATAATGTGGCTAAGAATTTCATCCATGAGGTCAAGTTTCAATACTTGTTATATGATTTGAAGACTATAGAATCACATTTTTCATTATCTCACTGTCTAAACCAACAAAAGGAGAATAATCAAAAGAAAGGAATACCTAAATTTTCACCAAGTTACTACTCCAAAGCACTATTTTGACATGTTTACAAACATTCAAAGTAGTTTGCATGTTAACAATAACTTACACATGTTATCTTTTTCATCAGAGGTATTCAGTGAAACCATAACATACAGAAACAGAAAGCTTTCAGAATAATTTATCTTTACTAGCAAAAAGCCAGAAGCTAATCAAATACAGCCAATTAAGATATAGTGACGTGTAACAGCCTGATTATAGACCACGCATTACCTACAGAAAACTTACGCTCTCAATGTTCTAAAAGACAAACTTATGAGAAGTTTCTAGGCTGTTCCTTAAGCTATAGTGCTCCCTTCCACTCTTCTTCAACCCCAAAATACTGTAAGTTACAGCTAACTGGTTTCACTGCTCAAGTACCACGAGCAATCATGAATACCAAGACAATCCACAATTTTGTGCACCTAGCCAGATATTTCAGATACTCGGGTATGTTGACGACACAGATCAAATAAAAGTATGGCTAGATCCAGTGACACTTACTCTTCATGAGGCAAACAACTAAGCCACAAGGACAGAGGTTAGAGCAACTGCTGGTGGATCACTGGTGCACAGGTATACAATGTTTCTAACTGATGATGGTGTCCACAAGCATGTCCAAATGATGGTTTTATGCGCTCTCAGTGACAGCTAACAATGAGCTCAGCCGACTGTTAGAAGCTAAAGTATGTTCCCTGTTGACTTTTCCACTGAGAGGACACAAACTATAGACAATAGTCGCAAAAAACTACTCCAAACATAAGCCTACTACAAAGAAAATGTTGCAAAAGTGATTTATAAATTTTTACTTTTTCAATCTGATCACCTTCTTCCGAAGATTTGTCCATCATCTTCATTGGCAAAATAAAAAACAAAGCAGGTAGTCCCTTTTTCAATCCAAAAGACACTATTGTTTAGATGTTTACACAGAAAACAAAAACCCTACTTGAGCATAGTAAAAATTTCACACATTTGTTGCATATCTCTAGAGTTTAAGGGAGGACCTAAATGAAAAACTTTATTAAAAAAAAAAGATGATTATCAGCATTTGCCAGCAATCCGAGTTCAATGGTGTTATAGTACCAATAAACTAGCCTTGGACAGTACGAATGCAAATGAAACATAATGTTTAAAGAGGCAACACAAAATACCTTTCCCGTTTGTGTGTCCACAACCTTGTTTTCTACCAAATCGCATTTGTTTCCCACCAGAAGCTTGCAAACATTCTCATTTGCATATCTGTCAATTTCATTCAGCCATTGCTTGACATTGTTGAAGCTCTCCATTTCAGTTACATCATAAACAATCTATCATAATATTAACCACAAATAAGAACACTCTAAGAACAAGGAAGCCACGCGACCATTTTTCTTTCACCAGTATGATTGAAAGACCATGAGACTAAGCTAGAGGAGACAAGGGGAAAAAAGCAAAAAAGCTTGATAGGGGTGCCATGAATCTCGAACATCTCTCTGCTGGCAAGAAATCGATGGTACACTTATTTGAGGATGGCGTGTATTACAAAAAGGCATGGCATGCAAAGTAAGGAAAAATTTAATACTTATTGTACAAACCCAACCATCGCCTCCAAACCCCCCAAAAAAAGAAGATACACAGTTAACATTAATATTTTTTATACCTCCGCATTAGCATCCTCTGCTTTTTGAAAACAATAATGGGATAAAGTAAAATCTATCACTCCTCCATCTTGCTTTATATGACACTCTTTCCTTTTTGGCCCATCACAAGAAGTTTGAACCCTTTATTTTAGAGAAATTGACTTTTCTTCTTTCCCAACTCTACCCTCATCAGAAGTCCCATCTTATATTTAAAAGTGACTGAGTCCTTGCAAGTCCCGCGAAGCATGTCCATAACAAGAAGTGAGAAAATGGGCTATTAAAGAATTGTCAGAACAAAGGAGAACCCAAAAGTAAAAAAGAAAAAGGCATACAATGGATCCAGAGGGACAATTTTTTTGCAAGTAATATGTGTTTCACTGATGTGCTAATCTTCTCACAGTTGTATAAGTCTGGGAATGTCAAATTCCGTGACGTAAATGGGTGTGGGAGTAATATCAATGTCAATATTAACTAGGAAACAACAGTAAATGTCAATTAATTACGTTTTGGAGCCAACACAAATTACCAGTTACCTTCGGTAAACGTGAAATCAAACCAGCTGTGGTTCAGAATTGACACAACGGGGATCATAGAATGGGTATTGACAGAATATCCTAACTTTATAAAGAGTTAATAGGAGAAGATATGAATATGCAAGTCGTATTTTCAAAAGATTCAAAATCTGTGGCATTAGGGTGCAAGAAAAAGTATCATAAGCAATACACGAACAGTGAAAATCTGCAGACGAAGTCAGATGCACTAGGGAGGTGATGAATTCAAATTTAAACTATTGTTCTAATATTTATGGCCAGAGGAAGTTTTAATCAATGTATGCAATATCTCACAATAATCCCATGTGCTCCTCGATAGTAACTGCTTGTTATTGTCCGGAACCGTTCCTGGCCAGCAGTATCCCACTGGAAAAAAGAAGGGGGTGTGGCATTATAATATGTAAATTAGGATAGAGTAAGCATCAAAGAATTAGCTGAACAATTTAGTCAGTATGCCTTTGAGCAAATGCCAGCTTCCCAACTCTGATATCACTAAAACAGGTGAAATGGATATATGATTGTGCTAATAAAAGAATAGATTCAGTACCTAACCTTCAATACTGTTTTAGCAAATATACCTATTAATCAAATACTGGTAACTACGGATTTTATTGCACTAGCCTGAAACTCACCAACATGCTAACCATCAAGAAAGAGAAAAACACTACATCAAAGAATAGCAAAATAATACAACTCAACTTATTGAATAACATCAATTTTATCTCTGACATTCATGTAAACATCACAAGCACAAAGTAGCAGCAGACTACCCTACCAAACTCTGCAACCTGTAAAAGGCAAAAGAGAAAGGCTAATCAATCAGTTTTCCCTTTTCTCCACCAGAATGACACTTTTTGCCTTTCACCTGCTGTCTCACATCCAATACCATCACCCTTTTTTACCCATATATTCTCTGAATCTTGATTCGAAAAAGAAAAAAATTCTTGTACACGTATTTGTTAACAAGAAAGAGAATCGAAAGAAAAACTATCTTTCAAAACAGACGTGAATCTTATAAGACTTAAAATATGGTAAACTATTCTGAGTCAAAGGGTCCAAAAAAATTTAGAAAGAGAACAGTTCGGTTGGTCCGACCAAGAAAAGCATGGAAGTTTTGTTCATTGCATAGGTTGAGCTAAGCTACCTAGTGACTTACAAACTCTCTCACTGCCCATCTTCTATCTATTTGTCTCCATCCAATCAAAGACCCATGCCATAGAGAATCAGACTAGTCAAAAGCTAACATATAAACAAACCTGCTTATTTTTCTTAGTTTTAGAATGATTCAGCTTTATCATTTTGCTTCAGAAAATAAAAAGACCACTTCAGTAGTGAACAGAAGCACTATGGATGGTTTAAGCAATAACATGCCCACAAGCCTCTGAAAGTTTCCAAGGCTCAAAGCTCAGAAATGAATGCTTTGAATATATCCCATTCAAATGATAAAGAGCATGAATAAACGGCCGATAAATCGACTGACAGTAGCTTCAACATAAGCTCAATACCATTAAGCTTAAGTTGGACTTGAAAGCAACCATGTTAACTAAAATGCAACAATCAGGTATACTTACAATTTGCAACTTGATTGTCTTTCCATCCTGCTCCACAGTCCTAATTTTCTACAAATAACAATCCAAAAATCATCCCAAAACTTTCATAATCTTTTTAGAACAATAAGTAACATAAACAACAACAAAGATGAGATTCTTACGAAATCAACTCCAATGGTGCTAATGTAACTGTCAACATACGAATCATCCTAAAACATAATCAACCAACACAATATAATTATATCCACTAAGAAATAAATCATTATTATCCTAAATAAATAAAAAAAAACACTCGCATTCAATACCCTAACGAAGAAGTAAAATACGCATTATACAACACCAAAACGTTCATTCACACATAAAAATAGACTATAAACACATGAGATCACAGTAAAATAGACGAACATACGGCGAATCTGAGAAGAAGACAGGATTTGCCGACAGAAGAATCGCCGATTAACAACAGCTTGAACAAGTAATCGCTGCAATCAATGAAACGAAAAATCAGTAATAATAATGAAAATTAATGGAGAAAAATTCACATGGATATTGCAGAATATCGTACTATTCGTTGCTCATGCTGGCTTCTTCCCTTTTTTTGGCTTTGAAGAACAGAAAAGTTTTTCTTGTGAGAAGTGAGATGATTTCCCTTTCCCTATATGTCTTTATTAGTCGACTCTTTGGATTTATATATATATTTTCCCTTTTATTAATACTCCTGTCAATTTGACGAAAAAAGAAATAGAAAGGAAATTGAAAAAGAAATGTGTCAAGAAGTATAATTAATTTAAGAATAATAAGATGGAGGTAAATGATTACCCACCTGTCAATTCATTCCCTTATACCACTTTTACAAAAAAAAAATTAACAAAAATCTAATCTAAGCCTGTATACCTTGTTTCGATGATTCTTAGACATTGTACACTTGTATTGTATTTTTTCATTGTTTAATAATA
>JAOTQJ010000001.1:31796462-31813264 GCA_025642045.1 Solanum sejunctum | reverse complement strand
ATAATAAATATAATATTTTAAAAGATATAACAAAAAAATATTTATAACTAATGATAATAGTAAATTATGAATTAAGTATAAAATTATTTTTTGATTTTACAAAGTGAACAAGTATTATTGAATATCTATTTTTAGTATAATGGATAAATCAAGATGAGTGGAGGGGGTACTATATAGTTAGTTAAAAAATTAGTTACTACTTAAATTTTATTACTTGTTAGGTAATGATAAAAGATGTCATTTGTATAGAGTTCGATTTAACGTGATCATATCGTTATTTTAATTTTTTTTATTTTATTTTTAATTATTATAAATTATTTTTATCCTATCATTTTATAGTAGATCTACTTTATACCCTGCTTTTTTATTATTTTATTATTCAAATTTGCAGAGAATGATTTTCCATCAATCTCTGATGGAGCCAAAGATTCAGTATTTTTTGATTTTGGGGTATGATGGAATAAAGCAAAATGTCTATTTAAACTATCTGCGCTTCTTTCAATTGTGAAGTATCAGTTAGTCAACGCAACTTTTGATGCTTATCATGGTCATTTGTAAACAGTCGCACCATGTTTTTAAACATAGTGGTCAGACTGCGTACATCCGACCCTCCTTGCTCCACAATGGGCGGGAACCTTTGAAGATTAGGATAATATTATTGTTATTTGTACAGATGGAGAATGATACAATCTATTCATACCTTGTATTTTATAAAACAATACAATATGATATAATAGAACACAAGACAATATGATATATTATAAAACAATATATATATATATATATATATATATTAGTAACTTAGGGAGATAAGAATACTTAATTGCGACATTAAATTTTAGAATAAATTTATTTTATGGATGATTTGATAAATATATAAAATAATTTATTTTAAAATTAATTAATCCTAAAATTATAATATTATTTTTATTCCTCACTAATAATTATATAATAATTTTGAAATATCTTATTCTCGAATCCAAAACAATATATCTTTGTTCGTCTATTATTTTACTCAATTGGCAATGGATAGGTTGGCCATGACTACTACACGTCCAATTGTGTGACTACTATAATTTGATTGAATTTTTCAAAAATGATTTGATAGGTTAACTATATATTATTTTAATTTGGTGTCATGTCCAACATTATTTAAAGTAAATTGTCTTGTACTCTACGCTTCATTTTTATTGCCTAAAGTCTATCCCACTACGAATATCCTTCTTCCAATAATAATGAGTCACAATGATTAAATTCAATACACAACTACTTTTATAAAAAATAAATAAATGTATCATCTAATTATTAAATAACTTATGTTGTGTTTTGAAGGAAAAGAATTGGACAAGGGTATCATTAAAAGCATTTAATATTTTTTCACAAATAGTTCGTTATTTTTAATATAATTTAACCCACATCATTCCTTTATATGGAGAAGTTCTTAAGATCGATTGATACACGGTTCGAAATGCAGTGAGTTATGAATATACTCCTTTTAGCCTACTTTAGTTTAACTTAGTATCACAAAGAATGAAAAAATTATGAGATTATGCTATTTCTAGACAAAATTTTGTGAAAAAATTACTACAACAACATCATATCCAGTGGAATTCCACTTTGTGGGGTTTGATGAAGGTAAAATGTAGCAAACCTTATCACTACTTCATAGACATAGAGACGTTTCCGGAAGACCATGGTCTCAAAAATATTAAGCTCCAAAAGTAGAAGATACTAGATATGAAAACATATGATAATACAGTAAAAGTAACAAATATAAGACGGGCAATAACAACATATATAATACAGTAAAAGTAACAAATATAAGACGGACAATAACAACACAAGATATAAAGACACGACTAATCTTACTAATCTACTATACATCGTCTTATGCCCACTAGCCTATTAATCTTCTACCCTAATACGCGATCTTCATTTTTGCGGAAAAACTATCATTAACTAATATTGTTATTATTTTTTTTTTCTTTTGAAGAATCTCCTAACAAACTAAACGTAGATTAAACATCTTTAGAAAACAATATTTTTCATAAAAAATGACTTCTATCATACCAAACACAATACATGAAAAAGTAGCTAACTTCACGTGTCTATTGTACCTCATATCATAATATTCCCAATTTATTGGTATTATTGCTTTATATCTTCTCAATCACCCACCCTCAAAAATGAACAAACAAAGAGAGATAAGCACTCAAAAAATGAACAAACAAAGAGAGATAAGCTAAACAAAAAATTATGTTGCACAGATTCTCTAAAAATACAGTTGCATCGTATTGAATCCTTCAAAAATACACTGCTCTCGGAGGATTGACACAGATCTAGGGGCAAAATGGCATATCCAAGTTGCTCTTATGACTAGGAATTTCAAAATGCCTTAACCTCCCAACTCGCTTCTTCATATACCCATCACACAAAAATTCCCTAGAGAACTTGTCCTCAACATCCCTATTCACATCATGCACAAACACATGTGTCTCTCCATGTTCTCTATTCCTTGCCATCATTCCTGCTGTATAAATTGCTGTCATTCTCCCTGGCGCCTCCTCATAGTACCCTGTTGGTGCATCCACCATAATTAAATCCCATTTTATGTCATAAATTTCACTTGGCAGACCCTTTAAAGCAAGTTGACACATTGAATATCTTGGATCAGCTATAGCTGTACACTCTGTTCCTTTCCCTGCTTCTATTAAAACATTTGCTTGATTCACTTTACTGTCATATTTGACATGGTAGGATTCTAACATGGGAAATTTCTTCTTGATTTGTTGTATCCATGCCTCATCTTCTTCGAGGAAGACCGTTCGTCCTCCATAGTTGAGTGTATGCCACATTAGGCTATCATGGCCAAGACCAAATACAAGGAAGTTGCAAGGTGATTTCTTGTCTAGAATCTTTGATGTTACTGATATCTCTGTGTGTGTTTGTTGTGGGGTGATGGCTGAGGTTGTGTAGTGAATGAGGGATTTTGCTACTGATGATGGGATTTTGTTACACTTTGATGATGAACAAGTATTTCTTGTTGATGATGATGAGGTTACACTTGATGATGTCAATGTTGATCTCATCATAAACAGAAGAAAGAAAGCTATGAAAACACATATGAGAAGAAGCTTTAGGCTAAGTGAACTATGTGTTTTAGGCCTCATGCTTGACTTGGGAGTTGTTACAAGTATTGTTAAAAAGCTAGGAGGCAAAGATATATATATTGAAGATTTTGATGTAAGATAAGAAAATTTTGGATGAAGCAATGTAGTTGCTGGTAGATATTAAGAGGTTTGGTAGAGAGAGAGAGATACTTGATTGTGATGGAGTTGGTTAGTATTAAGAGGAATGTCAATTTGTTATGGGGAAGAAAGAGCTTTATGGAAGAACTGCAATGGTGGAATCCTTTCACCAAACTGATTGCAATTTGCTAATGTTTCATCAGTGGAATCCAAGTCTATCTCTGCATGGAACTTTTGTAGTATAACGAGCTCAGTGCACTAAAGTTTTTGCTATGCATAGTCGGGGAAAGGCCCGACACAGGGTCTATTGTACGCAACCCCTTGCATTTCTGTCAAATGCTTGAACCCGTAACATCTTGATCACATGATAGTAACTTTATCAGTTACTCCAAGGCTCCCCTTATAATTGATCCCTTCTAGTTTGGTGTTGAAACACAATTCATTAATTGTTGTCTTACATTTCTAATGATAAAAAATAAATATTCTTTGACATGGTGAATACCACCAATGTTTAAGTCCAAATCCATGATGCAAAAAGAGGAGAATATATAAACCAGATAATCTGATACAAAATGTTAGATCCTATCATCATATCGATGTATCTGTGCAATATTCAAAATTCCTACAAATTTAAAAGGAGTTCATCCTTTACAGGAAGAATTGACCAGTGTATAACTGTACAACAATAGTTCCCATCACATACACCACCAAAAGAATTACGCCTCATAATACAATATCAAAAGAATTGCTCTCTTTTCATACTAAGGGCCGTTATAAGAGGTTAGGATATGATTCTGGAACTGTATACTATGCATTATGCTAAGTACTACTTCTAATATAGGCAAAAATGACCTGAGAGTTCCATGTGAGTAAAGCTTTTCTCTTGCTGCTGAGATTTTCATAGTTTAGGATTTATTGTTGCTTCCTTGATCCATGAAGCTCTACCACAGGCTAGAGTTCTGCAATAAATCAAAATGTTGCTTCCTTGATCCATGAAGCTCTACCACTGACTAGAGTTCTGCAATACATCAAAAGGTTGCATCTTCTTGCTCCTGTACAAGTCACCGACCAGTGGATGTGTAGTGTAAGAGTGATTCTGTTTGCCCATTGTCAATGTGTTCCTTTTTCATCTTATTTCTGTCAATACGGGCTCTACGGACAGCCTGCTGAATTTGTTTCTCATGCTCTTTGAGCATTTCGTCAATGTTTCCACTGGGTGGCATCAAAGGTCCAGAGTAGTGGATTCGGTTCTTCTTTGGAATATAACCCTACAGCAAACAAAAAATAAATTGATTAGGCACTCTACTAAATAGGACTTGTCATATGCCTCTCTCCTTTTCCTTCATCCAAAGCAGAAAATGGAAGCTCCTTTCTGTGAGTATATTTCTCTTTCATTTTCCTTAATTTTTTGGTGGGGGTGCAGGATTTCAGCCTTAATCCATTAGTAACAGTGAACCAAAATACCAAAGACGTAAAGCAAATTTGAAGTTCCTTACCGCCGCAGACTCCTTTCCTGTTGCATGTTTGTCCTTCTTATTGGAAGAGTCTTTCCCCAAAAGAGAGTAGGATGAGTCAGAATCATTAAGCTGGTTATACTTCCCAGTCATGTGCTCTTCAGGCCACTGTGAGTGGGTACTGACCTCCCTGCTCATATCAAATCTTGAACTACCATGAGCTGCAACTGAATTGGAGAACCTGGACAAATGTGCTGCTGCACAGTGGGGTCTGAAGGACTTGTGTCCACTTAATTCTCCAAATATTGAAGAATCAAATGCTTGTTGAGAACTCATACGAGGGCCAAGTCCATTGGTATTTGTGTTTGTGGAATTTCCAGAATCACCTACTTGTGATAAATGGCCATTATATAAAGATCCTTTGCTGGGATCAAAAGGGAAACCAGAACCGCCATCTTCTTCATGATTGTACTTCTCACTAACGCTTGTGGGATTTAACTGCTGTTTCCATTTCTACATGCCACAGAAATCCATATTATATGCAAATCTTACAATCAGCTTAAAGGTGAATATAGTGTAGATAAAGAAAAGCTAAAATATATTATTGGTGTGCAAGGAAAAAAACCTGTATGGATGCTGGTAACTCCGCATTCGCATTAGGTGCTGGTACTGCTTTTGACTGTTTTGCAATCTTTCTGTTAGAAACGTCAGATCCTTTGGTACCTCCACCTCTTTGCCTAAAAATAGAATATTTCTCAATTAAGTGAAAATGTAGGCAAACAGTCTCCAGTTCAATGAGATCAAAAGATAGTCTTCAGTTCAAGATGTAAACTATTTGACAAGTCAGAACACGGTATTGGTTAACGACAACACATTAAAGTCATTGAGTCAACTGAACAATATAAAGCTCTTTGATTTGGTTAATGAAGGTTGAAAACTAGACTGGAATGTTGAATCCCTGCAGGACCATGACTGCAAATGCAAGCTGGACGCTTTGGCTTGGGGGAAGAAAAAGTTACTGGACCTTTTTCCCTAATATCTAAGAGATGCCAAAATCCTCAATATACTAAATATGCAAGAAGACAACCTATTTTCTCTAGATGAAGTAATAGCTTCATTGCTTTAACGGGAAACTTCCAGCATATTAGATTTACATAAATGGTAGAGAATAATCAAAAAACAATTGCAATAAAACATCCTCAAGGACAAGATCAGATTAAATAAAGCACAAGTAGTTCAAGGAAATTGTATGTCAATCCATCTATTTGTACTAAGAAAAGGAGAAAAATCAGAAAATTAAGTACCTTCTTGCTTCCTCATCTCTCATCTTAGCATCAAACTCCTTGCTTGGAGGGTACTTGGGTAAAGATGACGGATCACAAGGAAGAGGCTTTGTCGTGAAGAACTGAAACAGAGAACCCAAACAGTATAATATATAAACAGCACAATCCAATAGAAACTTCTTCACTGTGCTTAATTTTCAGATGTCTATAACCACATGATTCATATCTAGAACTGCATCATATAATATTTTACTAGCACATGCATAGAAGTGATCCAATACAACAAAGAAAAGATCTTGAGTTCCCAGAAATGGGAAAAGATTGCTTATATGGAAAAAGACGTCTGAATGAATTGACTTCCTGATTTGAGGAAATAAAAAGCTCTCTGAGAAGATAAAACAAGATAATTCACCACCTAGAAACTAAGGTTTACCTCATTTTGAAGTGCCAAAGTAGCAGAACCCCGATACTCAGGTTCAAAAGCCAGGAGAGAATCCAAAAGTACTAATGCTGAAGGAGGGAAGTCCTTGAATGTGTTGGCAAGACAGCGCTTATATGGCTGTTGAGGTTTAAAGATCGTTGCGTGTGGCAATTTTGATTTCTTCCAGTATTCTTCAGATGGTGAGCCACAAAGTTTAAAGATCTTATGTAGCTGTTCCACCTGCATAACAGCTTATCCAGTCATTATTAAATGGTCATTTCCTGACCAAGAAGGGATGCTGATCAGGCAACCTGTCCAATCCCAAGCCAGCCAATACCCTTTTCTGGAACACAATTGTAAATGCACATCGGATATGCATAGAATGATAATACATGCACCAAGAGATATGATAAGCTATAGTAGAGAGAACTGCAACTTTTTTTTTTTTTGTTTTCGTTAAACGTGGAATGGTGTACAACAAAGTTGGCAGAATCCAGAAGTTACTAGCAGAAGTGACTAATGCATTTTGTAGGAGTGAGTAGCTAGCAAGTTGCAAGCGTAATATGATTCATATTGTTTTGAAATAAGAGACTTTGATAGCACAAGGTGATATTTCTTTTTTGGGAAAAGAATTAGGAGGAGTACCCTGGGAGATCCATAACTATTACCATCCTAAATTCCCAAGGTGCTAAAAGGCTAAACCAGCATTCATCTCAAAGGAGTTGCTGCTAGACTAACAATTGTATGACGTACTCAAATGGCTGTTCCAAAGAGCAGATGTTAACTATTCTTTAGTGTTTATCAACAATATGGTAACGTGTGGCAACCTTTGTAACCCATATTGATTACTCGATTCAATGACATTCCAGACCACTTTAGCTCCTTTAGAAACTTAACAACCAAGGTTGATGTTCTTCAAAGGTATCCCTTGCACGAAAGAGATTTAGTATATTGGAGGTTCAGTATGAAATTCCCTCGCATAAAATGTGCACAGGTTTATTAACAAGAGAAGATATATCAGTCCATTCTTATTTATAACGAAATACACGAAACAAAAACAGTGACTTCAGCCGTACCTCAGTTCTTCCTGGCATTATAGGTTTTCCTGCAAACAATTCAGCAATAATGCAACCAGAACTCCATAAGTCTACAGCCACTCCATAGTCTGTAGCACCAAGCAAAAGCTCGGGAGGACGATACCACAAAGTAACTACACGACTTGTTAGAGGCTGTCTTTGATTGTTTTGGTAAAGAGTTGCCAGCCCAAAATCACCAATCTTGAGGTTACCACTATTGTCGATCAGAAGATTCGAGCCCTTGATGTCACGGTGAAGGACACCACGACTATGGCAGTGTTCAAGTCCACGAAGAAGCTGTTGCATGTAACATTTAATCTGCAAGATCACACATATTTTTAAAAACCAAAGGAGGCATCATATTGGCGATCACCACACACAACAATAAACAATACTCCCTCTATCCAATTTTATGTAGCACCATTTCCTTCTTAGTCCGTCCCAACAAGTAATTATTGAGATTCACGTAGGAATATCCACTTTGAATTTTAAAGAGACGGTTCAAAAACATATTCTGATTAAGATGGAGAAAAGCAACAAAAGCAAGACAACTACTTTTACAGTATCAATGATCATTACCGGTAAATGGGATAGGATAGAAAAGGAACTCCATCCATTATTCAAACTCTACCATATCCCCCTATTGTGTGTGACGTTTATGGTTTCGATTGGTGTAAATCCAATCACCTGAATGGACCAAAATCCTATTAATGGATAGGAACAGCCCAACCAACTCCCAAAAAATATAAATTGGTAAGGGAGAATGCACTTTGGAGAAACTATCCCCTAGATACACATGTCGCGTTAGTTCACAATTGAATTAATTGAAAAATTTTAAAAAGACCTAAAGTTAGGTAAAAAGAATATCACCTTACATAACTAGAAACATTTTAACTTTAAAATTCCCCTTTTACCTTAAATGATTTACAACCACACAAATATTTCAGGATTGTTTTACACCACAAATTTCAAAAGTCTTCTTTTTTTCTTAAACACCTTACAAAGTCAAACGATGCCACATACAATGGGTCAGAGGGAGTGTATACAAGAAAGATTAGACAAACTAAGACAATATCGGTGAGCAACATGCTCTTCTCCAAGATTCTCCTCCCCAACCCTTTTCCCATTATTTCTCATATGACAAAAGAGGAAGGAGCAACGTCAAGCCACTTCTCTCGGGCCTTTCTGCCTCTAATCTATAGACCAAAAATTATAGCCATCTTAAATTGCCTTCCACTGAAAGTAGCCTTCTTTTCTTGGCTAGTGGCTAATGAAGCAATATTGACACAGGTAACGTTGACAAGGAAGGGATTTAACTTATATTCTAGATGTTATTTGTGTGGGGAACAAGAAGAGACAACCAACCATCTCTTTTTACATTGCAAATGGACACAAAAAATCTGCAGAATTTTCATTTACCTGAGGGGAATAAGGTGGGTGACGCCAGGAAACACCACCAAGGGGTTTCTTGACAGTTGGGGGAGATTTCTCCAATCAGAAGGAGAGATGGGAGAGATGGAGGATTGTCCCGGCATGCATTTGGTGGACTATATGGAAAAAGAGAAATTAGATGTGCTTTGAGACCAAGAAGCAGAACATTCAGAAGCTGAAGATGAATTGCCTAGCTCTTTATTATTTTTGGTGTAAACAAGAATGTAGTACAAACAGAAACTAGAGGTGCTTTGAGATCAAGCAATGGAACATTCAGAAGCTGAAAAGGAATTGCCTAGCTCTTTATTATTTTTGGTGTTAACAGGAATGTAGTACAAACAGGAGATTATTTTTGATGTTCTAGACAATATATAATAAGTATCATAGAATGACAAGCTTCTATTTTGTAACTGTCTTTGGGGGACTATACAGTTTGGTATAGTATACCTGTTAATATCTAGAATGCTACCATTATCTGCCCCACACCCCCACACCCACACCCCTCCCCAAAAAAGGCCCTCCACTAATACCAAGATTCATCATTTTACAAAAATTCAATAACTTCTCACCTGTGTTTAAAAGATGGAATCTTTATATAGAGAGTTAAAATACAAATCAGGCACACATCCACGTACTTGAATCATGCATATTTTCAACTGTAGAAGCAAAGATGTGTTTCCCCTTTTTCTTCCCTAAATATTCTCCATCTAAGACATTTTAAGGTTTGTGTATCCACCACTCTCCCCAGACCCCGCTTGTGGCATTACAATGGGTATGCAGTTGTTACTGTATACATGGAAAAATAAGAAAGTGGCAAGAAAGGAAGTGGAGAATTTTCATCATTCCATCGGGTCTTAAATTAGTATCTTTAGGACCAGGATGAATGCCGTGCATAAATTGATCCTTTGAGTATTCTGAAACAACTATCTAGCTGCCTTTCTCCAAATTTGAAGCATTGATCATTACAACACACTCACCAGACTGAACCATACTACCTTGAACAAAAACAGACAATGGAGTTGAAAAACAGGTTTAGCTGAAGTAGAAATCTAGCACGATAGATTATTCTGCAATTTGCACTGGTGAGATCAGGTCTAATATCCTTAGGTTCATAAGTTGGCACACCTCTATTTCAATCCATCGTTGAAATTTCAAGTAATTTGATCTCTTTGCAAGTAATGTTTATACATATATATAACATCAACCACTACCTAGTGTTGACAAGATATCTAAGTGACTCAGACTGCAAACAGAAGAACACACCTGAGATTCTGTAAATTTGACCGCTGGTGATGCTGCAAGACCTGCAAGGTCATGTTCCATGTATTCAAAGACAAGATACAGACTGCCAGAGACGCGAGAGGTCACAAGACCTTCAAGCTTCATAACATTTGGATGATCTAGTCTACGAAGTATTAGAATTTCCCTAGCCATAAAACGAACACTCTCTGGATCCATGTTGACAAATCGTACTTTCTTCATTGCAACAATCTTTCCAGTTTCCAGGTCTTTGGCTCGGTACACACAGCTGTATGTACCTTGGCCAATCTGCATTGTTTATAAATAACAATCAATTGGAATGGGAAAAAAAATGCAGGAAATAAAAGCAGGCGCATTAATGAGTGATACTAATTCTTATTTGGAATCAAAATGAAACTGCTTTTACATGGTAACTGCAACTGTGAAAGAAAATTGCATATTCACTAAGTTTATACTATTTATTAGCACATAGTAGCTTCAGATTCACCTTATCCAACTTCTCAAATGAATCTCCCTTCCGAGGAAGCCAGCCTTTGATAGCTTCACCCGCCACGTTTGTCAGCCATGATGGCCATCCAGCAACAACTTGTGCACCGTCAACTCCATTCCGAACACTAAATATTCTATTTATCTGAGGTCGTCCTCCAACCTCGCTGGCATTTGTTGTCGCCTGTCGTTGCACTTTTGGCACTTCAGGTTTCTCAAAAATTATAGGCTGCTTCTCTCCCTCATCCCAAGCAGGTGGGGTGGAACCTGCACTTTTCTCAATTGGCTCTGTTGATATAAGCCTCGTAGTCACTTCATTGCCACCATTATCAACCTCCTCCAAAACATCCTCCTCCTTGTCAGATGCAATAAGTCTTTTGGATGAAGATTTATTTTTTTCTTTCTCCTTAGTGCGTTTCATGCCATTCCTTTTACCAGAAACCCCCTTAGAACAAACACATCCCATGGTATCCAAATGTTAAGCTCCCTCTTTCTAAATAGGAATCTATGCACCCCCTATAATATCCTATTCTTAACACAAAATTCAATCCAGTTTCACTCAGTGTCTCTGGCATTTAGCTGAATCCTAACCAGCATTTCTCTCAAATCACCAGATACTCCAAATTACCCCCCAACCTCAAATCCCAATCAAAACAGCAATATATCCTACAAGCCTTCTTGGTAAAAAGAAAATGGATCGGAACCTCAGAGAAAGACTAGTAATTTTTAAGATCCAAATGGGGTCAGGAAAATACGCATAAACAACCTAAAACAAGAATCCCAACAACCCCAAATCCCAGAATATATGGACCTTCACCTAACACCAACCCACATTGTAAGAAAATCAAGAATGTAAGTAAAATTAATGTAATTTAAAAGAGAACAACAAACCAAATACTGTATAGAGCGAAAAATGATTCAAAAATTGAATCTTGATACAGGAAACTCCAATTCCAGGGATTGCTTTTCCGAACTTCCTGCTGTTAATTTTTTTTTGCTAAAAAACAAGCGATTTCAATTCAAATCACACAGTAATACAACAAAAAACCAGAAAGAAAAAAAAATCAAAATGGGTTACTTCGAACCTACAAATCGAGTGATTTTCGGATCTGAGAGATTGTAAGTAACTAAGTTTCAGATATATTTTTGTTAAAATAATCTTGGAATATACCTAATTCATTTTCTTTTATAATTCTTAACTCTTAAGAAACATTGACAATAAATTCTTTGAAATTTAGATTCTTTTTAATTGCGGAATTGGAAGGGATTAAAAAAAAAGATATTTAATAAGCAAAATTAGGAGAATTTGTTGAGAGAGACGGAGGAAGAAACGACACAAACGTCTCGTGAGGAAGAAGGAAAGTACACAGAAATATTTGCAGGAATTTACTGTGGGGACCACAACTGTAACATGCTGACACGTGGCAGAAAATTAGGAATACTTTCATATCAAGTGGGACCCACTAAAATATCAGTATATATGGACGTTAAGGTGCTCCCAAATTGAAGTAGTAAGAGTTATACTTTTATTTTTAATTTAAATTAAAATCTAATTTACTTGGTCAAAGCAATATTAACATTGATGATGAAAATAATATTTGGTGTCTATGCACGGGATTATATTAATTTACATATGGATTCAAAGAATGTAGAGTAGATTGTTTACGAGTCAAGGTCAAAATCAAATTACTTTTTTTAATTATTAAAATCATATTAAAATAAATATAATATATATTTATCAATTTGATTGTTATTAATTATTAATCATAAGTAAAAATCAAATTAAAAGACAAAGTAAGAAAATAAAAAAAAATAATGTAAGGAAATAAAGTGTAACTAGACAAACATATGATATTCATATATATTTACATTATGCAACTATAATTTGAAAAAAATATAATTTATAGTTATAGTTAAGGTTTTATTGCTATATTTAGAATTTTGTTGTTATTTTCTCTCTCCTTCGTCCTCTCCCTCTCTCTCTCTCTGAAGTTTCTTGCCACATATATAATTACATATGTATATCAGTTATATATATATAATTATTTTGTGTCAGATATACAATTACATATGTATACCAATTTTGATAGACATACATAGTCAATTCGGCAGATATACATATACAATCGATCATCTCCTTTCTCTCTCGATCTCGTTTGCCTCTCTCCTTCCTCTCTCAATCTCACTTTGCCATATATACAAATAAACATATATAATTATTTAACTGATATACATATATATTTATTTGACAAATATACATATACAATTTGTTTCTCTCCTCTCTCTAGACCTCGCTTGCCTCTCTCATTCCTTCCAAGTTATATAGTCAAAGTTATACTATGTAATTATATAAAATATAACTATTTGATCATATTAAGTTTTAAATTTATATTATTTATAAAATTTATCTATACAATGATAAAGCATTATAAAATATTTAGTATGTAATTAAAACAAAGCAGTATGGAATCCCTATAATTTTTACTAATTAAATAGCAATTGACAATTGTCAGCGTCATCTGCCATATGCACTTTTTCATTTCAAATCGAGTCTTTTGCTGGAGTATAACAGTAAGAAAATGAAATCAAAATTGAAATGAATAAAAAAAGTTTGATTGCATTATCCCTTTAAATAATTATGATGAAGACATATACAAGATTATTTAAATTTTTCCATAAAGAGATATATTATGTATACAAAATTTTATATTGCATATGCAATTTGTCTATTTGATTATTTCTTCAAACTTTTCGAACAAAATCAAAATTAAATTAAATATTTTTAGTTTTTAAAAATGTAAAACTAAACCAAATCAACTTCAAACTAAAAATAATTTATTTAATGATTTAATTTAATTTCAATTTGAATAAGATTTATTCAAATCGTAAACACCTTTAGTTGACAGTATATACATAGGAGGTAGGGGTTAACTATCTCAAAATAAACCTTTGGCTTAAGAACATACGCATACCAAAATAATTTGAACAAGAAACTACATAAGTAAACAGACATATATAGTAAATAATTATAGAAAAAATGTTATAATATTTTTTATTAAGAAAGGGATGATAGTAATTGTAAAATATTGTGATAATCAAAACACAAAAAATAATATGTAGTAACAAAAATAGAAAAAAATATTAAAATAATATATTAACATGGTTGGTATGAAAAAAGAAATTTATATATAATATACAAATAATACATTCTATATTGAGGCGAGAATATATTTTTTTATTTACTGATTAGGATTTCTTTTATAAAAATAATTATTTGGTCTTCGAAAATATTGCGAAGTACCAACATTGTTTGGTACATAGTATTGCAAAACTATGGCTTGATTAACTCTTGGGAAAAGAATCAAAGATATGGTGTTGAATGTGTATCTTATGGAGAGGACAAAATATTTTTGGAAATGGAGACTAGTAAGTCATGTCTTTTTTTTTAAAAAAAGAATTGTTACATTAGTTAACAATAATAACAATATTATCCCAATGTCTCAAAGGCTTTCGCCCATTGCGGAATAAGAAGAGTTGAATGTACACAGCCTGATCCATATATTTAAAAATATAGCGCGACTGTTTTCAAAATTGTTACATTAGTTGAAATCCTTTATTTCCCATAACTATTTAAAACTTTTTAGGAAAATTTAAGCCTAAAAAAATGGGCACTATCTAGCCAATTCTTTTATCGTTTATTTTTCTTGAAAAGAAAAAAGAAGGGAGAGAATACTTTTTCTTCCTTTTTGCATGTTTTGTTATTCCTAAAATTAGAGATTCATTTTTTTCTTTATATTGTTGATACGTATTCCTAAAATCACGAATTTAATTATATTATTTTCCATTTAGTTACTAAATATCCTTAAAACTAGGATTTTGATAATCTTGCTTTCCTAAAATTATGTATTCATTATTTTATTTAACCCCTTTTTGATTTGCAGTAAGTATATTTTTATACGTACGAGTCACGTCAAATTAAAAATTATATATAAACAGTACTTGTTATTAAGTAAATATAATATTCATTTAAATAAAATTAAAATATATTATTAACTTGATGCAATAATTTAGTCTATTTTGATACAACAAAGATAAGAACATTAATTCAATTGTTTAGAATATAGATATGTTAATAGTTTTTGAATACACAAAATAATAATTTAAAGTTGAAATTAAACAATTAATTGACTAAAATTCAATGTAACCAAAGATTCCTAAATATAAAAAAAAACAGTTTAATATTTTCAATATAATTTTACTAATTTTTTTCTTTTTAAATTTGTTATATTGCTTACTTTAATTAATAAATATTTGATATTATGTGGAATAGTTTTAATCAAAACAAACAAACAAACAACAACATACCAGTTGTGTCCCACAAGTGGGGTCTGGGGAGGGTAGATTGTACGTAGACCTTACCGCTACCTCATCGAGGTAGAGAGACTATTTCCTAAAACCCTCAACTCAAAACCCATAAGTAGAAGTACTAGATATGGATAAAAATGACAAGATGAAAATGTTAGATAAAATAAAATACAGTGAAATGTAAAAAATGAAATGGAACGCAACAAAAAGAAAAATGAGAGGGAAAAAGGGAAGATAGCATATGACAGTCATTTACTAAGATAAAACTAACATATATACGCTAGATAATGAGAGGAAAAGAAATGATAATGATGAAAGTCGTACAAATGCTAACAATAAGGAAGAAGATGGCCAAGGAGAGGAATAGGGAGAGGGGAAGAAACTTAGCCTGCTACTCTAATACGCAACCTCCACAACTTTTTATCCAAAGTCATGTCCTCAGTGAGGTCGAGTCTCGCCATGTCCTGTCTAATCACCTCCCCCAATACTTCTTAGGTCTACCCCTACCCCGCCGAGTGACTCCAACCTCCAACCTCTCGCACCTCCTAACAGGAGCGTCGAGACCCCTTCTCGGCACATGTCCGAACCATCGCAATCTCACTTCCCTCATCTTATCCTCCACCGGTGCCACCTCCAATTTCTCCCGAATAGCCTCATTCCTAACCTTGTCACTCCTTGTGTGACCGCACATCCATCTCAGCATTCTAAATATAAAAAAATTATAATGCAAAAGTGAATTTTAAATATAAAGAAATTCTAATCCAAAAGTGAATGTTGAAACTAAATAAAAATAGTAAAAAAGATGATTTTGTTTAAAGGAGAAACCTTTTAATGAAGGACAAAAAATTCAAATAATATTTCTAAGGGCCTTTACAATTTTAATATAGTATATATATAAATATAGATTGTATCCTTAAAATTAAAGATTCAATTACTGTTTATCTTTAAAATTAGGTATTCATTATGTTGTTGTCCCTTTTAACTTGCAGCATAGATTAGTTCAAATGTTATTCTTTTCATACTATACAATTTACTAGGTGAATATGGACCAATGTATACTAATACAAATTTATAACAACGAAAATGAATGCATAAAGCAATATATTAGATGAATATAGACGAATGAGTATACATATCAAACATGTGTTGAGCAATTCACAAACCCAACTATAATATCATCCGAATCAAAATTATTAGCCCGAATTTAATCAATTATTTTCAGAGAACTTCTCGTACTTATTATTTTTTAAATAAAATTATAAATGAAATATACCTAATCGTCATTCAAGTAATACCAACAAACTCGAAACCATCATCTGAATTTTTATAAAAAATCTTATAAGAATCTTTCCTATCGATGAAATTTTAAATAAAATTACATACACTAAAATTTAAATTTTCATCCAAAAAAATTAAAAATCACTTTTAATGGTAAATATATATTTATAATATTCTTAATTAAATAAAATATATGCTTTGATTATGAGCAAAATGCCTAATATAGAAAAAAAATAATTTTAAAAAAAAATTGCAAAGAAAGAGAAAAGAAAAATATAATTTGACACCATGAGAAGGGAGAGAAAAAATAATATGAAAAAGATTTACCTAAATAAAAGGAGCAGCTAAAAGGAATAGTGAATTAGGGAGAAAAATAATACTTTTTCAATCTTAAATTAATTGAATTTTTTAGATTTTTTTTAAGATTCAAAATAATTATCTTTTTTAAAATTTAAGATAAATGTTTGAATTTTTTTTCATATTTGCCCTTTTATTTATTA
>JAOTQJ010000001.1:31779807-31796362 GCA_025642045.1 Solanum sejunctum | reverse complement strand
TATCACACACAAGTTCCATCTGATCAACTTTGCCAAATTTTAGCTCCCTCAATAACTGTTTGACCCAAATAAGCTCGGAAGCTATTGCAGCCATTGCTTGATGTTCTGCCTCCGCACTCGATTGAGCAACCACATTTCGTTTCTTGCACTTCCACGACACTAAATTACCTCCTACTAATAAACAATATCCAAATGTAGACCGTCTATCAGAGGGTGATCCTGCCCAATTGGTATCTGTATATCCCATGATATGCTTATGCCTCGATCTTTGAAGAGTAGTCCTTTTTAGAGTGCTGACTTTATATATGGCAGAATACAAACAACTGCATCTCAATGACTATCACAAGGAGAAGTCATAAACTGACTTACAACAGTCACAGGGAACGAAATGTCAAGTCTAGTCACTATGAGATAATTTAACTTTCCCACTAGTCGTCTATACCTTTCAGGATTACTGAGTGGCTCCCCTTATCCCGAAAGCAGTTTAACATTCGGATCCATAAGAGTGTCAGTGGGTCTACATCCTATCATCTCTGTCTCCTCAAGAATGTCTAAGGCATACAGGCGTTGAGAAATAACAATGCCTGATCCAGACTGAGCAACCACAATACCTAGAAAATACTTTAATATGCCAAGGTCTTTAGTTTGAACATGCTCAAAAAGATGTTGCTTCAAACTAGTGATACCATCTTTATCGCCACCAGTGATAACAATATCGACATAAACAACCAAACAAATACATAAATTTGGTGCAGAATGTTGATAAAATACAGAGTGATCAGCTCCACTATGAGTCATGTCGACCTCTTAAATTACTATGCTAAACTTTCCAAACTAGGCTCGAGGAGACTGATTCAAACCATAGAGTGACTTGCGCAATTGGCATACAAGTCTACTAGATTCCCCCTGAGCAACAAAACCAGGTAGTTGCTCCACATAGACTTCTTCCACAAGATCACCATGTAAAATAAATTCTTAACGTCCAACGGATGAAGAGGCCAATGACGAACGACAACCATAGATAGAAGAACACGGACACATGTCATTCTAGCCACGGGAGCAAACATATCACTAAAACCTAGCCTAAATATCTGAGTATATCCTTTGGCAATAAGGCGAGCCTTAAGTCGATCAATCTGACCATCCGGACCAACTTTTACTGCATAAACCCAACAACAACCAATAGTGAATTTACCTGCAAGAAGGGGGACAAGTTCCCAAGTACTATTTATATGTAAAGTGGACATCTCATCAATCATAACACGCCTCCATCTCGAATGTGAAAGTGCTTCATCTGTAGTCTTAGGAATGGAAATAGAGGACAAAGACAATACAAAAACATAATAGGACGATGTGAGACGATGATAAGTCAAGAGAGGTGGAGGTTCGTTAGGTTTTGTCAGAGGTGACAGTATAATCGGAGATTCTTCAAAAGTCGGTATAGGTAGGACCTGAGGTAGAGGTAAGACCTAAAGATATCAGGACGATCAGATGATGTATAGTAAGGTTGAGATTCAAAGAATGTGACATCAGCAGACGTAATATATCAGTTAAGATTAGGGGAATAACAACGATACCCTTTTTGAACTCGAGAATAACTGAGAAAGACACATTTGAAAGCATGAGGGGCTAATTTATCTTTTCCTGAAGCTAAATTATGAACAAAGCATGTGCTCCCAAAGACATTAAAAGGTATAGAATAGAGATGTAACAACGGAAATAATATGGAATATGGAACTTGATTCTGAATAAAAGATGAGGGCATTCTATTAATTAAATAAGAAGATGCAAGGACAGTATCACCCCAAAAATGTAGCGGAACATGAGATTGAATATATACATTACTACATAAAGACCCTAAAATCTAATCCAACTAGGAAACAACATACTGTTTCTATTCCAATTCTAAATTGGACTATACATTCCTATTGCTATTCTAACAACTGAAAATGATTGTATTTCTTTTATTTAGCCTTTTTACTATTTATAATCAAAATTAAGAAACAATAAAACATCTTGCTACTAAATTTTAGGCACCAATAACAGAAAATCAACAACTCCTAAGAGATCGGAAAACATTCGAGGGCTTTTTCAGAAAATATTATGAGATAGTAAAGGCAAAAGAAAAATTTGACAAAAATCCTCTTCTTGCTTGTAAGACTCAACTAGACAAGGAGAAGATTTGCCAAATTAGCTTTTATTCCGATAAACACATTGAAGGAGAGGACGAGAAGCTTTCTTTGGACAAAGAAGATTCTAGTGATGGAGAAACTCAAAAGAAAAGACTTTAAAAAAAGAGGTACACAACTAAAAACCAAGATGCAAAGAAAAGTCATTCCAACGAAAAAAGAATTTGTTAGATAGGGATCAAAAACTCTAATTGACTTTCTTTAATTTATTGGTAAAGATACCAAAGAGAAATTATTCAAATATGATGTGTCAGCGATAAATAACTAAATATATAAAAGAACATAATCTTATTCATCCAGTTAAAAAGATAAGGATCCTTTGTGATGTTTAGATAGAAGCTCTTTTTGGAAATGAAGTGGTACACAAACACAATATATTAAGCCTCCTCAAAAGCCATTTTGTTAATAAGGAGGAACGAGTACAAAATGATGACACAGAAATATTAGTGACTCGTGAAACTGAGAAAAGGCTGAATAAAACAAGATATCCTCAATTTGTTATCCAACTGCATCATAAAGTCAATTTTGCAGCCTTGATTCCTGAAAATATTAGACTTATTTACTGGGAGAGGAGCTTGGTTTTGGAGATGACCAAGAAGCCTGAGTCAATAGAAACCAAGATTATAGGAAGTTTTGTTCGGGTCAAGTTAGATTCACATGATCATGAGCAGCGTAACTCTCATCAGCTTGTACAAATTACAGGTTCTTTTAATTTGGACAAGCTGATGAGAGCTAGGCTGCTCAAAATCATGTGGATCTAACTTGACCCGAACAAAACTTCCTATAATCTTGGTTTCAATTGACTCAGGCTGCTTGATCATCTCCGGTACCAAGCTCCTCTTCAAGTAAATGAGTGATATTTTCAGGAATCAAGGCTGCAAAATTGACTTTATGGTGCAGTTGGATAACAAATTGAGGATATCTTGTTTTATTCAGCCTTTTCTCAGTTTCACGAATCACTAATATTTCTGTCATCATCTTCAAGATCATGATCAAGCTCATCATTTTGTAATCATTCCTCCTTATTAACAAAATTGCTTTTGAGGATGCTTAATATGCTGCGTTTTTTTTTTCTTGATAATTGGTAACATTAATACACTGCGTTTTTTTGGGGATAATTGGTAACATTAATACGCTGCGTTGTTTTTTTTTGGATAATTGGTAACATTAATAGGCTGCGTTTATGTACCACTTCATTTCCAAAAAGAGCTTCTAACTGAACATCACAAAGGATCCTTGATTGGATGGATAAGGTTATGTTCTTTTATATATTTAGTTATTATACTAACACATCATAGTTGGATAATTTCTCTCTCTGGTATCTTTACCAATAAATTGAAGAAAGTCAATTAGAGCTTTTGATCCCCATCCAACAAATTCTTTTTTTTTTTGAATGACTTTTCTTTGGATCTTGGTTTTCAGCTGTGTACCTCTTTTTTTAAAGCCTTTTCTTTTGAGTTTCTCCATCACTAGAATCTTCATTAATCAAAGAAAGCTTCTCATCCTCTTCTTCACCGTGAAAGCTTCTCATCCTCTTCTTCACTGTGTTTATCTTTATCTGAGTAAGAGCTAATTTGGCAAATCTTCTCCTTGTCTAGTTGAGTCTTCCCACCAAGAAGAGGATTTTTGTCAAATTTTTCTTTTTCCTTTACTATCTCATAATATTTTCTGAAAAAGCCATCGTATGTTTTCCGATCTCTTGGGAGCTGTTGATTTTCAGTTATTAGTGCCTAAAATTTAGTAGCTAGTCATTTTATTGTTTCTTAATTTTGATTATAAATAGTAAAAAGGCTAAATAAAAGAAATACAGTCATTTTCAACTGTTAGAATAGGAATAGGAATAGGAATAGGCTGAATAAAAGAAATAGAGTCTTAGTTGTTAACTTTTCAAATCAATGCTGCAGTAAACTTTTCCTTCTCCCTATACTGATGTATTTGCCTAATTTGATTTTTGGCATCATAACTAAGAGAAGAGTGTATAAGACTAGTTGTTACGTATTTGTTTTTGAGAAGCACGTGAAATCAGATGTTAGCTTTTATCTTATTATAAAGAATGGAATAAGGAAAACTGTATTGACCAGGGTTTAGTGGTCCGACAAAATATTTAATATGTAAAAAATACATAGCACTATTTGTTAAATGAAATTAAACTCAAGGGACTGAATACTGAACAAAAATTATAGTAAGACTTTCTTTATTTTGGAACCAAAAAAGTACACACTGGTATTTGCAATATGTAAAGTCATTTAAAGGGCTTCAATAAATTCATGGTAAAATGTTCATTTTTTTCATCAAGTAAGAAATATATTCATTAAGAAAGGGAAAGGGCCCCCACATACAAGAAGTATACAAAAATAAATAAATAGAGAACCATTATTCTTTGTAAAGAAACTTAAATTACTGAGGGAAATCAAAATATCTCAAAATATTTTAATACCAAGTATTAAAAACTCTAGACCTCATTTTTGTGATTACACATTGAGTATGCTATTGTTGTACTATGTTTTAGAAACATAAACTTTGGTAGCTGGAATGAAATTGCTTCTGGAAATTTATAACTAGTAGAGGCATTTTTCTCTTTTTCCTGAAATGTGTATAACGCTGTCACTATACCAGATAGCATCAAGGGACTTCAACTACTGTACTTGGTAAGAAGAAAAATGTTTTTCTAGAATTTTCTTGAGAAATAAGTGATTTTTTAAGTTATTTTTGAGTATTTGGTTAGTAATAAGAAAACACTGTCCCAAGAACATTTGGGTATAATAAGGACAAATACTATGGCATAGACCCGAGTCCCCACCCTTTAACATGGATCCAGACACTTGTCTCGACTTGAGAGTGACTTGACGCCAACATCTATTTTAGACAAGATTCTGACTCAATTAGAGTAGTGTCTTGGCTTAGGGATGGAAGTCGAGCCAACTAAAAATGAAAAAAATTGAAGAACATTTATGTTTTCCTTCATATCAAACACACTCTTAGCGTTCTTTCTTTAATAGTGTCTTTTCATCAAAGAAAACTATTTTGGTTCACCCAAGAAAATATGATAGTGTATGCGTCTGCGAGGTATTGTTGGATTACAACAATCAGTTACTTATGAATTGTTGACACACACTCAACAACTAGACAAAAAAATGGAAAAATTTGTCAATTTGGAACTAGATGATCAAAACAATGTTTAGTAGTAATCATTATATATTACTACTAAAAGTAGGATTTTTTAGTAGGATACTCCAAAGTGCAAAGTTGGACTACTATTTTACTCCTATACTAAATAATGTTATAAAACATCTAACTAATTAAATATTATACAATCATATCATTATTATTAAATTTATATTACTTAATGTCAGAATACTATTTAATGGAAGAGCTTTTCACTTTCAGCTATACCATTTATGTCTGAAATTGCTTGGACTAGAAAGGAAAAGGATTGTGAAATCTGAAAATCATGGTCTAATTACGGACCTCTTAAATGTAGGATATGCACTAATATCTAAGTTTTCTCAATGATCTGTATATAATATATACTGGAAGAGGTATTATGATTTCATGAACTCATATTAAATGGTAAGCAATGATATACAGAGTTGTTACTTGAAAGTTGAAAAGAATGTTTGATCACGATTTAAGGCTTTTCGCCTCCAAAACTAAATAACTTTTGATTTTCTTCGGTTACCAAACTTAATTGATAATGAATTATCTTACCAATCAATTAAATGTTGCTCAATGATCAACCAACTTATATAAATGAATTTATATATCAAGAATATTAAAGAATTAGTTAGGGAAATTGCAAATTTAACGAGTAAGTCTATTTTTTAGCTTTATTAACTCTATGAACATATTAATAAAAATGTATATTCATGTTGATATAAATTTTTATGAATTCAATTTTTTACATCATCAAAGTTTTTGTATTCATATTTGTGAGTTGAAATTGATTGATGTATTTACATAGAAGTATCAAACATTGACTTTTGGTCCTCGTATGTATCATTCCTTACCAATAGTTTGAGTCTCTGCTTAGCTTGAAGTTGTCTGAAATTTCAATTTTTACTTATCTAGCTTAATTTAGTTGTTCAATTTTGCAAGGTCAGATAATATTTTATCATCTATTGTTCAACAAAGAAGTCATTGTAAAAAGTTGACTATTCATCTATTTCATGTTGTACTTGTTCACTTTATTCTATTATTTATTACAACATATTTTTAATATGATTAATCTACTATGTACTATTTGTATGGGATGCACGTGCAAAGCACATTTCCAAAAACTATTATACTTCTTGGATTGGAACAATTACTACATTTGTCCCATTATATGTGGAACCCTTTCTTTTTTAATCCGTTCCAAAAAGAATATCACCTTACAAGTTTCAAAAGTTTTTTTTTCTTAAATACCATGCCAAGTCAAATGGTATCACATAAAATGGAAAGGAGTATTACTTATGAATAGTTGACACATAGCCAACAACTAGAAGAATGCAAAAACTTGTTAGTTTGGAACTACAATGATCAAAATAATGTTCAGTAGTATTTGCTTAAAAATATTTATACTTCAAGAAAGTTATACTACTTAGATTGGGTCAATCTACTCTTGTATTACAACAATCAGTTATGAATTGCTGATACACACTCAACAACTAGACAGAATAATGGAACTATTTGTCAATTTGGAAGTATGATGATCAAAACAATGTTTAGTTGTAATTGCTTAGAAAAATGTTTGAGTTAATACCTCAAAATCCCTTTTAAATTATTCACATTTTATCAGTGTAACATTTTAATAATTATTCGGTTTTCTGTTTAGTTCAGGTGTTCCTACTTTGTGAAGTTGATGAAATTGATTTATGCAGTTATACTTTTATCTCTGTTTTTATTTGTTAGACAGAAACATAAATTTCTGCTCGTTCTCTTACATCTATTTATAGACAGATTAATATTATTGTCTGATGGAAGTTACGAGTTTTGCGTGTTTTCCGAGTTTGTGGTGTTTGTTTGTTTGATTTGGCTCAAAAGAAAGAACCACAACTACAAGTAGAGGAGCTAAGTCAAACAAACAGATTGCAAAATACAAGGCAGCAAGCACAGCTCCAACGAATAGCACAACCCAGAAAATACATGTCACTTTCAAATCAAAGAGAAAGGGGAAATCTTTTTGCTACTCATAAAAGTCGAAACAAAAAGGAACAAATCAAGAGAATAGCTCATAATCAATAACTACACCTCAATATAAAGCAAAACAGCACTGGCTCTATCAATCCTTATTGTGTGTATTGTTCCATTAAAACTTGTCTTAGTCATATAGTATAACTATATTTTTTAAGAAAATTATACTCCACTTTAATATATAACTAAATCCATTGATGCATAGAAGTAGAACTTACATGGTCATCCATGCATGTTCTCTGTTGTCGACACTGGCAGCAGCTAGGCTTCTAGCAGGGTTAATGTCAATAATAGGGATAGTGGCTAAATGAACAAAGAACACTGGAAATCCAAATGGGAGAGGAGCCAAAATCTACAAAAACACAGCAATGAGTTAGTATACAAATTCATTTAATTAGCTCAACTGTAAAATCCAAAGCACAAAATGAGAAGTCAACTATAAGTACTCACAGGGACATAGGAGTTGGGCATTTCGCTTGACACCCGTAGCGGAGAAGACTGTATATATAAGAACCAAAGTGCCAGTACTATCATCTCCCTTGGTGTAACCATGGCTCACAGTATTGACACCTCCACCCTTAATCTTGAACAAAGATGGCTGGAACCCTTTGACAACACCAGCACTACAAATTGTTACGCACAATTTCCTTGCCAGAAACAGATCAAATGTGGCTTCTTGATGATCAAAACCAAGAATTTCTTCAAGGTCAGAGCACAAAGAATAAATTTAAAAGTATTTAAGTCATATGGACTGGCGGTATAAAGATTTCTTGCACTATTAGAGTCATTTAACCTAATACTATGGAGGTAAAGAAGAATACCGGAGAAAACCCCACTAAAGCTCTCATTTTTGAAGCAAAATATCACTATTGAACATGATAAAAGACTATAATGTTGACGATAAACACAAAACTTTAGGCGAATACATAAACTATAGAGGTAAAAAAAAAATCAGAAAGATGCATACCTGAGATGCCATAAGTGCAGTAAACAAGGGCAAAACATACTGCCTTGAACACCAACAGTTCAACATTTGCCATTAGTTTTTAGGTAACCCATTCAGTTGAAACTATGACGTAAAGGAACAATAAATATATTTGAAGAATTCAAGTATCTTTTTTTCGCTTTTCCCATTTCTTATACCCTTTTGCGTTTTTCTCTTTCCTAGGCAACATAAATGGCGTCCTGCACTCCTGCTTCTGGAAGTTGATGGACATCGGGTTATGCAAGTTATATATTCCCATCAAATTAAATAATTAAATTAAATAATTAAAATTTAAAATTTAAAATTTAAAATTTAGAAAATTAAAAATTATATAAAAAATATTAGAAATTATAGTTTCGCTTATATTAATATGAGAAAAAAATATATTATAAAATATTAATTAAAATTTATGTAATTTAATCTTGACAAGTGAAATAATGATAAATAAAAATTAACAAGTGGAATATTAGCATCTATTTCTTAATATTTAACTACTCCCTCCCTTTTATATTAATTAAATTTTCATCTTTATTGATATGAAATATTTCTTTCAAACAATAAAATAATTTTAAAAAATTATCTTACTAAATTAATTTTATTAATGATTCTTTTTTCACTAAATTACTTTTTTTTATTAATGATTCTTGAAATTCTAAATTTGACTATTATTAGTGTTTTATATAGTTATTTAATACTAAGAATGAGATGAAAAAAAGTAACATTTTCTTTTTGTAATTTGGCTAATAGATAAGTAAAATAAAATATTTATTTTTGATATAGAGGTTTAGTAAGCTGAGAGTTTTATGAAACAGTCTCTCTACTTCTATGAGATAGCGGTAAGATCTGCATACAATCTACTCTCCCCAGACTCACTTATGAAATTTCATTGGTATGTTGTTGTTGTTGATATAGAGGTTTAGTAAAATGAAACCAAGGGAGTAAACAAGAGCATAAATATCCATTGTTCTCTTTCATCTAGCAAGAGGCAAATATATGCTACTATCCAAAGAAAATTACAAGCTCTGCGTGCCTTCTGAATTTGCAAGATGTATGCCACTATCCTGTTCTGAGAGAAGGATGTCAGACTGAAGTTCGGTTATATCATGTTAGATAGTTTTCCCAGTAATGTCTACATGAAAATCGGCCAATGCGTGCACAAGGGAAGACATGAAATTCAATAATTGAAATTCTACAAGTGGGATCTACGAAAGATAAAATATAGTAGACTTTTTATTACTTCATAGAGGTAGCGAGACTATTTTCTAGAAACCCTCACAGGGAAGACATGAAATTCAAAGACTAAATGCAGACACTATTTTTTATCTTGGATATTTCACACAGGTAAGACATGGAAGTTCAGAACAGATTCTAGAAAAGGGAGTTAAGTTGCATTAAGTTAAAAATAATACACCATACAACCATTGATTCATTCTCATGAATCATGATATATAGGGTAAGATCAAATGCAACTTCAAAATTACTACACCTGGTTTTTCTTATAACTAGCGGTCCGAAAAAAAGCCTTTAACTGGTCAGACCTGTAATTGGTAGAAGTATCTTTCTTCCTGTTAGAAACGAGCTACAAAAGTTCTCCAGGAAAGGCTAGACAATGCCAATCTGACCTAGGAAAGGAGAAGACGCGAGTTGCACAAAGCTACATTACATCTACTAATTAGTAGGAGTTGTCTCATCTGGGCATTGATGATCTTATCGCCATCCCTCTCATCTTGAACCAGAAGTTCAAAGCTCTACATCTTCGGGAATCACTCCAGGAACATTTTTCTTTGTAGGGGTTGTCTCATATAAGCTTTGGTGCATCTGATTGTCATTCCTATCAACAGATTCAAGCTCTACTTCCTCTGGAATCACTCCAGGGGTATTCTGCAGCACAAATGACATGTACGAAGGTTGCTGTAGGAGCTTTTTCTTCTGCAGATGCTGGTAAAGCGTAAAGACCAAGGGGGTTAAGGAAATACTTTCCTTTCTTTGCAGAATGGACCAGGGTGAATTACATAGAGACAAAATTAGGGCATGAAGGATTCGATGATAAAAGAGGAGAATAGGTGTCAGGATGAAATTGGTGACTATAGAAAGTCATGCTGGTGACCAAACGCAAATTTTCCATCCTCGGGCCTGTCAAATACTATTAATTTAGTCACCAAAAAAAAGGAAAAAAAGGATATTCCTGTCTCCATCCTTTCTCATTTGCCCGCTCAATGAGTTTCTGCAACAATTTCAGCTCTCGAGCAATCCTCTGACATCAAAAGTGAAGGTGTCATCAGATATTAGATGTTTCACAAATATATTAATTGAAGATAAAAATAAACAGGTCATTAATACTTTCATGTTACTGAAATGGAAGCTGAAATCATTTTAGTACATTTGATCCATATTGCTCGATAATATTTTGCATTATCATGCAAATGGAGTATATCTTCATAGAGCCAGAAACAATCCAAATCAACAAGGAGTTCCTAAGGAAATAAATGATCCAACTTTAGAAGTAACTTAGTAAGATTGAAACCATACATGCTTTGTGATGTCCTCGTGAAGGATTTTAGCCTTCTGTTCAAGCTCCACCTGCAAATAGGAATCGAAGTATTATGGTAGTACTGAACGGAATTGGAATTCAGATCAATTTATAACCAGAAAACATGATAAATTGAACTTAAATATTTTCAGAAATGTAGAAGATTAAAATAAAAGTATCAGCTCTCTAATAGCTCAAACATTTAATATAAGAAGCAATCCACACATTTCAAAATGGTGTCACAGCAACAACTTTTTTCCAATTTGAGTCTCAACACAACCCATCACTGAAAACTCCTCCGTGGCTCAGGGATTTACTCATGCCCACAAGTGTGGAGAATGAAAATACCAAATGCAGCTTGTATAGAAATATTCCCTTTCTAGTAAGATTTTAAATGAAGTGGTACAAATTCAAAAGCACTTTTTCGAAAAAAGGAAATTCAAAAGGACTCTCCATATAGAAAAAGAGAACTACAAAATCACTGTTGTAAACCACACTGGACAAGAAGTGTACTAATCCACGTGACCCACTATTGAATCATGTTTTTCAGATGTCTGCAAATAGCAGTAGTGTTATAGATGAACCCATTCAATGTCCAGCTATTCTCTATCTTGCGACCTTCCGAATGATGCAATTCTACAGGGGTCTTTTATCCTTTTGGGGAAAAAGAATATTCATGTAAATATATGGATGATGGGAAAACACTTTTTTTGAGGTGGCAATGTAGAGTTTGCTAAAAAGAAAGAAGACAATGGGTTTCAGTGAGACATGCTTTTTATTAAAAATGGAACACAATGATAAAAACACTAGCAGGCACTGTTACTTTGTGAAACCAAAACTGAGGACGCTATCAAGAAGGGTAGCGGACAGAATATTTAGTGCTTGAGACCAGGACTATAGAAACTAAACCATCAACCTATTTGCATCACAGCGACTCATTCTTCATCAACAAACTACAATGATAAGTAACAAGGATTAGAAGAAGAAGAAGAAAACTGAGATTCACTTGCTCGCTCCAGTAAGCTCCCTATATCAGAGTCCTTTTTAGAACTGACAACAGGTTCCAATAGTTCCTTCCCACCAGAGGGGTCAGACAACAGGACTTGAAAGATATTCACTCTTACGGAAAGGATGAATCCTAGAACACGGCAAGAGAGCATGTGGTATATTTCTAGCAGCATGCTACCTGAAGATCTGAGACTGGAGAAACTAGGTTCCACTCAATCCATAATGAAAAAGAAATTGGGTTGTTCTGGAGGCAACCAGAACTTGCACTGAGCAGTGGAGACACAGAGAGCAATATCTGTACAAGTCTTTTTTTTTCTTCTGGACAAGTTATGTTATGTGCTTTTCATTATTAGTCGCCCTTTCTATTCCCTTTCTTTCCTTTTTGTCATATCTAGTTTATTCTGCTTATGTGTTTTTGAGACGAGGGTTCCCAAGAAGCAGTCTCTCTACTTCTATGAGGTAGTGATAAGGTTTGCGTACATTCTAACCTCCCCACCCCACTTGTGGGATTCCACTAGGTATGTTGTTGTTGGACAAGTCATTTATATGCTGGAAATGGTAGTTAAACATACTAAAGCTTTCAGTTATAAAACAATATCTAGACTATGTTTCAACTGGGTAGTTCAACTTTATGGTCATGTCAAAACTGCAAGCAAGAAACCTTACAATTGTAAGCTTTTTAAGCAGCCCCGCTTTCACCTTCTCTTTCAGATCATCACATTCTTCCTGAAAAACAGATAAAAATGTCAAAGTGCATTGAATTGAGAGGTTAACCACAAAAGCAGGTAGAGCTTAGTCACTGGGTAGTTCTGAGTTGTTAATATGCTTCTCAAGTATAGAGGAATACATGTGACAGAATCAACTAAAGGTGAGATTCTATGTTGTATTCTGAAGAACAAAAATACTGGCTTCTATTATGATAGACTACTAGAAATGTTCAATTAATTATTTTTTGATAAGTAGAAACATTCAATCAACTTTCCCTCGGTTCAAGAAATATTCAAAATGATTCTCAGAATTCTCAATTAAAAAGTAAATGGAAAACGCATAATCAGTAGGAACCTTCCTATTAAGGAAGAGATTGCATACACAAATGCCTCAAAAGATGAAGTTACCTTAGAGAACTCGTCATCAGAAAGCAAGGTCGAGCAAACATCTCCGGTCATATTTGAAACTTGAATTAAAGGCTCACTGTTGCACTTATCGCCTGATCTGAGCTTGATCCCTGAAACACTCGCTTAAACAAGAAAGATTTCAGTTTGGAAGCAATTAGTGCTCAAGATTAACAATTCAATGGAATATAATATTCAATATTTAGACTTGGAAGAGGAGAATAAAATTATGTTCATTGCCTTGCTCTTTCCACCCCATTTATCTGACTTGCTTGCTTTTTTCTCTTCCAAATTTACTGAGCTTCTTTAATAGATTGATTTGTCACATTTCATCACATCATATCTTTTTATCGATCTATTCCACAGTATTTACACATCAAATTCCTACTTCCAGATATCTCTAAATCCTATTAAATTTGATCATAGTAACCTATTTTTAATTTCTCTCTCAACCTTTGGTGCTAGCCAAACTAGGTTTTCTACTCTTTTTCTTTGGGTTGGAGTCATCCTCCATTCCGGAAAGAAAGGTATGACCCGGAACCAACTCATCTTATTTTCTATGTGAATTCTGACATTGATGCTTTACTAGTTTCAAAATAATATTCACGTATTTGAAAACACTATATATTAATTACTGCTAATCAAAATTATTTTGGTAAAACCTAACCAACTTATTTTAACATACAATAGTCAAAGAAAGAAATAATTTGACTCCCAAAGAGTAATAGTACCATACAACATGGGAAAACAAAGTACAGTGATTTGTAAAGAAGGTTTATATTAATATAGAGGGTGTTAAGAATGAACTCCTCTCCTAATAATAACACAGCAATGATTAACCCAAAGGGAAGTCGGTTCATGGTCAGATGAAAAAATGAATTTCGAGTTTCAACTTCTATTTCACATGCTTGAACAGATTATCAATATCACGTTAACAACAAAAAGTGAAAATAAAGTTGGTTGAGGAAACCATAAATCATTTACGTTAGAGAAAAACAGGTGTTCTGGCTAGTTAATATCTGATTATCCAAAAAAATTTATGGAAGAAATGAGCACAATGCAGCATTCAGACACATTTACAGCAGTCCACCGAGATATGCTAGCAATTATTGCAAGAAAAATCAAGAAAGAAGTCATTTGTTAAAACAACCTGTAACTTGCACAAGCTGATGAGAGTTATGCTGCTCGTAATCACGCGAATCCAACTTGACCCGAACAAAACTTCCTAATATCTTGGATTCAATTGACTCAGGCTGCTTGATCATCTCCAGCACCAAGCTCCTCCTCAGGTAAACAAGTTTGATATTCTCAGGAATCAAGGCAGCAAATTGACTTTGTGCAGCAGTTGAACACCAAATTGAGGATATCTTCTTTTGTTCAACCTTTTTCTCAGTTTTTGGAGCCACCAACATTTCTGTGTCATCTTCAAGATCCTGATCAAGGTCATCCTTTTGAAATTCCTCCTCATTTTCAATAAAATGCCTTTCAAGGAGGCTAAAGATTCTGTGTCTGTTTATCACTTTCTTCCCAAAAACAGCTTGTAACCAAACATCACAAAGTATCCTTCTCTTTTTAACCGGATGGACAAGGTTATGATCTTTTATATATTTGGTTACTATCGAAGTCACATCATATTGGGACAATTTTTCTCTGGTATCTTGACCAATAAATTGAAGAAAGTCAATAAGGGCTTTTGATCCCCATCCGACAAATACTTTTTTCTTTGAATTGACACTTCTTTGACTCTTTGTTTTCTGCTGTCTACATCTTTTCTTTTTAAGCTTTTTCTTCTTGGGTTCTCCATCACTGAAATCTCCATTGTCTGAAGAAAGTTGCTCATCCTCTTCTTCACTGTGTCCATCCTCTTCTTCACTGTTATCTGAATCAGAGCTAATTTTGCAAATCTTCTCCTTGTCTAGTTGAGCCTTACCAGCAAGAAGACTACTTTTATCAAATCCTTCTTTTTCCTTTACTATCTCGTAATACTCCCTGAAAAGGCCCTCATATGTTTCCCGATCTCTGAGATCTACACTTTCCTGGAAAGCAACAATCATTCATATGAAAAATGGAATAGATTACTCATCAACTAGAGGAAAGAGAAAGCAGATAAGAGAGGAAGATATATCAGGCAACAAAAGAAAGATTGCTCTAACTGAATATTGTCAAAAAGACAGTAGTGATAAGCATGCAAGACGTGATTCTCATATGCTCAAACAGAGGAATGCTGTTGATAGAGTTTGTGACACAACAAGTTCAATTGTCATCATATTCCATCTCACATGTTGCTAGAATAAACTCAATCTTCAGAAGCCTAGAGGAAGAATAAATTCAGGAAACAACAATGATGATCGTAAGCACATCTATGAAATACAACAAACATTTTCTACCGAGCTCTTCTCATGTTGAACCCGTGTGAAGTCACTTCCTAAGAGAAGTTAACTGTTTAAATGTTAGAGAATCATGATGCCAATTTGATCATAAGATATTGTTTGGGGCTACTCCACACTTCAGGTTTGGTTACTCGACTATTTCTCAGATAATAACTTTGGCTGGTAATGGGGTTTTGATCCTAATAATTTGTTTCAGTTGCTGCTGCAATTTGGTTACTGGGTTTCGGAAAATCTTGTTGTTTGGTAGTTCGGACACAGTTCTTTGGTCTTTAGTTCTGATTAGGGTTTCAGTTAATTCAGAAGTCAATCTTTGAACCTTATGTGACACTTAAAATTTGGTAATTGATATAAAATTTGGGTTTTACGTTGTGGCTGATGGATTTGTTGGGGCTCGAATTGTTGTCGTTTTATGGATATAGCTGTTGGTTTTGGTGTTTCCACCTCTTTCCTAGCAGTTCAGGTATCAGATTGTTCACTTCTTGCTTTTGTCTACTAGCCGGATCCTCCTGTTTTTGGGTCAATGCCTGTTTCCTTGGAGGTTAAATCATCTTGGAAATTGTTCATCTCTCCTCGTGGCGTCCTGTACTTGCTTCTGGCTATTTGTGCTCTTGATAATTTTGTGTTCTGTCTTAAAATACGACAAAAACTGTGACTCCTAGTATTTTCTTTGACCAAAGTTGGCCTTTAATTTGGTTTTTGTTAGTGAAGTTATTCGAGACCTTAGTTATTATATTTCATTCTTCCCGGATCACTATATGTTTGTGATCTTAAAATGAATCAGGTTATGGTAAAGGACATGATATGAAGATCTCTACATATTTGATGAATGGGAGTCTCAGTTTGTTTTATTTGAAGAACACTATTGACTAGCACATCCTTCCCTACTTCTATCAAAGAAGCTATGCCCTCAATTCCAGAATATTTCTTCATTAGAATGTGAGTCTCATCGATTTGCAAAACATCATTGCAACTCATTAAATCCAAGGGTTAATTAGTCGACAGACTCGGCTTTTGAGTTGGTTCATACTAATGTTTTGGAACCATGTCCTGTCATTTCAAAACAGGGCATAAATATTTTGACACTTTCATGGATGATCTCGAGAAGGCTTACGACAAAGTCCCAAGGGATGTCTTATGGAGGTGTCTAGAGGTGAAAGGTGTCCCAGTGG
>JAOTQJ010000001.1:31720068-31733445 GCA_025642045.1 Solanum sejunctum | reverse complement strand
CAAACTCGTAGGAATATCTTATTTGTTTTAGTTGATATATAAAATTTAATAGTTATAACATACTTAGTGGAATCCTATAAATGAGATTTGAAGAGATAGAATATATGAGGATATTATGAAATAAGAATATAAATAATATAAATTTTCCAAAAAATTATATAATATAAAGTTAGAACAATGAAAGTTGAGTCAAAATTTTGAAAGTTTTTTATAAAGATATTAAAATCGTGTTGATTAATTTTTAGAGGTTGAAATTCAAAGAAAACACCAAAATATTAATTTGATCTTTTTTATGAACACAAAGTAATAGATTTTTACTACGACAACAACAATATACCCACTCACAAATGGGATCTAATGAGGGTAGAATGTGCACAGACCTTATCACTACCTCACAAGGTAAAGAGATTGTTTCTTGAGAGCTCTCGTCTCAAAAACTCATAAGCAGAATAAATTAAATATAAAACACAATAATAAATTTTTGCATAATGTAAAAGGTTGACCCATTTGAGAACTTTATATTCAATAGTGAGAGAATAAAAATAAGAATAATATTGTTTGTTCATGATAATCATTAGATTATAAATGAGGCACAAAATAGATAGTCACACAAGAAAAGATGCTACAATTCTACGCAATATTCTATTTTTTCAATTATTACAATATCCCTATATTAAATGGGGTAAAACAATTATTATATTTTCTGTTTTAAAAATACTTTTAAATTTATCACCACATGAGATTGTTTTAACTATATATAGACACATATACAGACACATCTTTAAAAAAAAGTGGAGGTCCCAAAAAAATTAAAGCCTTAAGCAATTGTTTTAGTAGTCTTATGGTTGACATGGCGTGACGCAGATACATACATATATATATTAGTCAAACAATATTTTTATTATTTTTTCTTAAAAATTATATTAAATCTTATTATAACAATTAAAATAAATTGAGTTGAGTATAAAATTGTTCTTTGACGATAATTGTTATGACAAAATTCCATGTGGGAAAAAAATTTAAATAGATCCACTACACTATAATAAATTTGCTCTTCTAGTATGTTGTGCAATGAATGGTTATGTACAACAACAATAACATATTAAATAAAATTTCACAAGTGGGATTTGGAGAGGATAGATTGTACGCAGTTCTTATCGTTACCTCATAGAATAGAGAGACAATGAATGGTTATGTATTATCAAAAAAAAATTGTAAATATGAATTACTTATGGTCAGATTAATTTTATTAGAATGAATCTAGAATTTTTTAAGTTTGTTATGAGGCTATTGTTAAGTTATGTTTGTCGGCTAGCCAGCCATGTATCTTCATAACCAAGTTGTCCACCATCAATTTGTTACTATACTTAATTTTTTTAGGTTGTCAATTCGATTTTTCTAAAAAAAATTGTTTTTACTATTTGGAAAGAGATATGGTCAGTTGTTCACATTAGTTTCTTAATTGGTCATTGTTCACCACATTTACTTGAACATTATTTATGGTGAAACTAATGTCACCAAGTACATAGGACTTTTTTAAAACAATGTTGGTTGATATAACACTTCCCAAATTATAGTAAATTTTGTGGCTAAGATTAAAAACCCCTTATTATATGCGGTAAAACAGAAAATATTTTTTATCGTATGCACATACTATCATATATTTTTCGTTATTAGTCATTCTTTCTGTTTTCTTTTCTCCAGATCTAATTTATTTTGCTTATAAATTTTTGAGACGAGAGGTTCCCAAAAATAACCTCTCAACCTTTGAGGTAGGATTTCAGTATTGTTGTACATTTTAATTTTTCAATAATCAACCTGGAGCTTTTGAAATGGGACTTGAGACTAGGCCCCTTTGGACGTAAATCTTTTTCAGAAAATTCAAAGCAGCGTTTGTGTCATATTGGATTGAGTTGTATAGTTTTTTAAAATAAGTTTTCTAGTTTGAAAAGATAATTTTGAGCAGTTACCCTTCTTTTCCATTCATATCACTTTTTTTTCAAATTCAATGCAGGTCCAAAAAATACCTTAAACTACCAAATGCATCTTGCACATTTTAATTAGCATGTAATGGGACAACGCTCGTGACGTTTACTTACCATCATCCAAAGAAAAGAAAGATGCAAGGGAGGAAATTATTTTCCTAATCTCTTGCATTATTATTTCCTCAACATCTTTCAAGACCACCAAAGTACCATATGAAAACAATCTTTCTTCTACTTCCACTAACTTTTTCTAATCATTTCTTGTCAAATAACCTACCAAACATTTCATTTTAAAGAATAACTTAGAATCTTGTAAAGGTGGATTTGTAATGGTTTTAGTATGTCCTGAAGCAAGAGCCATCACACCTTAATTCCTTCTGGAGCAAATTTTGGTTGATATGATGACCATTTACCCTAGGTGTATGATATGCAAGCTACAACTATTGGTTGACATTCAGCTTCTGGGAAGCACCCAAATAAAACAACACTTTATACAAACACCATTTTGTTAGATTTCTCCTCTCAATCTTGTTTGCAAGTCCTAGTTATTAATTAAAAATGTATTTTCAAACATCAAATCACTCAACATAATGAACACAAACAATTTAAAACCCAAAAAAGTGACCTTTTAGTCATCCACCATCATGAAAGTAATAGGAGAATACAAGAAAGATACAGCCCAAGAAAACTATAAGGCACCTTGAGCTTGTGAGGGTGGAAGCATAGGCCAGCCAAGAAGTTGAGGCGAGCCTGGAGGTGTTGAGTGCTGACTAGGAGAGAATACACTTAGTTCCACAAAGGCCACCCCTGAGGTTCCATCCTTGTCCGTTGTTCGGAAGGAGATCGATCCTCTCTTTGTTGAGGCAGCTGAATTTCTCCCAGGACTGCTCACCATACTTCCTCCAAGGGTGCTTTGGTTAGCAATTAGAGAAACAGTATCATTTTGTTCATCACTTAACCTTCTCCTAGCCTCTATGTCCCTCTCTGAGCTCTTCTTCAGTGCTAAACAATCCCGCATGGGCATGATAATGAGCATGAACATGCCCATCCCAATACAAAAAAAGAAGGAAACAAAACCCAGAAATGCAAGAGCTTGAAAAGGAAAATGTTCTGGCTGAGTTCTAACAGTTAAACCAAGCAATAGAATCCTTATAGGAAAGAAAACTGAAATTGATACCACTAGCATGTATACTCTCTTTTGAAGATTCCTATTGATAACCAAATGCAGGATTCTTCCACCAACCCAGAACAAATATGAAGTTAGCAGGATGGCAAAAAGACCAAGGCAGAAAGTACTCAACAAAGGGTAAGTGCACAGGGCAACATCATTTTTATACAGCGCGACTGGACTAGTGAAATAATGTGGCAAGTGTTTCATGTGGTTCTTCCTATATTCCGGTCCAGCCAAAATAAGCATGAGCTGTAGAGCAAAAACCGGGAGGCAAAAGAGAAGTATGTATCCGATTGTTTTGCCATTCCATTTCTGACTTAAAGTTCCCGACTTCTGCAAGGACGCCCGAAGGAGAAACACAACGGTTAGATACAGGCAAGGTTCTGCAAAACCTAAGCTCGAAACAATGTAACACTTGCAAACAGTTTCCTGCCATCTGAAACTGAGAGCACTCAACAATCTTCTGTCGACTCTGATCAAGTTTAGCCGAACCACCTCTCCAAATCCCCACCAGATTGCAAACAATATAAATGTAATCCTGATGATCCAAGGACCATGAAAATAGCCAAGTTGACTGTAACCTTGCCCGTGAATCTTTGTGTGGAAGTAGATCAAGTACAAGATGCAACACAACCCAGCCAGTACCAAAATTGAAACAAGTATAATAGTAATTACACCTAGTGCATCAACAGCAAATCTCGAATAGGGCATTACCCAAACCACAAATTGCACGCATGCTCTCTGACAGCATGGAGACCTGAAACCCCTCTACCACATGAACCCTCACTCTTCCTCCTCGAAATCACAGATTCAACTCCTCTCAACCTCAAAACTACCATATATGAACAGTCTCAAAGATCTGATCACCAAACCACCAATTCCACCCTCCTTTCCTCACACTTTTCCAACAATGAACTCTACCTATGTTCACGCCAATTCAATATTCAACGTTATTTCCCTAAAATAAACACAAAATGATCACAATCTACACATACATAAAGTAGAAACAGTACATTTATCTTAAACCAAACCCTAAAGCAAAAAACTCAACAAAATAGAGATAAAAACAAGCGAAAGTTAGACCCATAGAAAGCTTACAAGAGGGAGAATCTTGATCTGGAGAGCTCAAATTCTGAATCTTCTTATCTCCGGAGAGAATCGGGAGAGAAGAAAAAACCCTAAGCACAGAAGAAAGAGAGAGAGAAGATTGAGGGAAGAGAGGAGTGAGGGAAAATGGGGGAGAAGATAGAGGGGGGGCGGGGATGAGGGGTAGTGTTGGGGGGAAGCGAACTTTGTTGGAAACAGGCTGTCGCCAGCGAATAAACCAAACCCAGAAATGGAAATTATTATTCAGATTTATATATGTTTATTTAAAATAGGACATATAATTTTTATAAAAATGAAATAATAAAATTAACAGGCTGTATACAGCTGGATATTACCGAGCCTCCAGCTTTTGTAATACTCCCGAGCCTAGTTGGCAACCTGACCGTGGCGGCGTTTACGGTGAATGTTCTAACTTTGATTTTTCCTATTTTTCTCTTTTTTTGTTAAAAACAACAACAACAAAAATAATGACAATTGTTTTTTAGTACTATAAAATTTATTTGTTTAGTAGGTATGTTTTTGAAGATTATGCTAGCTTTGACCGTAATTTTATTTTTAAATATTTATTTAATTATAAAATTTAAACTATAAATACTTTTACGTTTTTTAAAATTGAAAGAACAATTTATGAATTTTTAGATTTTTGCTCGTAAGATTTCTATTTAACCATAAAATATAATTAGATTTTTGAAATTTTAATGTTACATCAATTTAGGATTGTCGGGATTGCAATTCATAGGCTTTAAATTTCTTTAGAACTCAAATTTAAAAAAAAAACGCTAAAAAAATAAATTTTTTTCAGTCCACTCACAAAAATTTAAAAATAATTTCAATTTATATTTATAGTCAAATATACCTCTAATTTTTTATATTTTTTTCACTTTAAAAACAAAAATTACTCATGATTTTATGATCAAACACTCCTAAACTTGAACTTCAAAAATCTCTGAGGATAGAACGTTGTCACGGACCTAGAACTCACGCTAGAACTTCCGTGCGGCACTAGTCAGTTTGCTCACGAATCTCGCAAGCTCTTTCAAATACTAGTAAACCTGTTGCCTACGATCGCTAAGGGAACGCTAGATATTGATAGACAAGAGAGAGCTTTTGAAGAAAGAAGACTTAGATTGCTTGGAAAATGCTTTACAAGGCTTGAAAGCTTACAACTTTTCTTAATGCTAAATGAATATCAAGGAGGGGTATTTATACTACTCCACCTCCTTAATAGACGGCTAAGATTAATTTGATCCTACGGCTAGGATTGATCTTCTAAAGTCTTCCTACAAAGTATATAACATATTTACAAGTGCAACTTATCTACATAATTTGGTCGCCTTATGTTGCCATACTTCGGAACGTAGAGCCTCCTTCCGGCGGTGAGTAGGATACCATCTTCAATCTAGAAGCGTCGGGTCTGTCCTTGTGATGCTAACTCTATAAGCCTTTTTGCTTTCGGATCATGTGACAAGCCCTCTTTGATAGATTCTCGAATGTCACAGTAGGCTGTTGTGATGGCAGCTAGCTCTGGTTTCCTGCTCAAAGCATCGGCCATTACATTGCCCTTGCCTGGTTTGTATAGTAGTTCGTAGTCGAACTCAGCTAGAAAGTCTTACCACCTAGCCTACTTGGGAGTAAGTTTCTTTTGTGACTGAAAATAGTTGGTGGCACCGTTATCAGTCTAGACCACGAACTTTGAGCCCAACAAGTAATGCCTTCAGGTTCTAAGGCAATGTACAATGGCGGCCATCTCCTTCTCTTGCACAGTATACCGCCGTTCGATCTCATTCAGCTTACGACTTTCGAAAGCTATGGGGTGCCTATCTTGCATTAGCATGCCCCAATAGCGAATTCGGAGGCATCCGTGTATATTTCGAATATCCTGGAAAAGTCTGGTAATGCAAGGACCGACTCCTTTGATATAGCAGCTTTAAGGCTCTCCAATCCTCCTGGCATTTCTTGCTTCAAACCCATGGCTTGTTCTTTTTTAGCAACTCGGTGAGTGGAGTGGCTATTGCAGAGTAGCCACTTATGAATCTTCGATAGTAGTTTACTAGCCCAAGGAAAGATCTTAGCTCTGTTGCCTTGGTGGGCGTCTCGCACTCTACAATGGCTCGCACTTTGGTCTCGTCCATGCTAAGCTAGCCTTGGCTAATGATGTGTCGAGAAAGTGCACTTCGTGCTAGGCGAACTCGTACTTCTCCCGCTTAACGTACAACTGGTTCTCCCATAAGACTTGGAAGACTTTCTGCAGATGCTCCACGTCCTCCTCCAAGGTGTGGCTATATATCACAATATCATCCAATTATAATACCACAAAGTCATCCAGGTAACGGTGAAAGATCTTATTCATGAGGGTACAGAAGGTAGCGGGTGCGTTGGTTAGACCGAAGGGCATTACCAACGACTCGTACGATCCATGCCTGGTGACGCATGTTGTCTTTGGCTCATCCTCTCAGCTAGCCGTACCTGATAATATCCTTTCTTGAGGTCCATCTTGGAAAAGTACTTCGCTTGCCCAAGTCTATCGAACAAATCGGCTATCAGCGGGATCGGATACTTGTTCTTGACGGTCACCTTATTTAGCTCTCGATAATCTATGCAAATGCGCAGCGACCTATCTTTCTTTTTCTGAAATAGTACTGGGGCTCTATCTGGTGCTTTGGATAGTCGGATATGGCCAGCTTCAAGGAGTTCCTTCAACTGCTTCCTGAGCTCCTCCAATTCTAGTGGTGCCATGCGGTATGGTGGGTAGGCAGGTGGTCGAGTGCTTGGCTACAACTTGATCTTGTGATCGACTTTCTATCTCGATGGTAAGTGTCTAGGTAACTTTTCGGGCATGATGTCTTTATTCTCGTCAAGCACCTTTTCAATGCAGGGTGGCAGAGGTTCTAGGACAAGATCGCTTTCACTCAAACTTCCAACGGTGGCCAGGTAAGTGGGCTCCCCCTTCTTGAGACCCTTCATAAGTTGCATGGCCGATAGTTAGGTGACTCCTTCCGCCTTGGGCATCTCGACTAAAGGCACTATGCTGGACCGTTACTTCTCCAGAACAAGCATCCTTTGAAGGTAGAGATCTATCATGGTGTGGCATTGGCAAAAGAATTCTTGCCCAAGTATAATATCAAAGATATCAGGGGGTAATACCGAAGCTAGTCTTACCTTGCCATCTGCCTAAGGTGACATTTATGCCATGTGTAACTCTGCATACCAGCGTTGGTAGGGCATTAACCATCTTAAGACGTTTGCTGCTCGGACTGTAACTTAGCTCTAATCTTGCCGCTGCTGATTTGGTCATGATGTTGGCTTCGGCTCCGGTATCCACCATAGCGCGCACCTGCTTCTCATTTAGGGTCATATCCACATACTGTGTGGGGTAAGCCTCCTACTTATCGGTTGTCTTGGTAGTAGTGGCACAGACCCCGATCATGCCCACTTGCGTGGTGCCCAAACTTGGACCTTGTTCTTAAGCCTCTTTCTTCCCGTAATCCCGTATGATAGACCTAAGGTTTTTCATCTGGGGACACCTCGCGTATCCGCGTAGACCTCCGCATATATAGTAGCCTCTCTCCTTAGGTGGCTAGTCCTTCTTCTCGACATAGGTCTGAAGTACTAACTTCCTAGGGGAAGGGCTTCCTTGCCCTTACCGTGATATCTCCCACCTTTGGCATGGCTAATTCTTGTCTCCTTAGCCTTGCATTTGTCCTGCTTGAAGTCCGTAAGGGCTTCTGCCTGAGTGATGGCCTCGTCATAGGTGGAAATTTATCGTTGCTCTAGTTCTATCTGAGCCCAACTCTGCAATTCGTCCATGAAGTTGAACAATATATCTTTTTTTGTGAGGATGGGGATTTGAAGCGTGAGAGTTGTGTAACTCTTTTATGTATGCCTTCATGATGCCTATTTGCTTCAAAATTCCCTAAGCCTCCTTTTGGCTTCATAGACGACGTTGTTGGGGCAGAAGGTCTTCTTGAATTCTGCCTTGAATTGTTCCCATGTGCTGATCATGCAGAGTCCCTTTCCTATCTCGGCATCCTTCCATTTCACCATAGCATCGCCATCTCGGTCAAGTGCATCACGACCGTGTTGATCTTCGTATCATCGCTGCTCACCTTGTTGCACTTGAAGTAGTTCTTCAAGTGCCACAAGAAGTTTTTCACCTCTTGGCAATCACAGACGCCTTTAAAGATGGATGGCTTGGGAGCCTCGATCCTGGCCTCCCATTCTCCGGCCGAGGTGGCATGTATCCTCTGTTGGATGCTTCCCCGAGTTCCTTTACCTTGGAGCTCATGGCTTCTAGAATGCCTATGAACTTTCCCTCCAAGGACTCGATCCTACTCTCTAGGAAAGCGTGAGCTTCTTCCTCCGCTGCCCGCTGGTCGTCAAGGTCGTTACGGATGTTATCATTTTCCTCAAGGACGAATTCCTCCAAGGTCTTGAATTTGCCATTGATCTAATTTAAGCGATGGCCCAGCAACTCTACGACCAGGCAGACAGTCTCTATTCTAGCGATCCATTCCATCCCGGGAGTGACGTCTGTTAGCAACCCTTTTTGCTCATCGTCACTTACTTTGGTGGTTGGAAGAGAGACATCATCGCTTGGGATAGGATCAGTTGGCACTTTCTCTACCTTCTTGGCATTCTTCTTACCCTTATGTTTTTTGGTAACGTCCATCATGTCTTCTGCAGTGCTGGCAGCATAAACCTCTCCGTCACTTGCCATTATTTCCTTAGTAGCCTAGCTTTGATACCACATTGTCATGGACCTAGAACTCACGCTAGAACTTTCGTGCAACACTAGTCAGTTTGCTCACGAATCTCGCACGCTCTTGCAAACACTAGTAAGCCTGTTACCTACGATCACTAAGGGAACGCTATATTGAAAGACAAGAGAGAGATTTTGAAGAAAGAAGACTTAGATTACTTGAAAAATGCTTTACAAGGCATGATAGCTTACAACTTTTCTTGATGCTAAATGAATGCCAAGGAGAGGTATTTATACTACTCCACCTCCTTAATGAATAGCTAAGATTAATTTGATCCTACGGCTAGGATTGATCTTCTAGAGTCTTCCTATAAAATATCTAAGATATTTACAAGTGCAAGACTTATCTACACAATTCTACATGTCTTTGGGACCTTCCAGGTTTCTCTAATCTTCTCTTCAATCCTTTGCACAATTCTAGAGAGTTTCGAAGCCCTCCAGAGCACGCCGGACAAGTTCTTACGCTGTTTTTGGAGCAGAATTTGAACGGGACATGTCAACATCCTGTAAATACTTTTGCAGAAGAGTTTAAGTTTTAGAAAAATATTATAAAATCAAATTACTCATAAAAATAGTTATAAGTATTTTTTTGTTCTTAATATTGATCTCTAACATGATCATACGATTATTTCTCTTGATTTGAAAGTATGCTCCAATAGTCGCCAATCATTGGCATTTTATTTTTATATTTTGTTTTCTTATATTCTTTTATATTTGATAAATTTTCGAAGATTAGTGGCGCATATTTATGATTTGAAACTTGACAAGCAGTATGTTCACTCTTGACTCTTTTTCACTTGAATGATAAGTTATCACTCAATCTTTTTATTGAACAACCATTTTATTTTTTACGACAAGTCACCGATCATGCGACATATCATTTCAATTAGACATCGATTTCTTTTTGTCACGATAAGGCATAAATCATAACATGTATTTGCACACGGGTCAAATCCTGAACGAAATATTTTATTTAGGAGGAATAGGTGATAATTAGATATTTATTTTGAAAGTTCTCGCTCAATTTTTCAGTTAAACAACAATTTTATTTTTTATGTTAAGTCACAGGACATGTGGTGTATTATTTTAATTAAATATCAATTTATTTTTGTTACGACAAAACATGAACCATGACCTGTACTCTCACGCGAGTCAAATCCAGAACGAAATATGTTACTTAAGAGGAACAAGTGATAATTGGATATTTATTTATTTATTTTGGAAGTTTTCACTCAATCTTTTAGTTGAACAACAGTTTTTTTTACGACAAGTCACAGAACACACGATATATTATTTCAATTAAATATCATTTGTTTTTGTTACGACAAAGCATGAACCATGACCGTACTCGCACGCGAGTCAAATCCTAAACGAAATATGTTACTTAAGAGGAATAAATGATAATTGGATATTTTTTTATTTATTTTGAAGTTGGGGGTAAAGCAAGCATGTCTCCGTCAACCTATCTGCTTCAATAAGGACATTTTTATAAATAAATTTATTTTTTATTTTACTTTAATTTAATTATTTATACAATTTTTTAAAAATTATGGGACCTGTGTTAACTATGACTTTTTGTTTAAATTCATTGATCATATTTGTGTATATTTTGTAATTGTTTTTAGTAAAAAATCAATAATTAGTGATGAAAAATATTTTAATTGTGGATATCTCAGATTATTTACTATATACAAGTATATGTTAAATTTGTTTAATTAGTTTATTCTCGATTCTTTTTCACTTGAATGACGAATTATCCCTCAATTATTTAATTGAACGACAATTTTGTTTGTATGACAAGTCACAGGTAATGCGGCTTATCATTTCAATTAAACATGAATTTCTTTTTGTGATGACAACACACGAACCATAACGTGTATTTGCACGTGGTCAAATCGTGAACCAAATATGTTACTAAGGATGAACAAATGATAATTGGAGAATATTTAACTTTTTGGAGACAATTTAGATCGTATCAAATACATATCATGAAAGCAAATATTAAAATTGCTATTCTCTTACTATACAAGAGAGAGTTGAGGGAGAAATAGACATGTCTTTGTTGACGTATCTGCTTCAGTAAAGACATTTTTATAATTTCTTTTAAAAATTATTTCTTTTATTTTATTTAGTTTAATCATTTATACAATTTTGTTATGATTATGAGACCGTTCTAACCATTACTTTTAGTTTTAAATTCATTGATAATTTTGTGTATATTTTGTAACTGGTTTGAATAAAAAAATATCAATGATCAATGACGAAAATTAATTTACTTGTGGATAGCTCAAATTATTTAAATATATATATCTAAAATTATTTAATCAATACCACATCACTAACCAAGCTAGTCACTTGGAACATGGGGGAATTCAATCCCCAAACTTCTGGGCCTTGAGAACCGACTTCAGATTTGCTCCTAGCAAAGAAGGTAGCATTTCAATTTTAGGGTTTTCACTTCCACATCCTAGCTCGTCGAAACTATCGCCTATCGATTGAAATTTTCCTCCTCAGCCAGAGGCGAAATCGACTCTCTCTGAACCATCCACTTAAAATTTATCAATATTAACAATAAATAAATATTGAGTCCGTGCATAGTACGAATTTTCATAATTTGTAATCTTATAAAAGCTACCAACTTATTAGTCAAAGAATATTTCTTATCGGATAATTAAAATCAGATTAATTCCTAATCCTTTTTTCCTTGACATGAGAAATTAGAATAAATTTCTACATTCCCGTCACTAAACTCGTTGCATTCTTGAAATTATATATGGGTTTAGAATTTTATGTCCATTGATATTATATATACTTATCTTTTATGTTTAAAAAAACAGTGTGTTAAAATTTGAAAAGTTCAATAGATTCTGTTTAAACCATAAAAAAAATGAGTGTTAAAAATTGAAAAGTTCAGTAGATTCTGTTTAAACCATGAAAGTTTCTCTGTAGACACGTGATACCACAACATTTTGTCTCTTTTAAAAATTTTCCAATTTTGGCATCTTATGTTTGCTTTCATATCATTGCCTATTTTATAATTGGTGTGAATTTACCAGTTGTGAACTTCTAAAATAGAACAAATCTGGAAGTCTTGAGTTTTTCATAATATTACAATCATTTCTCTTTAAGAGCACAATCATTTTCTACTCTATTTTAGATAGAGAAAATTCTTTCCTTTAGAACAACATCATGGAATCCCATAAGTTGGGCTGGGAGGATACAATATATACAGACTCTACCACTATCTCATAGAGATAGAGAGACTATTTTCAAAAGACATTTATCTTAAAAATATCATGTCTCAAAAGCAAAAAATACTAAATACAAAAAAAAAAAACTAAAATGAAAAGCAAATGATAGAGAAAACTTCTCCCTCTGTACGTCGAATTTAGAAACCACATTGGTCATCCTACATAAACGCTGAAAGTTTATAGTACCTTTCTTGCAGAGCAAATTTATGGCAGAAAAAAGAACAAAACTACTGCACTTCTGTTATCTTTTTTAAAAATTGTGTTAGGTCACCTTGCATGCACCTCGACTAACGTTATGGGGGGCAGCGGTGACCTCACACCAACACATGGACCTTTTCTCAGTTCACACAATCAATCTCCAGGCACAAAAATTGAATGGTCTAATAAGTTGCTTCTTTAATTTATCAATTCTTGTGTGTATACATGTTATTTCACATCTACCTTAAACAATGCAGATCGAAAAAAACATCAGAATAGACGAACCACAATTCTATTCACCAATCTTTCTTGTGTGTTCAGATATTGCACAACCGTGTCTTGAAAACGAATCTATTATCACCGTCAAGATTGCATTTCAGCAGTTTCCTTCCTGTAAGCCTGGAGCCTTTCCTTAAACTTCTTGCTCTGTTCAAAATTTGCTTTCCTCTTTATAGCTTTCTGCAGAAGGATATCATATTCTTTTTAATGGCTTATACATGAGGAACATTGAAGATGATATTTTCCATAAAATTTCCTAATAGGTAAAGCAAGAAACCTTACTTCCTGCCTGAAGCACTGGTCAAGCTTTATTTTCAGATCTGTGCATTGCCCGAGAAATTTCCCTAGTGGGTGGTCTGTATGACACTTCTGAAACTCTTCAATTATCTGCGCCTCAGCAACATAGCCATCTTTAGTGCATTTGAGATGTTTTGACAATTATTTCTTGATATTTACCAATAAAAGAACAAGCTAATCTAGAACTATGATATACACACGACGAGACTACATGTCAATGCGAATAAGCACATGCAAAGGCAACAACAACAACAACAACAACAACAACATACCCCAGTGCCTCAAAAGGCTCCAGCTCATTGCGGGGTGAGGGGGGGTCGGATGTACGCA
>JAOTQJ010000001.1:31705472-31719968 GCA_025642045.1 Solanum sejunctum | reverse complement strand
AAGAGCCATTTTGCTTTATTCCATCATACTCCAAGACCAAAAAATAGTCAATCTTTGGCTCCATCCGAGATTGATGGAAATTAGCACATGCAAAGGCAGTGCTTCAAAAACAGAAGATGAATCTAATCGAATTTAGCAATGCAAGAAACTTACATCCGCACATAAAGGGTGTCTATGTAGAGTCAAAGGTGGATGCATCTTCTTCCCTTGAGTTCAAATCCTATAGAAGTAAGAAAAAATTCCATATAAATATTTCTCCTTTTCCATGAGTAAGATAATACATAAAGAACAAGAAACAATAGAAAAGAGTAAAGCATCAGGAAACAAGTTTGCATTTTGGGAAAAAAAAAAGAAGAAGTAACAGAGCCAGCTGTTGTTACAAATAAAGACAGGTATCGGAAACCTCTTGAGAAATAATGGATCATAGTGAAAATGCCCAGGCATTAAGTCAGTTATGGTGGACGATAGTTACGCATACAACAAGAAAAGAAAAATATCCTTTTTAAAATCTAATTACATCTCCTTTCACCAGAATCCAAATAGTGCTTGCGATCAAGTAAGAGAAAATTCTATAACAATGCATAACCATTCTGTAAAAGCATTTCTGATTTTCTTTCCTATTTTCAACTAATTTTCACTTTTCTGCTGATTTAACGAACCCATTGCACCATATATTCCACATCCAAAAGATTCTGTAAATGCACTTCATATTTTCCATCTTTTTCTCTACTCATTTTTTAACTAAAACATTGCACTGTAAGTTCTGCATCCAAACAATTACTAAAGTAACATCAATTAACATGGCTTATGTTGCATTGATCAACAGTGTAACCAATTATTAAAGCAAACACACGTAAATTGATGAGTCCAATCTATCAAACCTTTTGTATATATCTACACGAACACAGTGGAAGTTGTAACTCGTTCTCTCAAAATAATCATGACAGATACCCATAGTTTTTGCTTAACACATCCATTGATTGAAATGTTTTTCCCTACTTTTAATTCCTTGAATAAAACATATATAATTGGTCAGATTTTTTTTGACTCAGCAAGAAAATAAGCTATACCTCATTGGGAATTAGCAGCAACATATCAATCAGTGCATGTTACTTTGTCTATAAAAGGTTTGGATTGCGTTTATGATTGTAATACCACGTGATATTTTGCAGCTGCACTCATCTAAGACCTCCATTCGTTTAGCTGACCTCTTTCAAAAGACAGTATTCATACTCTAGTACAACTCAAAAAACTAAGGGGTCGTTTAGTAGGGTGTATAATAATAATACTAAATAGAGTGTATTAGTAATTCTTGCATTATTTTTACATAGATTATTTCTTATGTATTGTTTGGTTTGGTATATTCAAAGTAGCATGCACTGCATAAAAATATTTATTTACAAAGAAACTCTCCACAATTATAGTTGAAAAGATGTAAAGAAATGGTTTTGAGAGGCAATTGGACCTTTAACCACGCTAATGTATACCAGTAATACAAACCCCAAAACACAATAGTGTATAACTAACATTAGCATGCATTAAAACCTATTGCAATGCTAATACCATGGATTTTCATATATTAGTAATACAGACCCCAATACACAATAGCGTGTATAACTAATATTATACATAAAGTTGAAAAAGTGTACCAAACAACCCTTAACACAAAACTCTTGCCACACAGAGTTCTGATGCAAGATTGAAATTAGAAGATATCTAGCTAAAAAACTAAACTTAGCTAAAATTACACTAAAGAATTAGGCAAAATTCTCATTGATAAACTCTAAACTCAAGGGGTCAGAGTGTAATTGACATAACTTAATGTTGTCTTTGGGATAATCGGGTTACCAACAGTTATGTACTGCACCAATTGCACCCAGTACAACCACCCAAAGCACCACTCACCTCCCATACAAGGGCAGCTCAACCCTAAAGCCTTAGGCCAAAAACAACAAAAAGCCTCAAATTCAGTACGAAAATATACATATAGGAAGACGCACAGAAAAGAAATCAATTCAATCAAGATACAAGCTTAAACGAAGAATCAAAAGTCCAAAGCAGAAATAGAAACAAAAGATGAAAGGAGATACATACAGACAAGCAGATCTGATGAAGGCCATGTAAAATGTTAATGGTGAGGAATAGCCTATTAAATAGCAACACTGGAAGGACCAAAATGCCCCAAGTAAAATATAAATAATTATATATTATTGTATTACATTATTACATTAATTCTTTTCCAACAATCTCGAATGAAGCCAAAATTCACTATTTTTTGACTTTTGATATGATGGAATAAAGTAAAATGACTCTTTAAACTGTTTGCGCTTCTTTTAATTGTGAAGTAGTAGTTAGTCAATGCAACTTTCGACGTTCATCATTAATCATCCGGAAACAGTCGCGCTATGATTTTAAACATAAGGGTTAGGTTGCGTACATCCGACCCCCTCTTATCCCGCAATGACGAAAACCTTTGAGGCATTGGGGTAATATTGTTATTGTTGTTGTTGTTGTTGTTGTTGTATTACATTAATTATTATACACACATTTTTAAAATTTTGCTATCAATGTATTATAATTAAAAATCATAAAAATTAAATTTATTATTTGTCTTATTCATTTCAATTTGAATTAATCATATTTTGATTATATTTTTTAAATATTTCAAACTCAAACTAATTAAATTATTAAATAATTAAATTTTAAAAAATATTATCTTAACGTCGAGTGTCTTCTGAAGATGACAATCACTATGATATTTTTGTAACAAAAATTAATATTTAGACATATTTTTATAATTAAAAAGTAATACGAATATAAGTAACAAATAATACTCTAATTGGAATATTCAATCAAGTGAAGTCTTAATTCTATTTTTAAAATCTTTTAGAATAATGTTCATTTTTGTGTAATAATTTACTTTATCGACAAAGTTTTCAAAACTATAATTGATAAGAGAGATTTAAATATATGTGTTATTATTTAACGTACAATAATTTATATATTATTATTCTTTTCTTACAAAATATTATAAATTTTATATTATCAATAGAAAATGAAAAAAAATTATCAAATTATAAATAATTATCATATATTTTAAAAATTTATGAAGATAAATATAAATAAAAATAAGACTATTTTTAAACTTTAGTTTTAGGTCACCTGTTCCATTGAGTTATCTGCTCCTATAATATTACTTCAAATTAAAATTATATCATTACTATTGTTTTGCATTTCATACTTGTTGAGAGATTGAAATTATATAATTAAGTTGAAAAACTAATGATGCACCTCTTGTCCAAATTGAAAATCGATCAGCCTTATGAAAGTGATCAACTCCAAGGGATTAAAATTTTGTATAAGGAAGTAGGATGAATTTTTAATATGTATGGAAAGAAGGCAAAATAAATTAGAATGGATAGTAATAGATAAAAACACCTTCCTTAAAAACTGTCGACAGGAATCACGAGATCCCGTATACGGGCAATGGTTCTTTTTACGAGCCGTAAACGACCTTTTACAGATGAGATGTCTAAAAGTTTGAGTTACAGGAAATTGGATATGGAATTTACGGGAACTCTTTTACGAACAGAACTTTGGTTTACAGATTATCTGACAACTCGTAACTCAAGATCCTGAAAAGTTGATTTTTGAACCCACAAGCTATGAAACCTAATCTAGGGGGCATATGTTGTCTCGTGCATGGGCCTTAGGCTTAGAAAAATTTTGCCAAGTCACCTGGGTATCTATGAGGCCTCATTTACGGATCATAGATAATTTTATGGGCCGTAAGTGTCACTTGTAGTTTCTTTCAGTAATTTTTCTCAGTTTCCTCAGGGTATTTATAATCAACTAGGTGAAATGACTTAGAAGAGTGTCACAAATTATCAAAATACATTTCAACTATCAATTGTGTCCTCTTTTTATTTAAACGATGCTAATTTTTTAGATAGCAAAAGAGAACAACTAATGATGCAGGTGTATAATTTCATAAATATTTAAAAAATAGTAGATGATGTGGAAAATGGGACTTTTGAGAAAATTAAAAGTCCACTTACTTTTTTTTTCTTTCTTTTTATCCCTAATTTTTTAGTGTTTAGGGATTCATTTTATTTCGTGGAATATTTTAATCATTTACTATAATTTTTTAAAATTTACATTAGGAATTCATTTTATTTCATGAAATATTTTAATCCTCTATTATAATTTTTTAAAATTTACACACTCTCACTTATGTTAGTTTCATACTTAAAAAGTAAATATTTTTACTATGAATAAAAATTAAATTAATTCCATTTTATATTTTATTTAACATTATTTTAGCTATATAAAAATAGTTTAAATATTATTTGTCAATTTTTCTCTATTTCATATTAATTGTTCACTTTTTCTCTTTACATGATTACACGACCTTTACGAATCATAAACAAGAAAAGTAATTTTACTAATTTGTCTTTACTTTCAAATAAATTAATATCAAGGGAAAAATAAATCTTTTTAAAATAATTCTATTTAAATTATGTAAATTAATATCAAAGGAAAAATAAATCTTTTTAAAATAATTCTATTTAAATTATGTAAATTGACGTGTAATTTGATATGAACACTTTTAACAGGGTGAACGAGAAAATTTGACAGGAGAATATTTATAAAAGTGTAATTTGGGTGTTTATGGCAATTGATTAGCTTGAATAGTAGTTTGAAAATCAATGATGGGAAACAACTTGATATTGCACCAAAAAAAAGAAAAAAAAGGAATAAGTTGATGCAACACAAACGTTAAAATGGTTTCACTTTAAAACAAATTTATCACCTTTTTCCCTTGAGCACAAGAGCTTTACATATCTAACAGATTTTGTCAAAACATTGATACAAAGGGTATGAAGCCAGCTTCCAACTATTTATACACTAGCTAGACAAGTTTCCCCTGTTTCATCTCTTTGGTCCCTATTTTTATACCAGAATTCTGGATCTAATCAAACTGTTTAACTATAATCAAAGATTTCTCCGATTTGAGGGTAACTCTCTACTACCTTGTGAACAGATTGGCTGTTCTCTTATCCTCGATAAAAGGATGGAAACGTTCTCTATTGCAATGTCAAGACGCTCCCTGGACTTTGCTGATTCTGTTATCAGAGTGGAAACCATACTCTGCAATAACTGAACCCTCTCGGTGTGGTCACTATGAGTATTCTGAAGAGCTTTTGTTGCTGGTGTACTGATTCGCCTCCACCGGTATGGCAGATATCTTTCTGGTATCTGGAAGCAATTTCCTGTTGAAAGAACTCGGAGAGCATGGCGACAAAGTATCCCAGAGAACTCAAATTGATGGCAGCTGCAGCTTATGATACCCTCTCTTGGAACCCAGTAAACTTTCCGTCCACCCTCAAGTTTTGTATGATGTCGGACAAGGAAACCATCTTCCATCTGGAATGATGCATAATGAGCAGCCAAAACAAGTTGTTCTTGAAGCTTAGAGAATGCAAATGGTGTCAGAACTGCAGCAGCATGTGCTTCCATCGGAGCACCTGTTTTAAGGCAGATATTCTGTAGATTCTGCTGCATAGTCTGCTGCTCTCCTGTTTGATCCTTGAAATCGACTGTAACAGCAACCTGATAATCCAGACAATGCAATTCAGAATAGCGATCTCTTTTGGACCATCTGTAACATTTCAGTAATCGCCTCAAGTTTCCTACACACCCTATCCAATATAGCGTTTATAAAACCCAATTGAAAGAAAACTAACATGTATATAAAACTATAATAAATTCATAACCTAAAATAACTCGGGGGAAAAGGTGAGACATTCGTCATGACTGACAATTTTCTTCATGGCACTCAGGAGTAAAGAATACTAGGAAGCAAGCAGTGTTTAACCATCCTGCCAATTTTAACATTATGAGTAACTTTGGTGGCATCGGAACAGATATCAAGCTTCACCTGAGATAACAAGTCCCTAATCTTCATCTGGCTTTGAAGTGGTCAAAAACATTTATTTAACACCTGAAATTCATTTTACCACTACCAGTAAAAATAAAGAGCAGCACAATTAAGGTCTAGATAATATACTTGTTCCACAAAATGTGCTAGCCGGGTTTGTGCACTCAGAAACCGTTGGATAAAGGCATTGATGGACTTTGAGTGGCCTGTTGTGGTCATACCAGCAAAGAAGTGGCTCCTAAGGTATGGCAGTGCCCACATTGATCTCAACGCAAATAGACTGGCAATATGCCTGTTTGTATGCAGTCCGAATGAGTTCACCATGTCTCTCCAACCCAACTCAAAGTCCTCCACAGATTCCAAATTATAGAGTCGGGTAAACTCAGCCTTCCACTCGTTGTAGCGCTCTCCTAAAACAGCATTAAACCAAGATGGGAACTTTGACACGACAAGCCAGATGCAAAGGGCATGCTTAGTCGTGTGCATCTCCAAGTTAATTGCCTCTTTGAGACACATATTTTGATCAGTTAGTACTGTTTGTGGAGCCTTCCCGTTCATGAACGCCAAGAACGCCTTACACATTTGAAAACAAACAAAGTATCAATAGAGATTCTAAAAATTTGTTAATATACTCATTTGTATACACAATGTCATATTTATCTTGCATGTTCTCCACTCTTTTTCTTAAATCTTCTTTTCTCCTTCTATTGGAGCAGGAACGGGTAGTAAACTGAGAGGCATTAAAATATTCCTATATCCAAACGTTAGTACCACAAACAATAAACAGCATTAGCTGAGATAATCAAGTGGTATCAATATTATCTGGTCTGCCCCCCAAAAAAACTGTTACAGCAACCATTTTTCCAAATAGAAGCACTAATAATTCCTGGCCTTTCAAGACACCTTTCCATTATTGCAAATCCATTTATGTTCAATTTTTTCAAGGATATATATCCAAATTTCCATAAATACTTGCATAGTATGATCTTTAAAAGACCAACAATGTTACTCCCTCCGTTCCTAAATACTTGTCATCCTTGCTAAAAATAGATGATCCACATTACTTGTCATTTTAGAAAACCAACACATAATTAGTTATTTGTTTACACCTTTACCCTTAGTCATAAATCTCGAGGGATATGAACAACAACAACAACAATAACATACCCAATGAAATCCCACAAGTGGGGTCTAGGGAGGGTAGAGAGTACTTAGACCTCCCCACTACCTCATGGAGATAGAGAGATTGTTTCCCCCCCCCCCCCCAAAGAAAAACAATGGGTATTGAATAGTAACTAAAACGGAAAGCAATGTTAATTCTACAACCAAAAAAACCCGATAAAAGTAACAAAATAATTGATGAGCAATAATAACACATTTAACTGGCGCGACTAATCCTATATCAAGCCAACTAACTTTCTGCCATTACAAGGCAAGACTACTCCTATCCCTACTAGCCTACTAATCCTCCTACCCTAATTCGCAATCTCCATTTATTTCTATCTAAGGTGATATCCTCGATGATACCGAGCTGCGACATATCATATCTAATCACTTGTCCCCAATACTTTTAATGTGGTAGTCGTATATGGAATGATATTAATGTGGTGCAAAAGACAGAAGTACTAAATTAACGGGAGCAATAAATAAGGATAATTTAGTCAAATTACCCTCTATTGCATGTTTTCCTTAAGCAGTGTTAAAAAAAATGTCACGTATTTTGGAACGGAAGGAGTATATGAGAGTGAATGTTTGGTCAATAATGTTCAACATGGTTCACAAGATGAGTGTCATTGAGGTGCGAATGTAAACATGAATGTGGATTCAAACACGATAATTGTCACTTTTGACGGAAGGTGCAAGTAGCACATATGAAGGATAACTTTAAAGGTGCGAACTATAGTGAGTAAAGGTTTAAATTAAAAAAGGAACTAGGTAGACCAAAAATCATGAGACAAGATTCTCACACAAGACATACAATCTCTTAGAATCTAAGTGTTGTGAAAGACGATCGCCTTGTGTTGCCAATGGCAAGAGGCAATGCGAGGCCACCTATCATTGCCTTTTAGCTTTATGAAAGGCGATCTTCAAAAGGCGACAATGGCAACAAAGACGAAAGGCGAGAAAGGCGTCACCTTTCGTATTTTCTTCAAAAAAAAGGACCAATTTAGAGTATTAAAGCACTTGTAGGAAACTCCTTGCCGAGGGCCTGTGCACCCCCGGGATTAGTCGGGGATCAAAGAGACTCGGACACTCAGAGCAAATAAAAAAAAATAAGGGTTTTAAAAGTTAAAAGATAATTTTAAGGTTTTCTTTCAAAATTTTGCAATTGAACTCATACAATTAGACTTCAACTCTAACCAAATGACCCGACAAGACTTCTTCGACGACCAGCCAAACTTTTCTGGAGACTCTAAAGTCCAACCAATATGTATTTCTTTTTTTCTTCTTTTTTCTTCTTGAGATTTCTTCTTCCTGTGGTTTTTTTTTTTTTTACTTCTTCTTCTTCTTCAGACTACAGAGATACTTCTACCTCTATTATTTTTCTCATTGTTTTGACTTTTGTTTTTTTTTCTCATTCAAGTTCTAGACTTATAGTATCTACTATCTATTTTTAGTTTTTGAATTGAAATATTTGCTAATATATTATTGAGATTGTCATTATTTATATATGTAATTAAATATTTTAATGTTTTGATATTAATTGACATCGTACTTCAAAACGGCGAGCACCTAGCCACTCGCCTCACCTTGTGGCAAGTCAAACCCTTGTCGCCTTTTGCTGTCCAAAACACTAAATCTATGCAAAAGATAGGGCACAATAGACAGAGATCTATATAGGTGACATTTATTAATTCGGGCTATATCTTAGCCAAATTAATACATTTACTTCAGGTCTTCTGATTTCTAAGAACCATTTAGTCCTATCCGAGATTTATATGCCACTAGGAAATATAGAAACTATTCCACCAGTTTTAAACTGTGTGAGACTGACCCTCGGGATTTCTAGATTATCAACAAAATATAAAGAAAATCTGATACTTCATTGTACTTGTTATTGTTATTATTACTAATATTATCATAATTGAGGTATAATATGGATCTTACGTGAGCTTAAATGGAGTGGCATCAGGTTTGTTCAATGAGGATTCATATAGTTGATCCCAACTTGCTTGGGATTGAAGAGTAATTGTTGCATCAGTAGTATTTATAGAGTATAATCTAGTAGTTAGTTGCTGCTACTTACCTAGAAGCATGGAACATGTGACCAGACACACTATGAATCATAACAAGAATTTGAATCGTCAGTTAGTATCCGATACACAAATATCATAAGCATTAAATGTTTTAACTTTATTCTGTGTTTATTCTCAGTTACTTTTTTCTTTTCCTTTACTGGAGAGGATGGCGGGAATTAGGGTTTTTAAAGAAGGGTAGGATCTGAGTAAATTTAAAGGCCTCCAACTTGGCCAATGGTTCAGAAACCAGCAGCATGAAATTGTATATTCCTACTATTACCTTCAAAGCCCAAGAGTAGGATCTCAAAGTTTCCTCTCGAAGAAGAACACAACCAAAGAAGCATGGCATACCATAGTTGTTCACTCCAACCCATATACCAAGTGGCATGTCAAAAGCAGCCAACCGATGAGTTGTATCAAAGACTACAGCATCACCAAAAATGTCATATGACTGGATAGATGAGGCATATGACCATGCAATATTTTCCAATCTGTTGTTAGAATCCAGTGAAAAATCATATTTGAAGTTGGGATCCTTTTCCTTAATGTTTCTACACATTCTCAACAAGTCTACGCTTTCATCCTCGGGATCCACCTTCCTGAATGACTGAAGCAAATTTCTGACATCCTTCTCAGTGAATGGCAAATAGCCTGGTTCCACACCCTTCTCTAGCTCCATAAGCCTCAGCATTTGCTGCACAGAAATTCCTGTTTTAGCAAACATTAGAATTCGGCCTTTGTCTGCATCTGATATGCTGCGATATGCAGGAAGAAAGCGTACTTGGTTTGGCTCTAGAAGTTCGTGATTATGGTGGTTCATGAAACCAGTCACTCTCCATTCAGGCACTCCTAAGTCCGCTGTCTTGCTTATCCGCATATATGCTTGGCATCCACAACGGGAGGATTTTCTGTTCCTCTGAGGCTTATGATCGGTAGCAGCTTTGACAGGAGTGTTGCCTGCACGATGGCAAACAAAATAGCGTCTTGTAAGTCCTTTGCCGACACCAGCTTTCCCTTCTGTGCGATGACGTCTGATTGAAAAGCCGCAGCCTTTGGCAAATTCAGCATAGAATTCGTAAGCAGCATCATGATTGGGAAATCTTTGTCCTATATATGGAACTGCCTCCTTAGTTGTCTCCGGAGACAGCCTTGTTTGATCAGGTGATTCCTCAGTGCTGCTTGTATCATCCAAAGATAGAGATCTCTGATCTGAGGGATCACCATAAAGCCCCATCATCTGCCCAGCCTCTTCAGACATTATAAACTTGTCAAGATACTGCTCACTACAAACCTAGAACCATCTCTAATTTTTTAAGTCACGCAGATAATGTAAGACTTTAACAAAATGGTTGTGTTTAATATGCAACAATATAAATGCAGAAACAAATCATGTTACCAGTAGATATGTAAACCTAACTTAACTAAATATAGATCAAAGCAGAAGTCAAAAGAAGCACTAATTGAACAACTCAGAGTTCATTTGGGAAAAGACTAACATCGCAGCTCATATAGTCAAGTCCTCACAGAAACTGACACTCGTAGACGTTCATACACATAAGCAAAGGAATACAGAGTAGACCTACATTTATTATCACATTGTAAATATCGTGTTTCACCATTAACTCCACCCAAAAATCAACAAATAAGTTGAGTCTCCATCTAATTTAAATAATTTAGAAATAACGTCTATTGACCTCTAGTATTTCCAAACGACAAAAATTTAGGAGTGTAGGCCCTACTTTTAACTACATAAACTTAAGGTGTACACATGTATGCGTGCACATTGATTGCGCATAGATTTGCCACAATGCAAATTGGTGAGTCAAAAGAACTTCCGATATTTAAAGCAATCGGTGAATTTGAAATAGGAGGTGTGTCGAGGTCATGAATTAAAGTAGAAGGGTAGTAGACAACCTAGCATTGTCTTGATCTCCATTCATATTTATAGTCTAGTATTGATCCTTTAGTTTCTGTTTGATTCCTTGTATCTAGATTACATTATTCTCTTGTTTTAGCTAATGTCCCATTACGATATGCTATTTTTGTTATTATATGTTATTTCTTGTACTTCCTTTAATTTTTCTTGAACCGAGGGTAGAAGCAGAGGCAAGGTCATTGGTCGACTAAACAATCACACTCAAAACTAACTTGATCTTCAAAAGAAATAAACCAATGTATGGATACCTAATACAATCTACAACTAAATGTGCTCAACTTTTACATTTTGAGAATCAATCAAGTACAAAACTCTATCCCGTTCAAGGGTGATTCAACCCTAAACCGACTAAATAAGGGCTTCAAGATTACAAATCCTCCAAAAGAATCAATCCCAAAATTCGAAGCTAAGATGCACCAAAAAGTAATAAAATCGAGAAATAGTCAAGATAAAACGAAGAAGCAAAAGCATTGAGCAGAAGAGTGACAAAGATGAAGGAGATACATACATAAACAGAGACAACGAAGGCGATGTAAAATGTAAATCGTCAGAAGCACCACACCAATAGCACACTTGCAAGAAACAAAATACCCTAGAAAGTAAAAATAGTGTGTGTATTTATTGTTACTACCTATTCATTAAAAAAATTACTAATAGTTTATTGTTATTCATTTAAAAATTATATTTTATGTATACAATTAACTAGTAAAAAATTTAAAAGTAGAAGTTTTATTCGTAAGTTAAATAAGATTATGAGGTAGCGGTAAGATCTGCATACAATCTACCCTTACCAGACTCCACTTATGGAATATTACTGAGTATGTTGTTATTGTTGTTGTTGTTGTAAATAAGATAGAAATTTTATTTTTAAGTTAAATAAGATAAATGTTTAATTTAAAAACACATGGTACAATCATGAAAATACATATACGGACGTTAAATAAGATGGAATATTTATCTTTAATAATGAATAATTAAAACTTGTAAAGAAAATTCATAGCTTATACAAATTAGTGTATCAACAAATTGTATATAAATATCTGATAATTATGAAATTTTCATAGCTTATACAAATCAAATGCATCAATAATTATTTACAAATAATAGGATATGTATATGCAAATTTTGAATTTATACAATTAGGAATCAAATTATACAAATTCAGTAACTAGTTGAAATTATAATTAAAACACACAATAATCATTAAATAATTGTTATTTCATGTAATTTTTCTAAAATATATTATATCAAAATGGTTATAACCATTTGTTGTTTATTTGCTTTATTTATATCTTGATATTTTTTACTATATTGTTTCTTTCTTCTATTCATGCTTCGAATTCTTTGTTTAGACTCTAAATCGTTGCTTGATTATAGTTTAAACAATTTACCAATATACATGAGGAGGAAAGCTAAATAGGAAAAATTCCATTAATATAAAGTAAAAAATAAAATGTTTATAATAAAAGTAGCTCATTTTTTAATTTAAAAAGTCAAAAAAAATTAAAAATTATGGGCTCAAAATAACTCAAATCAATCCAAGGCTATTATGCCATTTTACATTTCATTTTTTGTTGTGTGTGTGGGGAGGGGGGTGTATAAAATTTGTATTAACATAAATGTGTATCGATAGTATATGTAGAAGTATGTAATATATCAACATTATATAAATAGTGCGTAATCATATATTGACTATATAATGTAAAGATATTGATATTTATTTGTATATTATATATTCTCATCTTAATATAAAATAAGAAATAAGAAATAATAAAATGACACAATATTCATTTATTTAATAAAAGGAGTGAAACAATTAAAAAAAAAACTTTTAAAAACACAGCAACAAAAAAAAATTGAACATAAAAGTTTTTTTATTAATTTTATTTTGACAAAGCAAGACCAAGGAAAAAAAACAAAAAAAGTTTCATTTAAAAAGAAAAAAGCCAAATGGGCAAATAAGCACCGTAGTTGTTATCAAATAGTCGAACGAATATATTTGGTACATACTATGACCGATTAATTATTTTTAATATAAAAAAACGATTGTTTTTTGTGTAAAAAATTTAACTCAATGGATATTTTGTAGAATTTTTTCAATTAAATAATCTAATCTATAGTACTGATAAAATGTGCATTTATAATTTTCAATTAGTATAATACTAGTAGCTAAATTATAAAGGCGGAATAATTTGAGAAATCTTCGTACTTGACTCGAATTGTAAATTGGACCCTTCTACTCACGACTTCGCCAATTAAATACTTAAACTTCTCAAAATTCAACCTTGTACTTGGTTCGAGTAGTGTTTCTTCCTTTTGTACTTAAAACTATCAATGCAACGTCATTTTGTCAATTTTAAAACATTGTAAATATTGGATAAGTTTTAAATAATGGGCTACCGGTGCAAATCTGATTTAATGCTACAGCTGCTTTTTGAATAAAGGCCCATTGATTGTTGATGCTTCCAAATACTTCTAAACAAATCTCAAATTAATATTGTAGATTAATATTAATCAATTTTATGAACTTAATTTAGGATTATACTGGAAAGTCCATTTAATCAGGCCATAGATGATGAATGCATTGTATTTAATTGTAGGACGCATTGAATGTCATCTTGACTTAAAATGTGTAATACGATAAGTAATGTAATAAGCTAAATTAAATATAAACATTTAAAATTTTATTCACACATCTAGTGATATAAGAGGCAAAGTCTAATAGAAAGGTCAATAAAAATATATTTTAGAATACTTTTTCGGCAATTAAATAAAAAGAGTTTATGCTCGTTAAAATTCATGTTTTCAATATGACAAATAGAGTTCTTCATACTTCAATAGAGGATCATAATTTTTTTTTTTAAAAAAAAATATGTATAAAAGTATGTAAATTTATCTAAAAATTACAAAAAATGAAGTTCAAACGATATCAAATATCCAATTTGAAAATTAATAACAACGTACACATTAAAATCTGAAGAGCTGCAAATTCAAATCATACTAGTAAAGTTGAGTTCATCGTTCATAACAACAATGTAACTTCTAGCTCAAAGTTCTTGACCTAGAATTCAAATCGTATTCTAAGATCAAACTCTACTCGTAAAATATTATAGGAATAAAATCACATAAATTGTATAAATTGGAAAATCTAATTTATTCAAATTAGTTATCAAGTTTAGTATTATATTTTTCTTATTTTGAATATTTTCAGAATGATAAAAATTGCTACCCAAATAATAATTTGATAATATAATAAAACAAAGACAAATTTATTTATTTATTTTTGAAAACTCGAATATACAATTATATATCACCTAAATGCCATAGCCAATCCCTATCATGGCATAAAATAAATTAAAATTACTAATTAGCATTAGGGA
>JAOTQJ010000001.1:31653758-31671937 GCA_025642045.1 Solanum sejunctum | reverse complement strand
AAAAATTAAATATAAAATTATCTCATGATTTTTATAAACTAAACAGATATTATTAAGTATTTCAAAATAGTATAATGGACAAATAAATACGGAGGGAAGGAGGGAGTAACTAGTCTTTTCATCCTTGTAAGTTTGGATGATTCGCTAATGACGTAATATTTTTTGCATTAACAATATAGTTGTTATAAGTGAAGTGTACAGATGACAGAGAGATTATTTTTTAATAAAATATTGACTCAATAATATCTTCAATGTAATAATGTTTCATCTTTGAGTAATTCAAGAGGATGGATTTTTTTAAAAAAAAAATGTTACATAATAAATGTATTATATTTAAAATATTTCAAAAAATATACTCTTTCTGTTCATTTTTATTAGTCACTATTTCACTTTTCGAGGTTAACATGACTAAATTTTAAAATTAAATTGAAGTAGTAAAATTTAATATTTGAAATTTAAAATTTAAATAGTTAAAAACTATATGAAAAATACTATGAGTTGCATTCCTTCTCATATTAATATGATGAATATCTTAAAATATTGATCAAAATTTATATAGTCTGATATCGATCAGTGAAATAATGACAAGTAAAAGTAAAATAGGGAGTAAGTATTACTTTCAAATATAGAGTTTGAGGTATATAAATTTAAGATAACAAATGAAAAGTTAAATGATGATGTAATAGTTAATAATTCATTAAATGTATGAAAGTTCACATGCAAAACGATTGAAAATCTGCATTATAATTTAACTGTCATTTAAATATTTTTAATTATATGTTATAAACTTATAATGATTGAAATTTGAATTTATCCATATTTATAAGGTCAAAAATTGCAAATTTTTCTATTTAATTTTTATGTTTGGACATAATTTTTTTTAAAATATAATATTATAAGATTCTTGAGATTTCTTCGCTCGCTTCTCTTATTTAGGCTTTGGAAATGCAAATTTTTTTTATTAATAGCATAGTATATTATTGATGATCTTACAAGGCTCGAATTTAGGTTAATTAAACTAGTTGATTTAGATATCAATAAAAAAAAATCATAGAGTAATTCTTGACAAAAGAATATGAGTAAGAATTTTTAAAAAAATGCTTTAAAAATAACTTAAAATAGGAGTCTTAAAGAATATTAGAGAAAATAAAACATTCCACAAATCAACATGTTGAGGGAGAGGACTGGTAATTAATTTATTGCTAATAAAGAATAATGTCATGTCTTTCTAATTATTTAATTAAATAATAATGTAATCCTTTTCTAATTTATTTAGTTAGTGCATTACCACTACTGGAGCATGCTCTATTTTTTTTTTTCTGAATTTTTATTTGATATTTAAACACTATTGATATAATCTCAAACATGAAAGCTATGAGTTGTGCAATGAACGGTAAGAGTTTCAAGCCTTCGAAACAATCTTTGGCAGAAATGTAAAGTAAGATTGCGTATACTAAATTCTTATGGTTAATTCTTCTTCGAATACTGCTCATAACATGAGCTTTAGTACATCAAATTTATCTTTTTTTAATATTATTCGTCCACGTTAATATATCAAGAGAAGTATAAATTTTTATCATAAAAAACTTTTTTTAAGTTGAGTTTCGTGGATTCAAATATGTGATGTAAATATAAAATAGGAAGTGATCACATGCTAATAACATATTTCCGGGAGTCATTTAAGATTATTTTTAAAAAATAGAGTTTGAATAAATAGTAATTTTGTTTAATTAATAGTATAATTCCATTTTTTTCTTGGTTGTATCTAAATGAAGAATTGGATTAAAAACTATGAATCGGAAAGTACAATGCGTCCAAAAAAATATTCATCTATTTTTTTAATATGATATTATCACTATTTGAAAATCAAAAAAAAAAATTAACTAGAATTCTCTCAAATTATCGAATAATTTTCTTTTACCTTCAAAAATTAAAGTGAAATACTATGTATTCAAATTATAAAATGAAAAATCAAACTTTAATCAATCAAACAAGAATTTAAAAAGCCAACTAATTGAGTTACATTTGTTGAGGTCATTTATTATTCTTTTGCTTTATTTTTATCTCAAATCGGTTAATATTAATGTCATCTCTATCAAATGAAATATAATAAATGTTTTACACTATATTAAAATCAGATTAAGTGTTAATTTGACCAATCAATGAAGATTCACATGAAGCTTCACTTTTCATACTATTATATAGTTTGAAATTAAATACAATCTGGGACGAATAGAAGTTTAAATATTTTTTATTGAACTCGTTTATCTGTTCAAATAATATAATTATGTTAAGAAATTATATTTACAATTCAATTATTATCACTTGAAGTTATCAGCATGATGTAATTAATTAATTACATTGATTCACTACTTTACTAATCCTATATCCAAAAAATTTTAGTGAGCAATTTCTGTTCATTACCTTAATTTTGAAACACAAATAATAGAAGGAAACCTCAGAAAAAGTTATGGACAAACAAAGAAACTAGTGCCAAATTTTCACATGACATATTTGTTTAGTAAATAATTTTTTTATGTATATACAATTATAAATTTTTCATAATTTATTCAAATAAAATATACCAACAAATTGCATACAAATAGCAAGAGTAAGTATATACAAATTCTGAATTTATATAATTAGGAATCGAATCATATAAATTCTAGCAAAATTAATCAAATTGTTACCGCATTTAATAATTAATTGAGATTATAGCTAAAATACGTAGCAATCATTAAATACTTGTCATTTTGGGTAGTTTTTCCTAATAAAAGCAGGGAGAAAAACAAAAAATAGTCACTCATTAAGATTGATAAACTCAATATAAGTTTGAATTCGTGTTTATAAGAAATAACCCTAAAATATCTAACCTGCTCGATAAATTAATTGAAAAATCACTTAAACTTCAATATTACTAGTATATCCATACGAAGACAGAGAAAAGGGTAATTCCTAAAAGGAAAACTTATATTGATATACTAGATTAAGAAAATATTTATCATTTATCACAACAAAAAAATTTTTTTACTAAACAATTATAAATTTATATTATATTTATATTGAATGCATGATACACTTTTAATACAAGTATAAATTTATTATAGTATCATTATATATTATGATAAATGATAATAAATAAAAAAAATATCACTAAAATCAGTAATTATTTATGAAAGCAGATCTACTTAAGCGTATTAATCTGGCCCAGACAAATTAAGGCCCATAACTGAAACTGGTGATGCAACTTACGGCTTTTCAATTTGTATTTTTTACATGAGTATACAAAGGAACATTTTAGCATTTACAAAGCAGATCCATTAAGCATCACAAAATTAAATAGAAGTTTTTGTTTTAGAGAAATTATCGATTTTGTCAAAGTTATTGTTCAGATAATTCAAGAGCAGTTATGTAACTATGGAAGAGCCACATATAAAAACAAAACATCAGAATCATTAAAGTTATCCCAGAAAAGGCACAATTGAAATGGTCAAAGACATGTTGTCCAAGATCTGCTTCCCGTAGCCACTTCTATATATTTAGAAATTATGTTATAGAGATATTTTTCAAAATTATATGATGAGTTTCTTATTAATATTCTAATTTTCATCGTGAATATTATAAGTAAAATTATCCCGCTTTAGGTGGATTTGATTGGATTTGATGGTTAATTTGTAGAGATTTAGGGTCCAAGATTATATGCATTTAAAGTAATTAGAATTGATGATTTCGAAATAATTTGTGACACAACTTTTTCCACTATAATTAGTATACGTCAACAAAACACATATTTTTTAATCAAATGACACATAAAGCTTATACTAAAAGAAACTTAATATTATTATATGGTGAGAAAACTCCCCTATAAATAAAATTCTGGACCTTCAATCTTTTTCTCCAAATATCAAATAAATCTTTTCCAATACGAAAAATCTTTTTCAGAAAGGTAATTCTAATTATAATATATAATCTTATAAATGAAGTGATTTTTTTTTTTGAAAAAAAATGAAGAAGTTGAAAAATAAAGATTTTGCATCTTCCCAACCACTTGAAATTAATTTGGCAGTTTAATATTCAATGTTCCTAAATTTCCTTCAATATTTTATACCTTTATATTTTTGGGGATATTATTCTTAATTTATGGTTACAGAGAATTCATAAATTCCATTCGTATGAAATTCTCTATCCGTTCACCAAAATTATTATTAGGAAAAATTTTAAAATAACTTTGTCTTTCTTGAAAATATATATATAACATTACCTTAAAATTGAGGTATTTGTAATTTTTAACAATAATTACTATTAAGAACAAAAAGAAGTAATAATTTATTTTATTCTTATTTTATATCTTTAAATTTCATATTCTAAGTTGGATCGAATCTATCCCAAATTTCTAAAACATGATAAATAATTTAAAATAATTATTTTTAAAATTACGATAAATAATTTAAGATGGATTAATGGATCAGCTAATACAACTTTTGTGAGATATGATGATACATAATAATTGTGTTGCTGTTAAGAAGAACAAATTAATATGTTCTACAATAAAGTCTCTGACTCTTTAATTTTTAAAAAGGATTTTATTTTCTTTAAATATATTAAAATTTTAATTTAAAAATTTTGTATCATGATTTTATATTTTTTACATATAAAAATCGATTACAAATTTATATTTTGTAAAATAAAAATTATTATTTTATATCTACATAATGTTTTTGTGAGAATATCAAAGGAATAATAAAATATTCACAAAATATAAATATGACGATATATTTACTAATAATATTAATAGACAAATGGTTCAAAGTAAAGAGAAGTACACCCCAACACATGTTGAATTTTATTTTTTTTATTAATTATAAATTTAATCTCGCTTGATTGTTTGAATTGATAACTATTTTGGCATACGATAACCAAAAAAAAGAATTGAGAGTGTATGTTCTTATCATTTTTAGCATATCTATAGAAAAATATAAGTACTCTTATATTTTTATTATATATTGAAACATTGGGGGGTGTATTAGAAATCGAGATGTGATGCATCAGAATATTTTTTGATGTACCCGAATTTTATCCAATTTAAAATTTTTTTGTAAATTGATAAAAATAGAAATGGTGAGACTCCTAAAAATTCTAAAAAAAAATTAAATAATTCGTGCCCCTAATTTCTTGCAATTACCTATTTATAACCCCATACATTATCCACATATCGTACCTAACACGTGTTTTTAATATCCAATTACATTATCTAATACTATAATCGACTAATTAATATATATTTTCATGTTAATTAATTTATTTCTTCTAAGCAAAATATTTATTAATTGGCACATTCGGATTTTTCTTTTTAAATTCCTTAAACATGTCAGAATTAAAATAATTCATCTTTCTGAATTATCTAGAACATTTGACCAAAGAATTAAAATAAGTAAAGACGAGAATACTAAAAAAACATAAAAGAAAAGTAACCCAACTAATGTGAAAAGACATAATAATAAAATATGAAAAAACATAGATTTGTTATGACCATTTTAGTAATCATATTCACCAAAAAATTGTTGATTCAAAATAATGATTATTTTGAAAAATTATTAAATATTTCTATATTTTAAAAGGATGAAATAAAATTAACTATGCAATAAAAACAATTATTCCTAACTTTTAGGAGCTCCGAAAAGGCAAATAAAATAAAACGGAAGTGACTTGGCAGATAATGTTGTTTAATTAACACTTTTTAAAATATTGTTTGCTTTATTTTATTTAAAAAATATTTCATTACCTACTTTTTTAAATATTTTTTTAAAATATTAATTTATATTTAATTAAATTTTAATATGAATATGACATTAATTGAGAGAGAATGACAAAGAAAAAACGTGAAACACATGCATGATGCAACTCTTGTGGTTGTGTTATCCCAAGTATGGGCTGTCATAATTAAACCTGCTTAGGGCATAGGTCGGTGACAATACGATTATAATAGTATTGAATTTAAATAAGTAGACAATAATAATATATTTAGAGGATTTTTTATTTGAGGTTTGAAAATAATAGAATATACATAAATTTTATTATTATTTTATAAAGATAAAAAGGTAATTTTTTAGAAATTTTTATCTGAAAATTTATAAGCAGAATAAACTAAATATGAAAAGAGGGAAAAAAAGTCAACATAAAAAGCACATGATGGTATTGAACTTAAACAAGTGAATATTTTATATTTTAAAATTATATTATATACCAAAATTACATTTTCTGATCAAATACTTATTCATAATTTCAAAAGAATAAGTGTATTATTTTAAAAAAATAGATTTAAAAGATAAATTTGATCGATTTAACCTTGAGTTCTTATATTAAAATTATTTATCTTTCTAACCTTAATTTAAAAGGTGTATCTATTAATACATTATAAAAATTTTTAAATGTGAGTTCATATATTCATATTTAAATATATATTTTTTAAATATAACACTAATATATATAATTTAATAAAAAAAAAATAAATTCAAATAAACTCGATGATCCCTACCTAGATACGCCCCAATAATTTGATAGGGACTTAATCTTGCAAGAATTATTGGTAGTGTAATAAAAAGTTTGTTGACTTTTCCTTTTCTTATTTATATATTTATTTATTTGTGTATAGTTTTATACACCTAATTTTTTTTGAAAAAAGGGAGATAGGCTAAAGTTGCCACGAAACTTTTTAGATAATCCATCTCTATTATTTTTGGGATTAGTGAAAAATTAGGTGAATTTGAATAGCCACAAAATAATTAGAAAAAAAAAATAACATTGATGAAAAAAAGAGAGGGTTTAATTAACATATACTTGCTTAATCTCAATTGATTTGTTTGAGTTTAAAAAAAATATATCTTGTATTTTTAAATATATTACCAAGAATAACTTTTATACCTTTACGAGGTAATGATAAGATCTATCTACATTCTACTTTTTTTAGATCTCATGTGTGAGATTCTACTGAATATATTATCATTGTTATTATAGTACATTAAAAATAAAAATTAGAGAATTGTTAAATTTTTAAAATATAAATTTAAAAAGAGAACAAATTACAATTTGATTGCTTTATTGGTTCACTTTTTAAATCAGGGCTTTTCATCCCTTTCTTTGATTTTTTCTTTTTGGGGTTGGAGTTAGCTATGAAAAAGTTTTATCAATCTCGGATGAAGTCAAAGATTGACTATTTTTTTGCTTTGAAGTATGATGGAATAAAGCAAAATGGCTCTTTAACTGTCTACGCTTCTTTCATTTGTGAAGTAGCAGTTAGTCAATGCAACTTTCGACGCTCCTCATGGGTTATCTGGAAACAGCCGCTTTATGTTTTTAGGGGTTAGACTGCGTACATCCGACCCCCCCTCACCCCACAACGAGCGGGAATCTTTCGAGGCACAGGGGTATGTTGATGATGATGATGATGCGTTAGCTATGAAAAAGGTATTGAATTTGTGTTGATCGATGTCTAGTTTAGTTTAGTAAATAAGAGGGGCTTTCAAAGGCAATTATATTCCAAAATGAAGTTGTTTTGAATTGAAATTTTTTTATTCTTGAAATGTAATTTTTTCGTATGAATTTAAATTGATCAAATTAAAATTAAAAAAATTTGAGTGAAAAAATAAAACTCCCAAAAGGTAGTTTTGTATTGTGGAAACAACACCAGTGCTACTTGGCACTAATACAAATTATTCCTACTTCGTCTGTTTATAAAAAATGACATACTCATTTTAATCTGTTTCAAAAAAAATATATTTTTTTATAATATTTTAATTTTAACTTTTCACATGATATATAGATTAAAGTGTGTTTTAATATCTTTGACATAACTTTAATTTACAATTACAAATCAAAGATTTTCTTTATTTTTAAAAATTTTATATTAAATCAAATTAGATTATTATTTTTTAAACGGAGAAAGTAATATATTTTTGTTGCTTTCTAGCTAAAGTTGGAAAACAAATAATACTCGTTGGCACAGTGGACATGCATTAATCTGTGATAATGACGACTATTAAAGAAAGATTGCTGATGAGTTATTTTTTCCCTGTTTTTATTTGTCATAAATAAATTAAAAAAAATAAAGAAGCACTCTGCATACAACACCCTGAAACATTGGTAATTAATTAAATATTACTACATTATTAATTATTTGCACAAATAATGTCCAAATCCTCTTGTAATTAACTTTTATACTATTAAAAATAAAACCACCTATAATCATACAATTTAATTTACTGATGATTTAAGGTTTACTAAAATAGTAACGATTGTTAGTGCAAATAATCTCAACTTAACAATAAAAAAATGTAAACATTTCGTGTGATGGTTAAGTTTACACTTGTATAATATCAATTCGTGAATTTATTTTTTCGTATCTTCTTGATCAATTTGTTAACCAATAACTAATACTTACCGTGATGCGTTGAATTTCTTGTTAAACAAGTTGCTGACTTGTGATAAGTTATTATAACCAAGAGAAAATTATTGAGATACCCTAAAATTTATTTTGAAATTATTTTTATAACATTAAATTAAATATCTTATAAGTAATATTATATTTAGTAGTATATGATTAGAAGATAAGTTATTTATGAGAGAATCTATATGTTGTTCTACATAAAATAAAAGATGAATGACTAATATATACCCGAATAATTAAGTCATTCATAATTAATTTGCGCACGGAATAATATATAATTTTATTCATAACTAATTTTTGTATTACTAATATATGTATAACTTAACTAACTACCAACTACCAAATGATCCATATCAATATAGCATTTAAAAAGGGACAAGTCCGATGCAACATGCTTAGGATCTGAGGAAGGACGTGACCATAAGAGTCTATATTGTATGCAATCTTACCTTATATTTTTGTCCGAGGCTAAAAAGGAGAAATGCTACAGGAGGACTTTTCCAAAAGTCACCCATCCTGATACTACTTTCACTGAAGCACGTAAAATTTCATGATAAAATTCGATACGTTAGTACTGATATGATCGTATACCAAATGATCCATATCAACATAGCATGAGTTCTTAAAACAATGAGATGATTTAGCTCTCACCTTTTTGCTCTCTTGCTGACTCAAATTCACAACATTAAGATAGAAAGTACTTAACATTTCGAGTAATCCCTTATCAATTTTTTTATATTTAAATCTCTTAATTACCTTTTTTTTCCGTTGTCCCTTCTTAATTAAACTTGTTAATTAACAGCCTAATACATCCAAAAATTTTTCGTTAATCCACTTTAAGGAATACAATCTTGTCTGGTCCTATAACAATTCAGGCGGCAACCTCTGCTTTCTTGATTAATTTCCATTGTCCACTTCACCTAAGATTATGCTAACCTAAAATACTTTTCTCACAATTTGGTAAACATAGATTCGTTTTTATACTATGAAAATCACAGGTGTCTATATATCCAATAAAAAAATTCCGGCTTTCCAAAAATATCACGCCACAAATTCTCCAATCAAATAGAGTAGTAATTAAAAAATAAAAAAGAATGGGAATTCAATTCCATATATATAGATGGGAAGAGCTGACTATTCATAGAATCATCACCATTCACGCAATTCCCGCTTCTTTCTCTCTTCATGCACCCTTGCATAATTTACATTATATCAAAGAATTTTTTGGGAATTGTAAAGAAAAGTTGATTTCTTGAAGGTGGGGTTTATGTGTGGATTCATATACAGTAATATATAGAAAGAGGAAATTTTGGAGGTGGGGTTATGATGGAAGATCAAGAAAATATGGAAAATGAAGGAGTTGGGGTGGCGGTAATGGAAGATGGGAGAGATTTAGAGAGGAATGTTTCTGAGAGTGGTTGTAGACAGCCATTGCTTAAATACAAGAGTAGAGTGAATAATACCTCACAAATGGCAATTATTGGAGCCAATATTTGCCCTATTGAGAGTCTTGATTATGAGTATGTATAAATCTGATTTCTCTTTGTTTTATTTATCTGATATTTGGTTACAAAACTGATGGGGTTGCTTTTTGTTTTTGTCTTCTTTGATTGTTGAATCTTCTTGCACATTTTTGTTGAATGTTGTTTTTTATGAGTCAAAAGGGTAATTGCTTGGCATGGTGTTGGATGTCTTTATTGAATGTCTGGTTCAATATCATGGTTTTTTCATTCCTTCTCTCTTTTTGCTGTATGGTTCTCCCTAGTTTTGTTCTTTTTGTTTAGCTAGATGAGTGAATAATCATCAAGAACAACAACATGTCCAATGTAATCCCGCAAGTGTGGTCTGGGAGGTAGTGTGTATGCAGGTTCTATCCCTATAATGGAAGATAGAGAGACTCTTTCCAATACACCCTCGACTTAAGAAAGAAAAATAATAACAAAATTCAAAGCAGGTTGAAAAAAGAAGCTAGATGAGTGAATCAGTGGATGATAAAGGGCAGTCTTTTTAGCTGGGTGATGGCAGAGAAGAAGAAAAGGGAAAAAAAAATAATAGAAGGCAGAGATCTCTAGCAAATCAAGAACCGTTCGTGCCCAAATGCCTAAATCTCATAGTCTCCATTGTTGATAGAACCTGGAGGGTCTGTTTATAATTGGAAGCATCCTCATTTCTCTATCAAGAAGGTAATAGGTAGTGGTCCATGCCAGTGAATTTTGAGGGTTGAAATTTTCGGCGAATTGTGGGTAATGGACATAATCTCGTGTTGCTTTAAAATTTTTGCGTGAGTTCAGGTTCTCAGATCGCAGACCTTCTGTTCTGGTCATTGTTTGTCGGTCTACCTCATGGTATTATCCCTGTGATATTGATTATAGTTAACAAGATGCTGACTGAGAGAAGTAAACATCCATTTGTAGTAGCTCCAGCCTTTTTAACTAGAAAGACAAAATGCATAGAGCCGCATTCTAAATACCTTTACTCAAATTGCTTGCTTCTGTTATTGGTCAAAGAAGGTAGAAAGTTTCCAGCTTTGGTGTTTCGTATCACACATATAATTCTGTCCTTGGTTCTTCTTAGCCCATATCTGTTGAATAAGTTTTAACTATAGCTTTTCGTCTGTCCGGTATAACTGGAAATATCTATGGGTTCTCTGATCTGGCATTGCTAATTCATTTGTTGCAGCATTGTTGAAAATGACCTATTCAAGCAAGATTGGAGGTCGAGGAAAAAGGTCCAGATCTTTCAATATATATTCCTAAAGTGGACACTTGTGCTTCTTATTGGATTGAGTACAGGACTTGTTGGTTTCTTTTTAAATATAGCAGTGGAAAATATTGCTGGCTTCAAGCTTCTGCTTGCTAGTGATTTAATGCTTGAGGATAAGTAAGTACAACTTCCATTCACGATAATAGCATCTCGATATATGTTGTAACTTTGAACTGATTTATTTTATATAAAGCACCTAACACAAGTGTGGAATTTAAATTACTTTAAAACAGTGAAAGATGTGATTGAAGCTTTTTCAAGTCTGAGTTGCAACAATTGCGTGATGTCATATTTAAGATGCCATAGGAGCCTCGACCTATCTTACAGCCTAAGGTGCATGACAGTTTTATAGTATGCAAACGTCACAACAGTAGCAAAGCAGTTCTGCACACTTCTCTTTCTACTTGTAAAGAATAGTTGTTGTGCATAAGGAATAGGATTATGAGATAGATGAAAAAACGTGCAAATAAAGCAAAAGTAGTTACCAATTGTACCAGCATGTTTAATTTTTTGAACTTTTCTTCATCTTACCTATAGTTTGAATCTTTAGATGTTTGGGAGTCTTCTATACTGGTATATTATTTCTTAAAAAATCGTGTCCGGATGGGAACTGGGTTAACTTTATCTCAGTTTTTGCTTTTAAGTTGGAAAAACTTGAGTTAATGTAGACATCATGGATACTGTTTCTCATTGTTTCTTGGGTGGCGATGGTTCAAGCAATTTTTGATATCCTTCCTAGTTAGAAGGATTGTTACTGGTTCGTTTCCTGTATTTCTGCGAAGTAGCTTTTCTTTGATTGCTAAACTTCTTTGAAGTAACCATAAAGTGATTTTAATTCCACTGCAGGTATTTCCGCGCATTCACTACTTTTGCAGGTTGCAATTTGGTTCTTGCGACTTGTGCTGCAATCCTATGTGCATTTATTGCACCTGCAGCCGCAGGGTCAGGAATACCTGAAGTTAAAGCATATCTGAATGGTGTGGACGCTCATTCCATTTTAGCTCCAAGTACTTTATTTGTGAAGGTTGGTCATTCTCTCTCCCGTCATGTTTCAATATTTGAATGCTTGCATTGGTGACAGGGCACTCTTATCAAACTGATGTAGGGCTTTTGACCTTACTAGTGACAGTTCAGATACCATGCTCAGTTTTCCAGGCGTGAAAGATGAAGAAACACATTGTTTTTACCCCTCCCTAAGAGTTCCCAATCATTTTTCTCTCTTGGTGACTCAAATCCATAACCTTTGGGTTGGAGGTGAGGGGTGCTTACCACTTAAGCAGCTTCCTCTTGTCAAAATGCAACACATAATAAATATGGGATGGTTGAAATGGAGGATGCTGCAGATTATTATACGACATCAGATATCTCACTGAGGAATAGCATTTTCTGTAGAATGGTTCCAAAATGAACAATGTTATATGGGAGTAAATGTTGTACCTCTAGACCGAATGTGTCCTCAAAATGAGCATTGTAAAAGTGCAGATGTTTTTCTTTTCTTTTTGATGAAGAGAAATGCAGATGTTAAAATGGATATATGGTTACGCATTAAATCAGATTAAAACTGATCACATTTGATAGAGGGTGCAAGTAGTATACATGGAGGATGCATTAAGAATCACTGGAGATGGATTAGTCATGTTTTATGTGGTGCCCTTGTGCAAAAGTGTGTAAATGTAAGGCTATGGTGCATCACTTAAAAAATAAAAAGCAACATTATGGTGATTAAATGTGGTAAAAGAAGGACGAAATAAATGTGGTAAAACAAGGACGAGATAAACCTTAAATTACGTAGAAATAAATTGTTTGAGAATCTAATATCTCTTCGGAATAAATGCGAACTTAGCCTTGAAAAAGAGCTAAGGTCAAGTGGTTGTCATTATTTTCGTTAAAGACACATGTTCTCATATAGGCGTGAAATTTACAGGGATACTTACCAATATATACCATTCCGCGATCTAGTTTGCCAAACATGGCCAAAGTATATACTACATTTTAACTCGGTTGTGTATAGTGTGTATTTTATTCATAGTTAGGCATATCATATGTATAGTATATGTATATTAGTATACAGTATACACTACCTATACAGTGTGTACATGTTTGTAAACTAGATGACACAATGGTATTGATTTACATCATTTAATTGAAAAGAAGAAGAATGAAGAAAACCATTGATGTAGCTAAAGGAGATGAGGTGGCTGGGACAGAGGCTCGTGGTGGCGAGGCTCTGGGTTGAAAAAGCAAGGACCAGAAACAGGTTAATTGTGCAGGGTATGTAGGAGTTTACGGAGGGTTGTTAGGTGGAAGTAGGAGAGTTTCAGATGTACTACGATAGGAAGAGTAGTTGGTATACAGGAAGGGTTGGACGGCCGGGAGTAAAAAGTGGGCTTCTATATAAACATGGGCTGAATGTGCAAATGGTTGTAGCGAGAAAATCTTTCCTAGCTATAACTTATAAGACTCAGAATCTGTTGTCATACAGTAAAGGGCCTCCATTTAATTGTTTATTTGCCATCTGAAGAGGTATATGTTTAAGGTTTTATATTTTAATATTCAATTAACATGCATGTTACACCCCGGTCTAGTCTGTGTTATTTTTGCCTTACCATGGTATCAAATAAGTAATAAGAGGATGAACTTCCGAAGAGGAAAATTGATTGACTCAGTTATATGACTTGTTTTATATTCATTAATCAACCTGTTCCATTGAATCGATAATCTGTTCATGCTTGCGTTTCATTTTTTCATCCTTTTGTTTGGTTTCTCTGTCTGCAGTATTACATTAAAATTTAGATGCAGAGCTTTGATATCTTTGCTGTATATAAACCTGTCCTCTAGCAGACTCCATGATACGTCTGCTTGTGATTCTGTGGTTGGGAAGTATTTAAACCTGTAATGCTTTATTTTAGTATTTGATATGCTAATTTGCTGAAAGCCATTCACAGAAATACTAATTCATATGTATTTTACACCTGACAGATAATTGGTTCTGTTTTGGGTGTTTCTGCTGGATTTGTTGTTGGCAAGGAAGGACCCATGGTCCATACTGGTGCTTGCATAGCAAACTTACTTGGGCAGGGTGGCTCCCGGAAATATCATCTGACGTGGAAGTGGCTGAAGTATTTCAAAAATGACCGTGACCGCAGAGATTTGATCACTTGTGGTGCTGCATCTGGTGTTGCAGCCGCCTTCCGAGCCCCAGTTGGTGGTGTTCTTTTTGCTCTTGAAGAAGTAGCTTCATGGTCTGTCTCCCTCCCTTATCCACCCCTGCCATCTCTCTCTTTTCTCTCTGTGTATATTTGATTTCTTAATGAGGCTAAAGTGAACAATCTTGGTACTAGTTCCTTGTTTAAATGATGATCTATGCATTGGTAAAATGAGTAGGAAGAACATCTGTGTAGTTCTATGGCTGATATGTGAAAATGGTATTCCGAACATGTGTTTTGGTGAATGAATGCTCAATTGCAGTGCGATTGTAAATCACAACCTTTTTAAGTTTTCAATTCTGCATATTAGTTTAGACAATTGATGCCCTTCTATGTCGTGCTATGGGATGATATGTGAATGATATTCCTAACGTATATGGTGAACGCATGTTCAACTGCATTTTGACTGTATACAACTTTTTCCAGCTTTTCATCTCTGCTTATTAATTTGTATGATTGATTCCATTCGATGGACAATGCTGGAGAAGAACTTCTCTCCGTCTCCTGTGGTTTCAGAAATGCATTAGACATGTTAGAGATTTTGAACTATTAAATTCTGAATAGAGGGGGATTCTCTGTGAATAATCTGAATTTATTGTCTCTCAACCCACTCATGGGGAGTCGAAGTTACTGCATCGATAAGCTGTGAACTTAAAGTTTATAGATATAGTTTACAAACAATGTACTCCATTCATTCTCAAAGATGCTGTCATTGTTTGATTTAGATGAAAAACTTAGATTGATGAATGTTAGATCTGCTGTGTCCACAAGGTTGTCAAAGATTCAACATCATGTGGTTCTGTGGCTTTCATGAACCTTCTAAGGAAAAGATACCAATAATCCGTTTGAAGATGCTATTTTCTCTAGTTCTTTCTCGTTTCTTAGTGGCTTATAATCATTATAAGAAGGCTTGCAGTCTAAAATTTTCAACTACTCTATTTCCTGTTTTAGGTGGCGAAGTGCTCTACTTTGGAGGACTTTTTTCACAACTGCTGTTGTAGCTATGGTGCTCAGATCTTGCATTCAATTCTGTCGGAGTGGGAAGTGTGGACTATTTGGTCAAGGAGGTTTGATAATGTTTGATGTGAATTCAGGAGCTCCTAATTATAATACTATAGATGTACTGGCGGTATTGTCAATTGGAATACTTGGAGGCCTTTTGGGAAGCCTTTATAATTTTTTTGTGGACAAGGTCCTGCGGACTTACAGCATCATTAATGAGTAAGTCTTAGTTCTGCTGGCAGAATATGTTTAGTGATTTCAAGTCCTTACTCCTGTTACTAGTTATGACAAAGCAACTTATCAGTGTGAATGTCCTAACATTAGGAAATTAACAGTAGTTTTAAGAAGCATGTGAAGTTTTCTTGAAGCATGTCTCACGCTTCTTGTTTTATGCTACTGTTTCTTTATCCTTTTGTGCCTTTTCTTTTTGAGATGGGATATGGAGTAGATCAATACAACTATACCAGAACGCTGGTTATGGTGGGTATAAAGGTGGATCCAGGATGTCAACTTTATGAGTTTGAGTTTAGAATTCTACCACAGTCCAGTTTATATAATGGGATCCAAATTTATATATTGTGTTAATTTAGGCCATATTTTAAAACATATAGGGTCTGAGCCAAAGCTATTGGGTTTGGTAGAACCTCGTAGCTAAAGCACTAGGTCTTCTTGGATGGGTAAAAGCATAACTTGTCAAAACATATTATCAAATCTCGCTAACATTAGTTTTAAAAAGCTTACTTCAAATTCATTTGCTATTTTCTATCAAAACCTATTTCCTAATGTTCGTCCTTTCCCAAATTATTTGATGCTTGTCAAAGATATCCTTTTTATGTCTTACCTGTATATTTTATATGCGATATCGCTTTTATCACTGGTTTTATCTATTTAGATTCTACTATTTGAATCTTCTTGGGTGCTTGGCTTCATGTTTGCTTTTCATTTCCAATAGGGAATGTAAATATTTGAATATTCTTTGTGCTTGAGCTTTGGCTGCTGCTTTTTGCTTTTTCCGTTAGCTGATAATTTGCAATGGATTGCAGGAGAGGTCCTCCTTTCAAAGTCATGCTTGTAATGACTATTTCAATCCTGAGTTCTCTTTGCTCGTATGGTCTTCCATGGTTTGCAAGTTGCAGACCGTGCCCTGTAGGCTTGGAGGAAAAATGCCCTACCGTTGGTCGCTCTGGAAACTATAAGAATTTCCAATGTCCTGCAGGGCAGTACAATGATCTGGCCTCCCTGTTTATGAATACGAATGATGACGCCATCCGCAATTTGTTTAGTGCAGAAAATTCCAGCGAATTCCAACTTTCGACACTTTTTGTCTTCTTCGCTGGGGTATATTGCCTTGGCATTATTACCTATGGAATTGCTATTCCCTCTGGGCTGTTCATTCCTGTCATACTTGCTGGAGCCTCATATGGGCGTGTTGTTGGGACTATCTTGGGTTCAGTGTCTAATCTTAATAATGGCTTGTTTGCTCTCCTTGGGGCTGCCTCCTTCCTTGGTGGTACTATGAGGATGACGGTATCACTCTGTGTCATACTACTTGAGCTCACCAATAATCTGCTAATGCTTCCGTTGGTGATGCTTGTTCTCCTTATATCAAAAACTGTGGCCGATTGTTTTAACCACGGTGTCTACGACCAGATTGTGAAAATGAAAGGCTTGCCTTACTTGGAAGCACATGCCGAGCCTTACATGAGGCAGTTGTCTGCAGGAGACGTTTGTTCTGGGCCTTTAGTAACATTTTCAGGTGTTGAGAAGGTAGGGAACATAGTACACGCTTTGAAGTATACTGGACACAATGGGTTTCCCGTGATTGATGCACCACCATTCTCAGACGCGACAGAGTTCTGTGGACTTGTTTTAAGGTCACATTTAGTTGTTTTGCTCAAAGGGAAGACGTTCACGGGACAAAGAGTACTGAGTGGCTCCAGGATTTTGAGGAAGTTTCATGCGTTTGATTTCGCAAAGCCAGGATCAGGGAAGGGGCTTAAGTTTGAAGATTTGTCCTTTTCACCTGAGGAGTTGGAAATGTATGTTGATCTCCATCCCATCACAAATACATCTCCATACACTGTAGTGGAAACCATGTCTCTGGCCAAAGCTGCAATCCTTTTCCGAGAACTCGGTCTCAGACACTTGTGTGTTGTCCCAAAGACTACTGAGGTAATTTGATCTTTCTAATGTTTGTTTGTGCATTCAATTTTACAATACTATCAGAAACAACCTCTCTACCTCACAAGGTAGGGGTAAGATCTGTTTACACTCTACCCTCCCCAGACCCCATGACGAGACTGAGACTAGTTCTCAAGATTTGTTTCTTTTAAATTTGCAGAGGAATCCAATTGTAGGAATCTTGACAAGGCATGACTTCATGCCAGAGCATATAAAGGGACTGTATCCACATTTGGTCCATCACAAGTAGACAGGAGAAACTAACTCTTTCAACAGGCAATTGGTTAACCATTGAGCTCTCTCTGTACAATCTTCCTAAATTTTCATTTCATTGTTAAATAAATAGGAGGATGATCTTAGCAGCAAGTGAATCAATTATAGGAGTAATTTTTTTCAATTTTTTTTTAATTGATAATCAACAGATGATGTGTTCAAATAGATACAATGATTTCATATAGATACTTTTTTTTCTTTTCTTCGCCCCTTTTCCTCAGATCTAGTATCTTTTTACTTATGTGGCTTAATTTTTTAGATGAGGATTTTTCGGAAACAACCTCTCTATCTCTATGAGGTAATGATAAGTC
>JAOTQJ010000001.1:31634841-31648333 GCA_025642045.1 Solanum sejunctum | reverse complement strand
CTTCCATTGTTTCATTAAGTGATGGGTAGAACTGATTTTTTCCCATCAACTATGTTAATCAGAAATTCCGCAATTTTAGTAGGACTTGTTGACAGTTTGAAAGATAGAAATCAGGTTTTCTAAATGAGATTGAGTTCCATGAATATGCAGGCTAGAAAGATGCTATTTGCTCCTATTCTATCTATTTGTGCATCAAGTTCTAAGAAAATCTCAATTTGTGATTTTTCAGCTGAATGATAGAGACTTCATTTAACTTAGGTTGATCTAGGGCAGAGACAGACCTACGTCAAGATAATCCCGCCTTTGAAACACTCTGGTAATGCTCCTAAATAATGAATCAGAGCATATGGAGCCATGTCCTCTCTGCCTCCAGCCTTTTCATACCCTTCCATTGTTTCATTAAGTGATGGGTAGAACTGATTTTTTCCCATCAACTATGTTAATCAGAAATTCCGCAATTTTGGTAGTATATGATCGTCTTGCAGAAGCATTTTGTAATTGTTCTTCTCCTTTCAATACCTTGGCTGGCCTTTGGCAATACTTTCATGAAAAATGACCCCAAGTTAATTGGCAACATTTATCTTGAGACGGTTATGTTAATCAGAATTTTATATTTTTGGCACAATTTTCTTGCAAAATTTTGTTTTTGTTCTTCAAATTTCAATATCTTGGATGGCCTTTGGCAATAATCTCATGCAAAATGAACCCACGTTGATTGCAACATTTGTCTCTGCCAGAGACGGTTAGTGAGTAATTATGCTTCCTTGAACATTTCTCCAAGGACCTGTCCAAGTTATTCCTGTATTTTCCTCTTTCTACATTCTAAGCTGCTTTACAAATTTTGGTAGGTGCACCGAGTACTTGTCGATATTGTCTCAAAAGCTGCTAACTCAACACCAGGTCTGGGAAAGTATCCCCCTTTTAAGCAAGAGGTGACCATCATGTAGATCTGTAATTTTACAAGTTGAATCTTGTGATATTCTTGGCTTCTTATGGAAATAATTCATCTTAGGTAATTGCAATTGCGACTACTGCTCTGGATGGGTTTAGAACTGAAGCAAAGAATATGGTTATTGCCCTTGTTGACATGGAGAGGGTTTATGTTCCCCCACAACACTTTATCCGTTTGGTACAAAGGCGGTATGCTCATAATTTGTCTCCTTCCGTTGGTCTCGTTCCAAAATATTGCTATCACATTTTTGTTTGCATTGTACTCTGTTACCTCGATATGTAACATTTTTCCAGAAATAATCAGGTTTATGTCAAAATGTCTAATAATCATATTTTCAATGCTATTACATTGTGATACAAATCAAGCATAGCCTCATCTATGGGTTTACTAGTTGCAACCTGTTATTGTTTGTCGATTTTGTTCTAGCTTATTTGTAAAGCAAGTGACCATTGTCTAACTCAACCTTAAAGCAAGAACTGAAATTCTTTTCTGAAGCTGAAATTCATTTGTGTTTCCAAGAGAATTTAATCTCAAGATGCAGTTGAACTTTTTGTTTTTATCATCATCATCAACGTACCGTTACTTTTTTACCTGATAAAAAAAAAGAAAAAATCAGGAAGAGGTGTTTTGCGTTGATGTTTACTCATCTATGAAAGTTGACTTGAGACACAAAGTGAATATCGGAGACAAAAAGAGTTAGAACCCTCAACTTCCACTGGGAGCTCCCTGTGAATAACCAGAAGACGAACGAAAAAGAGATATCTAGAATACTCTTTCGGAAAATATTGAGAGTGATATGTATGTTCTTTTATGCTGCATTTTCATGTTTCTGTCCTTAACTTTTTCGCTCCGAATTATCTGTTGCTTAGTGAATGCTAAATCCTTGGTTTCTCCAGGATGGATAGGCAGCGACGTGACGACGGCCTGAAGAACCAATCCTCCAAAAAGGCAGCAGAGGCAGAGCAATCCATGTTGAATAGGGTAGGCCGGTCTTTCCAACGAGTATTGATTGCTTGTGTTCTTTACCTTCTGCTGTCCTGAAGCTTTGGAACTACTTGGATTTTCTATTCTTTTGTTTTATGAAGTAAGTAGTATTATAAATGGCCTCAAGAAGATGCATATAGAAAAATAGTTACAAAAGAGTGAGATTGTTATCTCTGTTACAAAGAGTCCTACATTAAGGATAAAGAGTTAAAGTCCAATAACTTCAAATGAGAATCTGCGGATAGACTATCCCAGATACACAAATATAAAGGACATAAAGCCTTAAGGAGTGGTTTGGAGTTGATGATATACCATCAAAACATCTTCTATTCCTCTCATTCCAAACATACCAAAAATACAAACATAAATCATTTTCCAGATTTCTCTGATGGATTTATCAACTTTCCATGACATCCAACTAATGTAGGCCTCCTTGATATACTGTCAGGCATGACCCATCTTAAGCCAAAAATTGTAAAGAACATGTTCCAAATATCACCAGCCACTGTGCAATGTAATAGGAGATGTCTGCTGGTTTCAAAGTTAAGCTGACACATTAAGCATCATGTCATCTTCCTTTGCACTGAGATTGACTCATTTCTTTTTCTTCTTCCTTCCATGGTTATTATGAGTCGAAAAGTCGTTCCTAATTGTAACTAATTTTCATTTAGGCAACCAGTTCGCAGACTGGAGCTGAACAAAGTAGTGGAAGCTCAAAGTCGGGGAAGGATAATAAATCAGCTCAGCAAGATAAGGATTCACAAGAAGGATCAGTCTTGAAGACTGCAGGACCCGATGGGGAGATAACAGCAGGTTTAAATTACCCGGCTTGTCTCCAATAATTGTTGATCTAACACAAGATAAATTCTTGGTTCTCTACTTTTGAAGCTAATAGGTATATAAGCATGATTTGATAAACAATGAAACTAATAAAAGATATGATAAGTATTCTGTTGACCTTGATACAAAATGTTGCTTGGCTTTTTTTATTTTGCCTGTTTCAGGGGATGTTTCTATATCCTTCTAGTCACTTTAGTCTGAAGTGAAGCAAAAAAATTATTGATTTATCTATTTTGTTTAGGCTTGTCGGAGTATGTTGTGCAAGTGTTTCTCATAGTTGGTTGCATTTAACCTGTGTTTCCGCTGACAGAAGAGTGTACAATTAGTTCTTGTTAGTTTTTTCAGAGTCAGGTAACCCAATAGTAATCATGATTTACATAAAATTTTCAGTAATATATATAATTAGCAGTTTTACTTGCTACTTATAAATGTAGCCTTTAGTTGGTCCTCAATACTAGCGTGAGGGTTTATGCCAAAGTTGGGTAAACAAAGAAACAAGAAAAGCAAAGTTGGTATACTCCCTCTTTCCCAAATTAATTAAATTTTTAAGATTTTTTTCAATGTTCAAAATATTTGAATTGTTCAAAGTTCAAGGTGAATGTTTGAAACTTTTTCCATATTTGTCCTTTCATTTATTGAACTTTTATATTTTCTAGGAGATAACTTAAACTACATATTTATGATTTTAAAAAGGACAATAGTGGAAAGTATGGTGTAAATTTTGTCTTTGAATGTTTTTCTTAATATGTGTGCATTACCTCACAAATTCAATGAAAATGGAACAGAGGGAGTACTTAATAATGTCTGTAATTGGTTTAATATTTTAGATAGAATTATTTTAACTTTTTCTGTTGATATTCTCTACATTTGCTATGCAAAATCACTTTTATGGCCAGAGCTGAAAATGAGATGAAGTAGAGAAGATGAGTAAGCATCTTGGAAACTCTTAGAAGTCATCCATCTTATATTGAATATAACTTGATATTACATTGTAGCAAATAAGGTTTTGACAAGTCTCCATTTACAAGCATACCTGCGTTTCTATATTCACTATAGATCATTACTGGAGTTCTAGGAATCTTGTATTGTTCTTGTTTTGTGATTATCGCTATGCTCCTTGTGAAGCGAGGGCTCCTTTTATATTCTGGATTAGCCTTTTTCTTGCATTGAGAACTTGTAATCACAGACATTCCTTCAAGCTATTGTGATTATCTGGAGCCGTTGAACTTTAACATGGTTCCTAGATGTCTTATTTGAATTTTCTACTGTATCAAAGTGCTAAATTTGTTGTGGTTACGCATATATTTCATCTATATGCAGGGTTTCTACTGAAGAAAAGTGATAAAAAAAGTGGCTGGAGCAAGCGATGGTTTGTTTTGAACGACAAGACCGGAAAGGTCAGCATCCTAGCTTTTTAAGCCATTCTAACATCAGCTGGTGAAAACCATTGCCTTACTAGACCTAATTATATGTATGTGGTCCTTCTATAGAATTTCCTGTTAGAGTGATTAAGTGTAGGAACTTACCATTTAGTTTGAGATCAATAAGGATTCAGTTCATAGTAGAAAGGAGGAGAAGTAGTCACTTCCAAGTTTATTGCTAGTTCATATTCTATTTGTAGTTTTGTAATTCATTTTAAGCAGTGAAAAGATGTACAAGCAAATGATAAGATGTTTCCGTATTTTGATACTGGGTAATCAAATCCCAAATTAGTTTCTCTTCAGCTGTATTTTGGCATATTTAAATGGAATGTCTACTTTTTCGAAGTTTTTCTTTTCTATTTATTCATCTTCCCAATTTTTCTAAAATTCAAAGATTGTTCTGTTGAAAATCTTAGAAGAAATATATATGTCCAAACCTAACTTCAATTGGAAGAATTTGGAAGATGAACAATCCCATTCCCCAAGTATATATGTGCAATGAGAGTGTGAACAGAGAAACCAGGAAGACTTGAAGCCTTTCATTGGGTACTAACATACCTGTGTACTACCAGTAATACATCTTCCAGTATAAGATGACAGTACTATTCTCCTTGTTGGTCACCTTTATATATTTCTTGTACATGATATTTTTCCCAATAAAAAGAAAAAGCTAAAATTGAACCCTCACTAGTAGTATATAATGTATTGTTCTAGCAAAATTATGAAATACTATACTAGTTAGTTTGTGCCTCAGTTTCATAGCTTTTAGTTATGGTTTTGCAGCTTGGATATACCAAGAAGCAAGAAGAACGGCATTTCCATGGTGTAATTACTTTGGAGGTACAAAAAAGCCAACTGTTGTTTTCGAGATCTAGTTCTTTGATATTTACATTTCAATCTTTGATAAGTACTTTGCACTCGTTATTTTTATGTATCTATTGGAAAAGCCTTCTGTGAGTTCATTTTGGTTTTTCGAATTGTTACTCTGAAAATTGCTGGATAGCTTTGACTATTTGGTAGTTGCTTTAATTGGACATGTGTTTTCAATTCCAAACGTGTTTTTCAGCTGTTTTGACTTGGGTGTGCTTTCCTATTCATTTGATACATTTGATAAGTTTTTCTGGCTTCTGTTTGTTTCATCTAGTTTTTTCTTTCCATATTAAGGTTATATGCAGCAAACTACCAATACATATTACAGAGCTCTTGCTCAAAACTTTTGGCGGATGTTATGTTTCATGGTTGAGTACATCACTAAGCATCTTTTAGTATTTTCATGTTCTCTTATGCCACAGAAAAAGTTGTCTTTAAGTTGTCAGAAAAAAGAAAAGAGTAGCTTTACGAAGGTTTGTCGGATTTAGGGTTATGTTAGATCTAGGAACCACATCATTTGCAAATCAAATATTGCAAGAGTCACGTGCATATCAAAGTTGAGAAAATGAAATGAGCCACCTCTAGAGCTATTGCCTATAGGAGTTAGATTTAGGGTTTCCACCCTCTTAGCATCAAGTCCTATGAGCACATTGTTTCTTTGAAGAGTTGATTGAGATATCAGTAAACAAAAATGCACATTTAAGTTAAAGGCTGGAAAAAGATAGACTTTGGTCATAGAGTCTAGGTTCTTTTTTTGGTCAGATTTTTGAAAATTCAAAGGCCAAACATTGAACTTCACAATTCTCAAGCTTATGAATCAAAATCTTCTGACCTATTAGCCTAGTGATGTTGCACTTACAAGATTGAATATTTTTGTCGTATCATCGTCCCTGTATATCTCGTGCAAGAGAATCGAGAAATATTGTATTGAAACACATGACCCCTGGTGTTGGAATTATAAAGCGATCCAACTGAAAGGAAGAATCTGAAGAGAACACGGACAGTCGTTTGCTTTTTGTGTATAGATTCTGAGGAATGCATACAATTTTTTTTGTTGACTTGGTTTGTTTTTGTCTTTAGCTTGCTGATATGCGGATAATAATAACCTCACTTATTATTGATTTAGTGCTGGTTATCCCTGGGTTTTATACGTGCAATATTGCATAGTTTATATGGGTTCTTAACTTAGCTCAGTATTAGCAAGACACATATCAGTCTATCTAGAATGGAAGTCCCTAGGTGATTCAAGAGCAAAAAGATTTGAGCAGATATCTCGGCACTCAAGGTGGAATTATCAAGTCTTGGAAGAGTATAGATAAAAGAGTGATTGATTTGTTTTTCCCTTTTTCCTATATATTTTAGTTGGAGAGATTGGTTGAGGGTGGTAAAGGAATAATAATAAAGGTCAAATGCAAGACAGTTATTGAAGGGTGTGGCCACCTAAAATCTTAACTTGTTCACGAGTGTACATTTCTATTTTTTTTTTTATCTACATCATGTTCCTCACATGTGGGTCCAATTCTTTTTCTTGGTATAAGCATGTGAAAATATTTTGTTGGTGGTGATGATTTTTGAACTTAGGACCTCTCCTTCTTTCGTACTCTATTGAAGTATACATTAAAATTATGGAAGGAACAGTTTTATTACTTTATTTTAGATATTCTAAAAGGGCAAAAAGAGAATTTATGTGCCATTTGTAATAGTCATTGCTGACACTGTGTTCTTTGATGGTCCCCTGCGAATGCTGTTTCAATGTATGTCTATGGTATATATTCATTGATTCCTGGATTACCAATAGTTGAATGCACTTTTTATTTGACTACCTGCCATATCATGCAACAATTTTCGAAATGAACTGCTTCAAGTGTATAGTTAAGGAGAAAATACTCAATTAACATATCAATATTCTTTTGAATATTTGATTCTCTAGGATACTAGAAATTACTTAAAATTCAGTTAAGTTGAGAAGGAAATTTCAGAGTGATTCTTGTATCCATCGAGAAATTCTGAACGTGATGCACTGATCACCACTTTTTGTAACCTTTTCCTCCTGGACATGGGGAGCAGAAAGGAGATGTTTTAATTGTTCATGAAGAGGTTATATTGAACAAGCAATTACACTCTCTTTCCACAAGAACTGAAAATTTCATATTGATTATTTTGATACTTTTAGAAAATTTGCTTATAAAAAATATGTCCTTTACTGCTGTGCTTGAAAACTCTTGGAGAAGACCACAATTTGATCCAAATCAGTATATTCCTTCATATGATGTATCGGGTTCTGTCTATTTTAGTTTCTTAAAAACTTACTATGAATATCTGCATTTCTCCGTGAGTTTTGGGCCAACTAAAGAAATTGTAGCTGCATTTGGCTTCGGTTCTGATTGTTGTTGTCAAAATCTATGAAGAAATGTAACTTATTGGCTATTGAATTTCCAGAGATTATCAAGTAACATCAATCAACCAACCTCTATATTCATTTCAGTATTCTATACATTCATTTTATTCCACGATGAAATTAGTTGTCTTTTAAGGAAAGTTAAAGATTCTTTAAAGCTAGAAGTTCTCTGAATCTCATTTTCATCCCCATCCTCATTAACATTAATTAAACCTTCATTTCACTTAGATGGTATCACTTATATGGATCTTTTGCTTCCATTTATTTGCTTGTAGCTAAATCCATTTTGAGAGACTGTAGATCTTTTGAAACAATTTCCCTCGGTGTGATTGTGGGTCTATCCCATCCCTATTTACATCTTTAATTATCGTGTTGCACCTATGGGCCATCTCATATGGAGATTTATGAGGGATATGGCCATAAAATTTATTTTCTGTGCGCACTTCTTGCTTCCTTCAGTTGAATTTGATCATTTGTAATCTTGTATGACTGACTGGCTGCACATCCACTTTAATATTTGCATTTCTATAGCATTCATCTTCTGGATATGGTGGGCCTTTATCTTATCATATGTAACATGCTATGCTAAACTTTCAGGAATGTAATCTTGAAGAGGTTTCTGAAGAAGGTGAAGGACCATCAAAAAGTTCGAAAGATAAAAAGGCAACTGGGCCTGATGGAGGAAAGGGACCCAGTCTCTTGTTCAAATTAACAAACAGGGTTCAATACAAGACTATTCTTAAAGGTGGTGCATATTCTCAAGCTTCTTTTTGCAAGGCAATTATATGGTTTGTTCTTTCGGATTTGACAACCAATTTTTTTCCATATTGCAGCCCAAAGTAGTGTTACTTTAAAGGCAGAAACTTTGGCTGAGAAGACTGAGTGGTTAAACAAATTAAAAAATGTCATAAGTTCTAAAGGAGGTCAAGTAATTACTGAGTCTAGTCAACCTACGAGGCTAAGTTCATCCGAGGGGACACCTGTAAGTAGCAAAACACAGTTCGTTAAAGATTCAGATTAATATATTTGCAGGTTCTTCCTATAAATGTTCTACAGTTTATTTCACCATAAATACTTTCTTCAGTTTACTTCATTAGAAACAGTTTCTTCAGTTTAGTTTACCCAATTACTGCCGTTGTTTATAAATATTTCACTGCACAGAGCTTTTTACTGCCAGGAGTATTCTTGTCGTGCCTGTAAAGAATCTCTTCATATTTTGACTTCTCTATATCATTTAATTTGTACACCAGCAATTTATGGAATATTCCCTTTCCTCAATCTCTGTTGTCAAATATCTTACATGGAAAATACTTGGATTATTTTCTATTTAGGACATGATGACTAGGAAACCTGCAGATCCAGAAGAAGAACTTCGATGGATGGCTCAAGAAGTACGTGGTTATGTTGAAGCTGTTCTCAACAGTCTTGCTGCTAATGTACCGAAGGTCAGTTTAGTGTAATCGTTATTCCCTACACTTTTGTTCTCCATACCCTGTTTAACTTGAGATAAGTGGTTTTCAGGCAGTTGTTCTTTGCCAAGTAGAGAAGTCCAGAGAAGATATGCTTAATAAGTTGTACAGTTCTGTCAGGTTAGCAGCAGCTGTATTTCCTTTCAGGAATTATGGATACTAGGAGCTCTTATTTTGACCAACATATGTATGCTGAGGATCTTTTTTAATATAAGAAATAGATCTCACAGATTTTACTTTATGTGAAATCAACCCAGAATATCGATGGCATATGAAATTGTTATGCATACAGCCTTGTTTGTCTTAACAACACTCTCTTTATTGTTTGTCGTCTTTACTTCTTTCTTATTATCTTCTGACTGCACCCCTGTGTATCAAAATGTGGACTATAGTGCACAAAGTAGTGCGAAGATCGAAGAGCTACTCCTGGAAGACCATAATGTGAAGCGTAGGAGGGAGCACTTCCAGAAGCTATCCGCTCTTCTTGCTAAGATCACTCAGCAGCTTAGTGTTCATGATAATCGAGCAGCTGCTGTGTCTAGCTACCCGGATAGTGATGGAGCTGGTACTTGGCAAAATCTTTGATAACTTTTACTTTTGAAGCCTTAACCTTCAATTCTTTGACTGCTTTCCAGCATTTTTATTTTTTCCATCTTAAATTATCAAAATGATCTCCTGTGATATAATATACTACCTCCACAAAAATAAAAATGAAAAATGAGTTCCTCTAATGTGTGATTCACCATGATCCAACACATGTATTCTGATATGAGTTGAGTGACTGCCGTCTGGTGAACTAGCCATGCCTAGACCATGAGTTAGGGTGTATTTACCTAGTAGGAGATTTGCATAAGTTTCACGGATGTGAAGTGGTTGAACACTTCCCCTTACAAACTTCAGTGAGCAATGATAAAATTAAGTATATGTTAGCGAGAAAGATGTTATTTTAGTTCCATAGGACCACAGTTCAGTAAAAGATAGGTCTAGTGACCCTGGGACACAAACCTTAGTCTAATACCTCAAGCTGATCTAGCTGACTTCTAATCTTGTGGGATTTTAAATAACAAATGCAGTTGATGCAGAGAAGTATTAAGATTTTAGACTCTTTATGTTATGAAAGATAACATAAATGAAACATCATTCCACATCTTTGCACTCAATGTGCAAACTTATCAATGAATAGCCGAAAAATTGCTTATAAAGCTTGAACTTATTGTTTAGGAACATTGTATTAATATGCTGCAAATTGTAAGTTGTTGACCACTGTGCTTCAATTTCCTCTTATTTGTATATACCAAGGGCTTTTCTAGAAACTCAGTTTATCACCAATATTCTTTTTACCCTTGATGCCTTGTGCTTCTTTTAAAGTTATAAAATTTGGAATTCTATTGACATATACAGAAAGCGCCTCAAGATATGGAGGACAGTCATCAGGTGATGAATGGAGATCTGCATTTGATGGTACTTCAAATGCCGCTCAAAGTGGTGATGCAGGGTCCAGAAGTCGCCGTACACCTAGCCGGATGCCACCTGCACCTCCTGTTTCTGGATATAAATCCTAGACATTTGATTCATATTCTTTGCAGCTGAGGAAGTTTTGGTTCCTGCTTTCTTCTTGGGCTCTTGATGTCCTCGGATTTTGTCATGAGATCTTTGTATACATAGCTTCCACATTTTAGGTGACATTTTAGCTTATTGGTCCAGTGTTCTCCATTCACCATCAAAGAATAAGTTTTCCAGTTGCTGCTCGATCCTCTGACCCTGGCTCTACTTATTGATTTCAGACTAAGGAATTTCAGGACCATCTTCATGTATAATTTTATTAGGTGTGGACGGCTGTCTCTAATGTTGGTTGAGCTTTAGCTGGGTCCTTAAATTTTGATAAGGTTGCTTAGTGAAGTTGGTGTAACACTTCAAACGTAGATCATACTTTGGTTTACAATCTAATTTGATGCTTTGAGATTGCATCTTGCATCCTTAGGTTTGACCTGTAGCTAAACTTTCAACACCTTTCTCCAGCACTGTTGATCTAACTTGAGGAAAAAAGTTTGAGTGAATTTTTTTGTCACAATTCAATATTATAGTTTTTCTTTTCTTCTTTTTAAATTTTTTGCCAGAGGTTCCAGCAGTTGAAATTGTGCCGGATCATTTTAGTTTAAACTACAATTAGACACGACAAAGAAATTAAACATATGAAAACTTGGCTCTTTGCGGTGCTTTAAAATTGGTGATTATACTGAGTTACAAGTAACCTGGGAAGAAAACTCAAAAATATTGAAGACAAGTAACCTCAAAACGTGCCGTCATTTCTCTGATATTCGTGTATATGCCTGAACAAGATAGTAAATGATAATCAGAAGATTGTTGTGAACACGTATTGAAGAAAATAAGTCTGTTCAGGATGAGCATTAATCGTTTTTCTGTGCATGGCTAAGATTTTTACTGCATTCTGTTTGGATATTTACAATTTCTATCAAGTTGAACTTTTGAATATTGTGACCTTATCTGTTCTTAGAGATTAATACATTAAACAGAAGATCAAATGCCAATTTCCCCAGTAAACATGGATGGGTGCTTCTGAAATGATCTGCTAGCACATCCAACAAAAGATGTCATTCTGATAGGTGAAACAGAAAAAAGCTTCAACAGGGAGTAGCTGGCAATTCATAAACGCGCAGCACGTTTTAATCTTAATCAATTCCATGCATTTTCCTTGAAGGGGCCAGAATCCTGTAATATATTCATGACTAGTTTAACCTGTAGGAAAATACAAGAAGATAGCGATCAGTGAAAGATCCTCAAAGCTACAGTGTCCATATAAATGTGATTCCATCTTCAGAAATTTGGAGACAATCTTGCAATAGAAACTTAACGTCTTTATTTTCTTTTACTTATCGTTTTAGACATTTTGTATAACAATCTAAATTAAGCTACAGCTGGAGGATTCCGGAGGGGAAGAAACACAACAAAAACATAGGGGCCTGTTGCCAGAATCTTTCACCTGATTTATTCCCAGGCCTTATTATATGACTAAGGGAAGAGAATAACTAATATTATTTATCCCAGAGAAGCATATTGACCATCATATTGTTATCCAGCAACCTCAATAAAGTCGTGTTTAATAATTGATTTCTAGACTCATATTCCAATGGAGAACTTTCACTGCCTTGGGATTGTCAGGAGACGGCTTTTTATGTAGTCCTAAGGTGGTCACTTAGCATCTAATATGAGCTACAGATTGGTCAGAATATCTGAAACCTATTGGCTTAAAAGGACAGGAAATTACAGCGACACTGAGAATGTGCCTTCCAAGCTTCCTGGTATTCAATTGGGTAAAGAAGTGTTCAGGATAACCTTGTGACTTCGTCATTTGTGTCTTTGCTCATAAATTGTGTCCTTTACTTATTATGGGAATATAAATTTTTCATTTGCTAATTTTCCTTCGAGGAAAGAAACATTCAAGAAAAAGGTAACAGTCATCCCAAAGGCTTTTCATTGGGAAGAATAATCACCTGAGCTGTTTCTCGTACCAAGAAATCATCAATGATTCGCTTAAAATCCTCATCTAGAACATAGTGACAGCTGTAAGTAGTTACTGGCATATATCCCCTTTGAATTTTGTGTTCACCCTGAGCACCAGCCTCTACTGTGCTAAGATTGAGCTCAATTGCTGCGTCTATTGCCTGAAAAAACAGATCAAGGGAACTTAAATATAAAATTTCAAGCAGGAAAACATTAAAGATTCGAGGAGCCTGATTTACTTCTGAACCACTTAAGAGGCTAATTCTCGAAAACATACGAGCCTACACCATGAAAAACACAAGTAGCTCCTACACTGTTGTCATAAGTCAAGAAACCTGCACACCGCAAGGCACATTCTTTCCTTATTTTTAATTGGTGGTATAAATACCTGGTAATAGCATGCTTCAAAATGCAAATTCGCATAGTAGGCTCCTGGAAGACATCCCCATAGCCGTCCATACAAGGTATCTCCTCCAATAAGATTAAGGGCTGAAGCTACAAGCTCACCACCTTCTTCCGCAACAACAAGCAATACATTGTCACCCAACTTAGCACCCATACGATGAAAAAAGTCTCTCGTTAAATAAGCAGTGCCCCACCTAAAGAGACAGAGAACACAGATTAGATAATGCAGGTCCTGAAATACAACTGTAAAGTACACTAAGTAGAATAATATAGCTGACTAAAGTTTAGTTAAGATAGTTTCACAAAGGGAAAAAGCAAGTGGTCCAATGAAAAGAAAAGAACTCGTACTTGTTATCGGTTGTATTTCTGTAGAACTTATAAAATGTGTCCCAATGGCTAGCCTGCCAATACCAATAGACAAGCATGATATTAGAATTTTAATCTTATTCAAGGACATAATAATAGTTGCACTTCATGTGCCTTAAAACAAGAAATCAACGATTCATGTCCAGACCACAAGGTGTTTCTAGATTCACGATATGTCTAGATTCAACAACAACAACAACATACCCAGTTATGTCCCACAAGTGGGGTCTGGGGAGGGTAGATTGTACGCAGACCTTACCGCTAC
>JAOTQJ010000001.1:31622342-31634741 GCA_025642045.1 Solanum sejunctum | reverse complement strand
GCAGTGCTGGTCTAACCACCACACGGTAGAACTGACCCTTAAGTTTTGGTGAAAGCTTTTTGTCACACAGTATTCCAAAGGCCAGCCTCCACTTAATCCATGCTGCCCCAATATGTCTAGATTCATGGTTTTTAAATAACTGAACATTGTAGCCTATTCTACATGATCTAGGATATCATCTACTTAATTAGTAGGATATTTACTGTTATAAGTAAAGAATAATTCACATTATTCTACTAGATTAAGACCCTGCATCAAAAGTTAACAGAAAATCTAATAGCATGGCCCAAATTGCCCCAAGATGCATCTTTGAATTTGATTTGGTGCTACTCTAACAGGCTAGATAGAATGACCATAGCACCGAAAATGTCAGGTTAATCTCATTACTTTATCTGTCAAAGTTTGAAGCTAAGGTAACATAATACTCTATCACGACTATTACATGTCAGATAGAAATTTAGTTTCACTCTCATTGGTCAAATTGCTATTTAAAGGATATTCTGAATCAACAACTACTCAGCTTAACCTGAGAATGAAGCATACAAAAAGTATTCAAATATCCAGTTTGAAAAATGAAACATTAAGATAAATTCTAGTTCTTCAGTGAACATCCCTCAAGATCGGCTCCATTCTTCGAATTTTAGTTTGCTCCAACATGGTCATCGTTGTGCGTAACCCAAGGCTGCTCCTTTGACAAGGAAGCAAAGTAGGAAGAAGTCTTTCTTATCCGCAAGAGATCTTGATAAAAGGTTTTATGCTCACTGATAGGAAGGATAGAGAACCAAAACCAATAATGATAGGCGAAGCGCTCTCTTTTTTTTTTCTTTTTTTTTTTTTTGATAAAGCAAGTGATACATGCCAAAACCATGTATCAAGGAAAAGGGATCAAAATACAAACAAGAGATCATATCTGCTAATTCTTTTAATCCAGTTAGTAAGAGCGATCTTGAACTAAGACGAGACGCTAAAAGCTAAAACATCACCCAGTAATCAAAGTTAATGGAAAGTACTTGAGAAACAGATCCATATAAAGGATCATATCCTAAAATGACAAGGATAGTATGGTCCCTTGATTAGTCTCTATGATATCACATAGTTCTCAAGCAAGGAATACAGAGTTGCATCAGTATGTATGAACCAAACTGAACAAGTGATCACAATAAAATGCTGATGCAGTGAACATGCAGCAATACATCATAATACATAAATTCCTGTTATTACCCTTCAGAAAAATATACCCTATCCCAAAAAAGTTGCCTATGCTCAAGTAATTAATTAAATGAAAAGTCAAAAGAGACAAAAACACACCTTGATTTCAGATCCTCTTAAGCGTTTCATGGTCACATTTTGAGCTGATATCTGAAACAAGAAAGATCTTATGAGTTACTTTTATTTTGGCCAGTTAAGCTTTATTAAGTACCAAGAAAGTCCTGCAGCAAATACAAAAGGCAAGATTGTTTTACATTACATATTCAGGGATTCTTATAACTCCAGCGTATGCAAATTCAAAACTAACTTCCTTTTCTTCCAGAAGTACAAAGTCTGCATACAGTTATACTTAACAACAACAAACATCATCTCCTTTTATCTTCAAAACATCTCCTATTTCTTTCCAAGTTCAAAAAAAAAAACATCTCCTATTTCTTTCAATCCATATAGTCCACGCAATACAGAGATAATCATCCATATCTTCTTGCGAAATTTACCAGTGTCATACGTCTTCCAACAGCATAACAAACTTTAAAAGATCTTATGAGTATTTGCAAATTTGAAGACATTGAGAAGGAGAGGGAGGTAAAAACTGCATTTAGCTAATTATGATACTAAACGGAAACATTATACTCCTCTGAGAAAAATCTTCATGTGAAAGAAATATGTAAGAACACGGGAGGAATAAAAGACGGTACTGCAGCAATATGCAACATTCCAATAGCCGTACAGCCATGCCAACAAAGTGATGCTGCAGATGTGGCAAAACTCAATAAACAATAATAACCTTTGTTTATACAACAATAACAGATTCCTTATCATCATAAGAGAGTAAATATAAATGTGTTCCCAGCAGGATTGAATATAATTTAGATGTAAGACCAAAGTCCTCTATTCATTAAGTTTCCTGAAGCATATGTTCTGCATACTGAAAGGTGTTCTCTATCATGTCACATATTGTTACAAACTGCTCTATGAAACAAGTTTAGGCATGGGCATGGGCGACCAAAAGGCATATCTAATTATTATTATACAGCATGTTCATTTTTAACTTTCCCCAAGCTTAGACTACTGATAAAACAGAGGATACTCCAAATTCAGGGGGTCAAAGAGGCCCCATCTATAGAAAGGGGCCCTTTCTTGCTGGTTAGCGCTGTTTTTTGATTGGGGCATACCAAATGCCCCACCCCTGATCCCAGAGAATACTCGCGTGGTGAACTTTCTAAAATTATTACTGACAAAAAAATATATAAACATGTTTCCAGTAGGATCAGATATAATCTAGATGTAGGACCAAGTCCTCTGGTCATTTTGGTTTGCAGGGAACTTCTAACATTCTGCATATTGCAGACTTGTTCTGTTTCGCATGATATATTTCAATGAACTGTTTTATGATACAGAGTTTCAGCATGGACATGCATGGGCAAAGGTATGTATTAGATTTCCTTTTAGATAAAATTACTTTTCTTTATAAAGCCTTTTTTGGAAACCTTCTAGACCTATTGACTAACCAAGCAATTTTTGAAGGAAAAAGAACACTACTTCTACAAACCTTCTTGCGCTCTTGGCGAATGTTTTTCCTCTTACTTTGCTTCATGTCCATCAAAAATTCATCAAAGCTGAACATGAAATAACAAACTTATAACAATCAAAAAGAACCAAAAACTCATTAACATGATGTAGTGGTAAAAAAGAACACAAAGAAATGTGGGCAAAATGTAAAGGTCTATATGGTGCTCTTCAGATAAAGCAATCTGAATTACTTTGGTGGCTTTTTCCTTTTTGGAGGTTTACTGTGGTGTTCTCTCCAGCTAGTGCACACCTCAATTAATTACCGTTTACCTCTCACCAGCACAGGAACAAGGTAACTATGTATATCAAGATCTAGAGAGATGAAAACAAATCACACTGTGTCGCTTTTGCAAGATTTGAACCAACCAAGGTTACTCCACCTCTAACATAGCAAGGCATACCCCTTCCATGGATTTTGTGATGGAGGCAGCACCAGTTCTAGAAGAAACCCATTTAACTGGACTACAAATAAGGTCTTGTTTATCATAAGCATCAAGCTCTTTCATCACACATCAATCAGGAGATGGGTCATTTGGTATCCATAAGTAATAGCATGTAATATGACTAAATGAAATAAGATCACCTACTAAGAAGAAGAAGAACAACTACAAGCTACAACATTGTGAAATTAATTCTTCAAATTTATAGCAACTATCTCAAAGCAAATATGAAGTGGATCTACGTACTCTTTATAATTACGATTTTTCCAGTGGTACTGCATTCCAATCCTTTGCAAAAAGCCTGCCTTCTCCAACTTGTGCCACTCATTTGCAGTGGGAAAAGTAATATGTAGAGATGAAACGTTAAACTGTCAAGGTAAAATGTCATTATGGTACAGAAAAATGGAGCACTGTAGGTATATGAAATTAACTAATGCATCCAAAACTGTGATTATTGACTGAACTTAATAAGAGTTTCAGGACAGTAGTTTTACTTATAAAGGAATGGGCCATATGGCAAAATATGAAATAATACACTGGATTCTCCAGCTAATCACTTAGCACGAATTACGTAATGTATCGTTAAACTATATAACTCAACAGTAGTACAATTCAAGAAGCCAAAAGAAGGAAAACATTTGGACGAAAGCAACAGAGAGAAGCTAATTCATAAGTTGTCGCTCAAGAAGCTACTTCAACCAAAATGAGAATTATGGAGATTCTAACGGTCCTATTAAAAATCTTTTTCCAAATTGACTGGGATGGTACTGGTCCTTTTGCAAGAAAAACACTGGCCAACGCCCACACATTTAGCATGTCTTATGCCATGTCCCTCGACCTTTGTCAGCCATGCACACACGTTCCTTTGATCACATTATGTGAGTTTTCCTTTTTAGGATTTCTGATTATCAAATTCATAACCTAATTCTCAACCAAGTATTTGACATGCTTTGACTCAAAGGATGCACATAACGAACAGGTAGAATTACAAATTCCTCAATTACATTTTGAGTTTGTCGAGCAAGACATCACTAGAAAGTGGCGTACACTTTCGGGATTTCCTCTACAGAACAGATTTATCTTCTGGCTTCTTATGACTTACAAATTTTCATCAAGTCGAGACTAAAAGAAATGACACCTTCCGTTGGTTAAGGATAACAGAAATATTGGCTTTAAATGCAGTATCTGTCATAACCAATGAGCAACAACTAATAAAAATAAAAAGAAACAGATTTACAACTGGACGATTTTAAAAAGTATTTATGAAATCCAAAGTATTATTAAGTTTGTTTGGACACGAAGAAAAGCGTACCTTGACTGCCAAATCCTTCATTGCAGAGACCAGGATGTCAAAGACTTGATCTCTATGTGACGTGTTACAGACCAAGATTCTCGGGCCAGTAACTGGAGTGAAAGGCACCGAGCATTGCAGTTTTGGATAATAGCTCAAACCATAATTGTAATAGGCATTTGCCCAAGAATGATCAAATACATATTCACCATAAGAATGGCTGCAGATTTGGATCAGAAGGAATTAGCTTCAATGTATGTCCATGACAAAAGGTCGTGAAATAATCCAGTTGAAGAAGCAAGTGAAAAGCATAGTCCACATATAGCATGGCAGATGTTAAACCTTTTGAGATAGAGAGGAACAACACCTAAAATATTATTACTTTCATCCTTTGCAATGATGTGCTGTGGTATCCAGCCAGTTCCCTGAGAGAGGACATAAGGTTTCCTTCCATCAAAACGAGGTCATAACAAGGGCAGAGGCAGCATACATTGAAGATTATGAATATAGAAGATAGAAGAGATACACGATTAGATGCCTAGGTCTCTCATGAGTTGATTGAATCAGAGTTAGGCTCACAGCTACTCCAACAATGATAGAAAGATATGGAAAGAACATAACTAAGAAATGGCTGAATATAAACCAGTTTCAATAAACAAAAGACAGAATATTTGCCACAACTGGTATTATTGAAATATGCATGCAGAAGCAACTGTTTCCTCATATAAAACACCAGTAAACACAAAAAGACAGACAAAGAGAGAAACAAGAAACAATGGCAGGTGTACTGCTCTTAACTAGGCAACAAATAACCATTAATCATAGGCATAGCATTTTCAAGTGGAAGTCGTCAAGGCAATGATTGATAACCTCAACAGCCGATCCAGACTCCTCTAAGCTCGAAAGAAAACCATGTGAGAGGAAGGGATTAAACTGCTGAGAACCCATGGCATCACGACTGCACAAATCCCACTTATCTGACGAAACCTCTGAGATTGAGGAAACCACAGAAACAGATATCTTTTGAGAAGCTCCTGCATCCCCCTAAAACAAAGGAGAAACCCCATGACATTTTTAGTAATATCACAAGAAACACTCACTGTAACTTCCAAAAGGGACAATAGGTAGGTCTGAACTAGCCAAGAAAGAATCGAGGGTGGAACCCAAGAAATACCAGTGTGTCTAGGCCAGATAAAGAGAATTCCCCAAGTGACAGCAGCTTCTCAGCAGGCTTCACACTTCTTCTTGAACCCCAAAACAGTGCTTTTACTTTGAAAATACAAAGTGAATTGTGCGTAAAAAGCGGAGATGAGGATTTCCCCTACAATACAAACAGAAAACGAAGAAACCATTAACCCTTGTTGAAACACCCTCAACCTAGATATCACTGAAAACTTAAAATCGGAGTCCGAGACGTACAAGTTGAAAAGGAAGATGGCCAAGAAATGGTGACGACGAAGGAGCTGCCCCTGCAATGGCCATGGCTTCCCACCAACTACAGTATTCATTCAAATTATATCTTTTTATTCAGTGAACCAAATATTTGCACACGTCAACTCCAAAGGAACACTTTAATGCTGTGTGGATTTTTGTGACTCTGAATAATGGCAAGGGAAAAAAAGAACATTATTTAACCTTTCATTCTCATTGATTAATGCGTATTGCTTCCATTTATGGACCGTTAAAACAAAATTGTTTCTAGTTCGGAATTTGTTTTTTTTTTTATCCGCATATATTTTACACTTTAATTTTATTTTTTTAGAATTGACATTGTTTTTAGTGATAAAATCTAAATATATTTTAATTTGTCAAAATTCCACTATTGTGAGATTACACGTTATTGTATTGTCATTTATCTGCAACAACTAGAGCCAAGCGCTATCAAATCCCAGACTTGATTTTGTGAAATTATTAGATTGTGTACATTGTTGTTACTGCTCTCTGAAGAATTAAACAATTGGATTGGGTTAGTGTTTACTGTCCCCCATGTCTAACTTTATACTTTGTATGATTATCTCAATGTCCGAAAAAAAAAAGGTGAAAAATTGACAAAGTTATGGAGTAATATTTAGTCTGATTTCTTTCTTTTTAGAAAATATTCGTCTTTAAGCTTATCATTGGCCCAACTGAAAAATTGCCCTTTTGTTTGTTTGGAGCCAGTGGCTTGCCTCTATTTTTTAAATTTGTTGTCTGGGCGAAATATAAAGGAAGAAATGGCCATTTACCTGGTTGGTGATGACCAGATGATACATTAGCAACTTTATCAAACAAATAGACAAATAGTTTACATAAGCCTAAACTGCCTCGTATTTGCTCAAAACATTACAGAAGTTTTAAAATCTCCTAAACCAAACAAGACATAAGACAACTCTGGGAGAAAAAATGATAAACATACTCAATGGAGTCAAAAAATGGTGGTTTCCATCATTCTGCTGCCTGCTAAAGGTAGTATGTCTCTTAACAGCGTAAACTTTACACCGAAAGAGATGCCCCATTATCAGCCATGGTTAGATTCAGTATCATATTAGCCGCCTTTGGAGCCCTGACAAGGTACAAGGATTTTAGAAACAAGCAAACTTCTCGAGGAGTAAGAAATTCAACTTGAAGCAAATGCAATTGAAATCCAGAGTGGGGCAATACAAGATAAACCCCAAGTACCAATTGAATTAATAAGTTAAATTGCACTGAAACAGCCAAAGCAATGGAATATAAGTAGTTTTTAGTTCTTGACAAGTTTGAAGAGAGGAGGGTGAAGTGGAAGGTATTAAGTACCATGACTCAGGTGTCTGATAGAGGGATGCTGAATTGCCAAAGCACGACTGAAGCATGTCCGTGTAAATGACACCAGGATTAAGTGCAACAGCTGCCATTCCAGGGGGCAACTCCTTCGCAACTGATGCTGTCAAACCTTCTATTGCCCATTTTGAAGCACAATAAGGCGCCACCTGTAAAGATTTAATAATCAGGTTTCAAGGAAGGTAATATAAGCTAGTACAGAAATCTAAATAAATAGGCTTTTTTACCATCCATTTGCATCTGGTAATCCAATATACATTTTCTTCTGAATTAACTTCCAAATTTTTAAGTGCCAGTCTAAACGTTCACATTTGAGACCCAAAACCACTGCAACTAAGGTTCTTAATGCTTAAAGGGATCATGTTTGAGTTACAAGCTCACTACAAGTCATCTAGTGCAAATGTTCTAAAAATGTCGCCCAGATTAACCTAGCAAAATTGAGTTCATCAACTCTTGACATACTTTGAAATCCGTAAGTTATTAGGGACATAAAATTAGAGAGATCTGCTGCATAGCTGGCTACAAGAACTCTCATTCAATATGGTTATCAGACTAGAGTAGAACTATGAGAACTTATGGATAAAGTTCATGTGATTTCAAGAGAAACTGAGTTCTTACCTGTGCCGCGCCAGATCTTCCCCATCCAGAAGACATATTTATGATCACTCCTTGCTTCTTCTCAAGCATTAGGGGAATAAAGTGACGGAGAACATTTGCAGTTCCTTTCAGGTTAGTATCAATGACAGAATCAAACTCGTGAGCTGGCACTTCCCAAAGTTTGTTGTTCCCATTAATAGTTCCCGCACAGTTCACTGAACGAGGTTCATATTTTAGGTTCGGTTGATTGTGAGATAACAAAGAACAGTACACACAGTAGATTGTCACTTCAGCAAACTTCAACAAGTTGGGTGAGTGACATAATCATTCAAGGGTTTAATTAGGTTAACTCAAAATTAACACATCGAGAAGACTGGGTAACATCAGCTAATTACCAGCCCATACACCTACACACTGTCTTCCAAAAAGAAAAGGACAAGCAAATGGCTTTGATGAAATATATAATTTTTACTTTATTGCACAATGAAGCATTTTTAAGCAACTCAACTTACAACTATAAACTAGAAAAACATAAACAAATAGAATGGTAGTGTTAAGTTGGGTGATTTGGACTATAAGCTGCTAGTCAACTGATCTTGATATAACTTATTTCAACCTAAACAGACCTCGAAGAAGTAGAGTCAATGACCCACTCATTGATTCAACCAATTTTTCTACCTATATCAACTCACCATTCATATTCTATAGCTAGAAATTTACCATCAATGAATCAATCGACCAGATCTCCATCTGAATCTAGAAAATGAACCTTGGTCATTTATAAGTTTTCAATTTATTATAAGACATAAATTATATCACCAGTCCCAGTAACTCAAGACAGAGAAATTTTTTAAAGCATGTGTCAATAGGTACATCGACTAAAGGTGCATGCATATACAGCTAGAAGCTGTAGCATTTAACTTCAAGGGCATGAATGTTCACTGCCCCACTAAATAATGCACCAAATGCTTGATAATGGAGAAAGAATAATGGCACAAGATGGCATAAATACTGACGAACAGCACAGAGCCTGTGGCTACACTGGCAGACTTGAAACAGCTCAAGAAATACAAATAGAGAATATAAGCTGCTTTGACTATGAGAAGCCAAAAGAACTTGTTTTACTCTCTTCTCTGACTAGAAACTGGAACCAATATGCTCCCTCGATGCTAAGAAATGTGATTATCATCTTCAGAATAATTATGCCATTCCTAAAGTAAACATATCATCAGTAATGATGCGTAATCAAAGCGCAAAATGCCAGAACTCCAGTACCTAAATCAGTATGTATGTGAAGATTAATTTCAGATCCTTAAAAACAAATATACTTCATTTTTCTTTCTGCAAAAAATGGATTTGTCCTTAAGGATCTGAATTTTTCAGACAAATATGTTCTCATCTATCAATGAGAAGATCTGAGAGGAAACTGAGCAATAACATCCCTAAATAGGATCAACTTTCTCCAACTTTTAGTCAGTCCACCACAGAGTACTTTCATGGACAAGATATTCTTCCTTTAAACTAAAAGAACTCCCAAAATTTCAGAAAGAAAATCATCTGAAATATTAAATTAAAAAAATCAATGTGGGGAGTTGTTGATAGAGTGACAAGAATAGGATTGCACTAAAATATTTGTGATGGGAACAAAGACATTAAAATCATTATGTCCTCTACTATTTAAAAAAAAAAAGAAAAGAAAAAGGTACAGCAGCAGCAAGGTTGTAATACCAATGATATCAGGAACACCCTTTTTCTCCTTAACAGCACGTGCGAACTCTTCAACACTGCTATTTAGACTCTGAAATGCCAAAGGGAAAAACACAAACTATGTTGATAGATGCATATGGGCTTATCAGTGATTTTGTCAGAAATTAGAGAAATTACATAATTACGCACAAAAACACACACAGATTCATTCTTGCAGTGAACCAATATGTTTATTCACCATAATAACATTAACCTATGTCAACACCAGAGCTTTAGATCAGAGCAAAATGGGGAGCAAGCACTCGGGAATATAAACAGGGTACAAAGTATTGATTGAGGAGGTGCTAAAAAGCTCAGACTCAACTTCAAACATGTACTCCTTAACCAACAAGGGCTTTTACTATTGGCACTTTCTCCACTCATTTGGCATCCTACCACTTCTCAATCCAAGATAGAATAGCTAGGCAAGTCATTCTACATCAACCTGTCCAAGACAATTCCAAAACTCAAACCTTTATAGGGATACTATCTGGACCACAAGCCCTTCTAAATATCATTCATGGCATTCTTTACTCAGGCAACCTAATTCTACGGCTGCATCTTTAAAAAAAAAAGTTAAAGGGGGAACTGGCATCTTCATGATATATTGGGTCATTTAAAGTTATCATTCGAGTTCTTGTCCATGGCATGTTTGCCTAACCCTAGGTCTATAGCCCTGAAGTCCACCAACTTGTGCCTTTAATTGAGCTTTGGCACTCGGTTTGTCTGACTATATTCTCCATGGACTTCTCTCCAGTTAAATAAGCAACAGAACACACTATTCGACCAGAGAGAAATAGCCTTTACACTTCCCTTGTCTTCCAACCAACTAATGCTATCAATCTTCCACACAATTCATTGTATCATACCAGAACAGCCAAAACCCCACTTCAAATAAAGTAGCTGATATTTGTAGGTTATCCCCTAGTCTACAGCCCTTTTTTTTCAGCCTATTCACTTGTGCATATTACAACTTGGATTGGTTCAATTATATTACTGTGATGTATTATTCAGCTAAAGAAGTAACAATAATGCATTGAAGCTATCCAGTTCAAAGAAAAAGAGCTGCTTCTCTGTTGCCAATCTTCTATATACGTTTCTTTATTGCTTAAACTAGAAGTCCAAAACTACATGCAAGAAGCATAAACCCTACTCCGGATGGATATATAAATCCTTCCTTCTGCAACTACTGCTGAGTTTCTAATACATAAGTGAAGCCATATTCCAAAAGAATCACAACAAATTTCCAATGAAGCGACCCCGTACCACAGTAAATACAATGAAACAAGCATCAAACCCGACAGCATTACAGAAAAATGCAAATCCAATATACACTAACCAACTTGACTGAACTCTATAACTGAATAATTTAACCAATTTTCCTCAGTAAACTAAACTGAAACCAAAAAGGGAAAAGAGAAATATGAGGTACAGATTTGAAATGCAATTCGAAGGAAAATTCTGAATTCAAATACAGCCCATACGTAATCGTATACAACCAGACGAAGAGAGAAATAGAGGATTACCACATCCACGTTCATGAGGAAGTGTTTGTCCTCTGAAGGAGGATTTGTAGCGGAAGCGAGCTCGCTTTGAAAGGCATTGAGCTTGTCCTGCGAACGAGCGCAGCCGATGATGCTATGGCCTCTCTTTGCCAATTCTAGGGCTAGGGCTTTGCCCAACCCTCGGCTCACGCCGGTGATTAATAACGTCCGTGCAGCTCCTCCGGCTGATCTCATACCGGAATATCCTGCCGGAGAAGGCATTGGCGGTAATGTCATGTCTTACAAAAATAAAGCAGAAGAAATATGGTTCTTTTAATTTCCCAGCTTGATGTTCTCAACAACATTATAAGCAGCAGAATCGCTGCTTTTTTCCTTTTTTTTTTTTTTTTTGCCTCCTCATATGAACGCCATTTTATGTAAATAAAATAAAACTTAATTATTATGGAAAATATATACTTAATATAATTATTACTAAATAATAAATTTTATTATCCATCTATCTATTCATACTAAAACATGAAGGTCTTAATAATATTATTTGAATTTTTTATCTTTTATTAAAGTATTTTGCTTTAGATAAAATTAAGAGTGTCAAAATGAGCTCAATTATAAGTAACCCGTCAAAAATTTTATAGGTTGAACACAAGATAATTTTAATTAGATTCAATCTCAGCTCATTCAAGTCTTAATTCATAATAAAAGAATCTTCAATTGAACACAATTTAATCTCAATTTCAACTCGTTCTTTACTTACATTGAAGTAATGTATGTTTTCTATTTATCTTATATTCTCTATCATTTATTTATCAATTTATAACTTTTTATTTTTATATTTGAGTTGAAATTCAAATTATGATTATAAAAATTAAATAATAATATATTATAATTATTGAGATTTGTTATACCAAAAATTGGCTTTTTGAAAAAAAAAATAATTCGAAATTTAAAAATTAATTTAAACTCAATTTATTTGAGAAAAAACAATTCTCGAAATTCGAAAGAAAAACAAAGTCGCCACCTAATTTTACGGATAATTAGGAAACCATTAAATATTTTAAAATATCTAACAGAAAAATCTTTCAAAATCCAGAAGACAAGGTTCAGGTTCACATTTTCACTTCGAGAAGGTTTTATGCATTCGAAATGACCGCTAAATACGGTTATCAGGCGATTAAGTGTTGACTAATTTTTATTTGAAAACGATTGACTGATTTTGAATTTTTGATTTATTTTTGGAAAGACT
>JAOTQJ010000001.1:31563826-31613969 GCA_025642045.1 Solanum sejunctum | reverse complement strand
ACCCACCCACCCACCCCCACCCCACCCACCCCCCACCCCCACAAAAAAATCTAGACATTCAAAAGGAGCCTTAAGATTAGTTAAGAATCTAAACATGTATTAGTAGATTTAAAACCAAGGAAGTGTGTAGTGAAGGAGCTGTGTCATATAACAATCAAAAGTTTTAATTGCAAAACCATGCTGTTAGTGAAGAAGCTTGCTTCTTTTTCTCCTTTAGTTGCGTTACCATCTAATACGTTTCCATATTTAGGTGTGTAGAAACAGTTCATCTCATTTGCGAGGGAATGTTTATGTACACTACAAAGATATAGATTCTGCAGTACTTGCTTATCGTTCTATAAATGGACGTTACTTTGCTGGCAAACAGGTATTTTTACTTCCAGTAAATTAACGATCTGCAGTTCAAAAGGAGATGCATTTTGCTGTTTGTTATTCTAGTAAATTTCTTTCAAGATAATTGATTGCGTGAAAGCATATGAAATCTCCCCTTCTGATTATAGCATATTGTTTCTTTTTACCCTGGGAAGAGAACATTATAATATTAACACCCTAATGCATGCAAATACACACTTTTAGGGATCACAATAGTCTACAATATGCACTTTACTTACTTGCATTTGAACCACTTGACTAAAATGTAATGACGATTGTTTTTCTTCTTGGCATGTCTGGTTCTTGATAGATCACATGTGAGTTTGTTAGTGTGTCAAAATGGAAGGTTGCCATATGTGGGGAATTCATGAAATCAAAGCTTAAGGTACAACTTGAATCTCACTACTCTCGCTTGAGTTTTGTGTTCATGACTTAGTTACTCTCTGTTTGCTTGTCAGCAGTACTTGTAGGGAGTAGGTCAGTAAAGAACATTTTTGTTTGTTTACCCAATTCTGATATTAAGATCTGCTCTACCTCCTATTTCTTAACATGAGTTACACTCGTGTGGACAGTCATGCTCGCGTGGAACGGCATGCAACTTCATCCATTGTTTCCGTAATCCTGGTGGAGATTATGAATGGGCAGACTTGGACAAACCACCACCAAGATACTGGCTTACTAAGATGGCTGCTTTGTTCGGGTATGCTGACGAGTCTGTCTATGATAAACGGCTTGAATGGAAAAACTCAGAACGGATATCAAATTCGTACAAGATGTCGGCAGCTGATTCGGACAGGTATGTAGCTTTCGTTATCTTTCATGTGAACTTGATAATACATTGAATCGTATTTTGATACTTCCGTCTTCATTAAACAATATGTTGATACACCCATTCTTAAAAACAATACGTCTACAAATTTGGATGTAGTATACCTGTGAACATATAGATTAACTGTTAGCCTCCTCAAAAGTTATGGCTCAAAAGAAAAGTAAGTACTCTTGGAAATTTTGTCAAATGGAAATTTTGTTTCCCTTAGTTATACTATGTTTTGGGAATGAAGACATCTGTAAAATTATGATGAAAAAAATATTCCCCGTTATTTCAGTAAAATATTAATCAAACCTGATTGCAACCAATCCTGGTCATACAAATTATTTAAATTGAAAAGAGTGTTTGAAGCTACTGGTCATATTAAATTGATATGATGGCTTGGATCTCCATTCTATGGTTCACCTTTCATTAGAAATATTTACAATGGCTGATTGAATAAATCCACGAATTCAGAATTTGGAGATCTTTCTATTTCTGTAAGACAGTTGTTCTCGTTGCCTTCTTAGCCTATTAACTCAGTTTTCTAATTTGCTGTGGTGTATGCTGCTGCAAACTTGCAATTCCCGAATTCATCATTGGCATTTTGTAGTGTATTAGGCATTTAAATTCTAAAGTGAAACCAACTTCATCTTAACAAATAAAAATATTGTGATGCATTTAAACAATTCTCTTTGCAGTTACAAAGAAAAATTGTGTTAGAAATATCATACATAATCTCGTCGAAGCTGCAGGAACTGTTTTAGGAAAAAAAGGTAACTTTTAATTGGTTGAATGTAATGCATCATATACAGGGGTCTCAAACAATTTTGGGTTCAAATTGACACCTTTGGTTACCGTTGGCTCCTCTTTCTTCCCTCAAACCTCAGTATCATCATTCTTTTTTATTGTAGAAAAGATGTATATCTGCCTTTTCTTACTTCCCAAGAGACTAAGTCCAGAAAAAAGTTTCCAAGAGACCAAGGGGTGGTGGATATAACCTTATAGGTAAAGGTATAGGTGAATTCATATGGATGTATATTAATCTAGAGCATGAGATACTTTTGAGGCGCCGTTTGAATCCAGTATAGAGTAATTCGGTTGGATATTAGAATAGGTCTATATGGTCTAATAACTCTATGCATGAACGAATGGGAGTCAACTAACAATCAATCAAGTGGTGAAGGGCTTTAAAAAGATAAATAATGAAGAAGCCTTGGTTCAGACATGACTTTACTATGACTTTCTTGCACCAGAGAATATTGCGATAAGAAAAGGGTGTAGGTTTTTAATTAGCACAAATTGTTATTTTTATAATACGTTAAAGTAAAACTTCAGCAAAGTTTTCTGGAAATGACAGGCATTGCTCTATCGATTCAAGGGAGAGAAGGTCTTGCTCAAGGGAGAACAGAACTTCAAGGAACCACTATGAGGATTATGTTCATAAGAGGACACATGAAGAGAGAGGTGACCGTACTGATAAAAAAGGGCGCAAATTTCTTTATGAGAAACAATTCGAAGAGGATACTAGACAACATGAAGAGGAAACGGATCAACTAGGTAAAAATAGATGCCACAGTAGTAACTTCGATTGGGATTTATCTGACAGAGGGAAAGAGGGACTGAGGCGTCGCCATAGCACAAAAAGAAGATCAAGAAACCACCATAATGAAAAAATGGGGCGTCAACATCATAATGGTGACATCAAAAAAGGAGTTAGCAGTTCCGGCTCTGGTGATGATTTGCCGGAAAAGAGTAGATATAGAGATGCAGGATCTGGAAACAGAGAGAGGGGCACAAGACACTTGAAGGAAGATCGTAGTACAGATTCCAGCAGTGAGTGGTTGGATGAGACATGGGACAGAGATTTGCATCACAAGAAAAGAAGAAGCAGGTCTAGACGTCATAACAGTGTTCCATCATCCCCTGATCACTGGGATAATAGAAGCGGAAGGCATGATAGTAATACTACTGGAGATTTGACCGCTGCTATCGCAGATAAAAGAAAGACAAGTTCTTACAAGTGTGTTGATTCAGATACTGATTTCCATTATCACCATGATGAAGGCATTGGGGAAAGGGGCCGCTGGGAACCTGATGATGGTGCTACTGAGACACACTCTAAAAGTAGTGAGAAGCCTGTAATTGATGATTCTGAAGATCACAATTTGGAATCTGAGTTGAATGATGATGGGGCCTATAGTGCAAGTACAAGGGGGAGTAGCCGATCAATCAAACAAAAAAGGAGGGGGCACAGGGATAGGATGGACTCTGCCAAGAAGTCAAAAAGATCTAAAGAAAATGACAGGGTGCACAAGGAAAAAGACAGCAGTTAAAAGTTCTATTGCATTACTATTTTCGCGAGGTTCATACCATATATTATAATCAGTTGCAATGCTGGAAAGAATTTGAGGGTAGCATATGAATGATCAACCTTTGCTAAATTTTGGTCTTGATTGTAAATAGTCGACATTTCGTTGTCTGGATGGTGGTCAGGTTATTCTCTGATTGCTGTTGGGGAAATTGCCGTTTATTCCAGTGGATGCAGAAGGTTACCTCCCTTAAGGTGTTAATCTACTACTGATTGATTATTATAGAGCAAGAGATTACTAGTTAAAAAGCCCCAACTAAAATCGATCAGCAAGTATTCTTTGCTTTAATGGTAAGGGTGTTAGTTCACTTCAGTTACAATATTCAGTGTAAGCGTCTGCTCAAGCCTTCGTGCGCAAAATTTTGATCGATTTATGGATTAGTAAATAATTGTTTTAAACTCGTCACAAGGATAGGAAATTTACCAAATACGTTTGGTGCTTCATAGTAACTTGAAGCCACTAATATATTTATTCACTTTTATACATGATAATTTCATCCATGGTGTGATTTTGAACCATGGTTAGGACATTCAATATTTAGAGAGTGGGAGTCATTAATTGTTGGTATAAGTGACAAAGACGACTAACATAACAAAATGTTTGGTCTAAGTGTTAACTTATACATCATCACGTACCCCAGTGCTTCAAAAGGCTTTCGCTCATTGCAAGGTGAAGGGGGTCGGATGTGTGCAATATAACCTCTATATTTAAAAACATAAAGCGCGATTGTTTCCAGATGACCCATGAAGAGCGTCGAAAGTTGAATTGACTAATTGCTACTTCACAAATGAAAAAAACACAGACAGTTTAAAGAGTCATTTTGCTTTATTTCATTATACTCTAAAGTCAAAAAATATTTTAAATTAACATGTATTAGAGTATACACAACACTCATGTGGCTTAGTTTTATAGGATTAAACAAAATGTGAATTTTGTAACTCTTTGATCGAGCAACTCTACTGCGATGTTCTAGGATCAAATATTAACTAAATATGTTATGTCATTTCTATCATTAAAATATAATTGAAATAAGAAATTTAAGAATTTTCTAAATAGGGAAGGATGAAAATATAGTGTAAATAAATAAATTTATTTATAGAAGAAGAGTAGTTGCGTGCTGAAAATAGTTAGGCGTAGGGAATGCATAGCAGAAAAAAGGCTCGTTAACATGAGGAATGATAACAATAATATCTAATGTATATAGGAAAAATTATACCACTATTAGTTAAATAAAAATTTAAGCCTCAATCTTAATACTGTGGAGGACTATTTTTTAATGGGAGAAACCAATCTTAATGTTTTAGTTGATTTCGTTTACTAGTAGTTAGATCAATTAAGTTATAGTTAAAAATGAATTTTAGAGTCCAAAAAAATCAGAAAGAAAAATAAACTAAGAGAACTAGAGGATAAAATGGTACTAAAATTATATTTTGATAATAAGATAATTATAATATTATTTTAATTACGCTCCATAAATTATTGATTTCCTAAATGTTTTACACAATTTATTTATTAATTAAAATTAAAATATTAAACACCCTGAGGTTTACAAGTAGGCAAAACCTGCGGTATTTTACCTCTCTTTTCCACCTCCCCGCGTCGCAAAAACGGAGGAAAATCGCCGCCACTAGCGCCGCCAAGTACAACCGCCGGCCGGCAGGTTCTGTTTCTTCATTCTCCGTCGACGTACACTTTTTTCAAGTATAAACCATACTCCCTTCTTTTTTTTCCTTTTTCTAATTTCCTGTTTTCTACATGTGAAATAGTTTAGGTTTTTCCTTGAAGTTGGTAGATGTAATTGATTTTTTGATTGAATTGTTTTAGGTTGTGTGGAGTAATAGTGAAAGATGGGTTCTTTTAAGAGGAAGTCACAAGAATTCTCCAATGAGGATGATATACCTCCAAGTAAGCAGCTGAAACAAAATGATTTACTTGGTGTGGCATGTTTGCATGATGTATCATATCCAGAAGGGTATGTTAGTTCTGCTTCAACTTCCACTTTGCCTCAACAAGATTCAAAACCTGCTAAGGAGTTCCCTTTTCCCCTAGACCCTTTTCAATCTGAAGCAATCAACTGCCTTAATAATGGAGAATCTGTCATGGTAAGTTTCCTTCTCCCAATAGATGAACCAATCTATCAAAGCATCTTCTTGACGTCCTAAATATTAAATTCTTACTTGGGGGGCCTGTATCGATCATGTAATAAATAATTTGTCATTTATGGAAAAGTGCGGTTGTTTTAGTTTCTATAAATTTCACTCTTATCTCAAGTAGACCTTAGTTAGATCAATTGTATTACTGAATGGGAAGTTGTGCCTGTAGGTATCAGCACACACATCAGCGGGAAAGACAGTTGTGGCATTGTATGCAATTGCCATGTCACTGAAGAATAACCAGCGAGTGGTATATACTTCACCAATTAAGGCTCTTAGTAATCAGAAGTACAGAGAATTCAAAGAGGAGTTTTCAGATGTGGGTTTGATGACTGGAGATGTCACGATTGATCCAAATGCTTCTTGCCTGGTAGGCCAGTTTCTGCTCGATGCATTTGCTCATAGTTTTTTCTTATCCACCCTGGGTTCCAGTAGGCTAAGGTGTGATCTGGTTACAGGTAATGACTACAGAAATCTGGCGCAGTATGCAGTACAAAGGATCAGAGGTTACAAGGGAGGTAGCTTGGGTTATTTTTGATGAGGTACACTACATGCGTGATAGAGAAAGAGGTGTGGTTTGGGAGGAAAGCATTGTTATGGCCCCGAAAAATTCCCGCTTTGTGTTCCTCTCAGCCACGGTGCCCAATGCAAAAGAGTTTGCAGATTGGGTTGCAAAGGTACTTGTTTAAACTCATTGAAGTTGATCAATGTGCTTGATGCTAGAAACCATCTGATATGCTCATGGATATAACTTCCTAGTTCCTACTGTATTAATAATGACCTTCATTGAAGGTTCACTGGAGTTCTTGAGATATATTTGGAACAATGGTATTTATTGATTGCTTTTGGTGTCGAGGAAGTTGTTATCATAATGCTGCTGCTTAATTCTTTTAAGTAATATTAAAAAAACTTTGCTGACCTGAAGTAGATTGGTTTGGTATGTGTTTAGGTGATGGGGATGATGACGCATGTTAGAGTTATGTATTGAAGGATTGAGGGGATTTGATTCTGTTAAATCAGAAGTGCAAATAATACTCCCCCTATATTTTATATGAGTTAGTTTGACTTGGCATGAAGTTTAAGGAAGAAAGAAAGACTTTTGGAATGTGTGGTCTAAAATAAGTGATAGATGTTTGTGTGGCTGTAAATTATTTCATTAATGATAAAATGGATATTTTAAAGATAAATTGTTACTAAACATAGGAATGTGTCATTCTTTTTGGGACTGACTAGAAAGGAAAGTGAGTCATATAAACTGAGACAGAAGGAATATGATATTTATGGTGTTTCTGACTCACTACTGAACTCCTAAATTGTTATGTTTCTAGCTTTGTCATCTAAACCTTGTTTATACTTTGTATTGGAATGCAAAATTTAGTTTGGATTGATGCGTAGATGATTGATTGATATATGCTCTGTAGTGAACCAGGATATTCTTTTACAATCTAAATTATTGGTGAAATAATCTATCATCTTTTAATCTTGGCTATTATTTGATCTACAAGATGTTACCTTTAAGGTTTAAAAAATATCTTGGAATCTTACCTACAACAACCAGCATGGCTCAATCCTAACAAGTTGGGTTGGCTATATGAATCTTCACTGACCAAATGGTACTCCATTTAAATGGTGTAATCTTTTCCTGTTAAAAAATTATGGATGTGTACGGAAAGCCAAGTATCTGATGGGCATTTTAGGTTCATTTCCCCTTAATGAAGAACATAAATATGTAGCGTGGGGTATGTGCTAGTCGAGGATGATGCTCTGAGAGAGAATCCAAGCAAAGAGTTTTGGACTTAAGATTGACATATGGGTACGGAGTGGTTATTTGGATCCAGCTGGATCACTGGTTTCCCTAACCCTTTGCGTCTCTTTCCCAACTTTTTGCTGGAATCTCATGTCTCCTGAGTTTCTCTCTTATTTTGTGTGCGTGCAAATAAATTGCTGTATCTACCAATTACTCTGGTTAGTCCAAACTAGGCATCAAGTAATCCATAATGGCAAACATGAGGAGCACTTTTATTTCCAGAATACTTCACCACTTAGAAAGAACAATCTTGAGATATCCTTGTTGTGCTAAGATTTTAATTTTTATGGAAGTTTAAACTATTTGAATCTTATTGTGGGAAAATAATTTGGTGTCATTGTGCAGGTCCATCAGCAACCATGTCACATTGTTTATACGGACTATAGACCCACACCACTTCAGCACTATATATTTCCTTCAGGTGGTGATGGGTTATACTTGGTGGTTGATGATAAAGGGAAGTTTCGTGAGGATAGTTTTCAGAAAGCTCTGAATGCTCTTGTTCCAGCCAATGAAGGAGATAAAAAAAGAGAAAACGCCAAGTGGCAGAAGGGTCTGGTTGTTGGCAAATCTGGTGAGGATAGTGACATATTCAAGATGGTTAAAATGATTATCCAACGGCAGTATGATCCTGTAATATGTTTCAGTTTCAGCAAAAGAGAATGTGAATTTCTAGCAATGCAGGTATGTTTTCTGTGTATTTTGCTAAGCGGATAATTCTTAGATGGTTATATTGCTGTAATATGAGGTTGCAAACCAGTGTACAAATTTGCTGATTTCTTCTCTATTATAGCCCCTCTTCACCTGATTCAGAGAGAAGAGACCATGACATTCTGTACTGTAGAAGTATATATTGTTTCCCACTTTTAAACCAACTCTGTGTGTGAGAGTATATGGAATTTTTATTTGTTGGCACATGAGAATATTTTTTTCTTTCAAAAAACACCAGTGATTCTTGGGTTAAAAGGCTAACTATTCTGCCTTTTGGATATGGATTAGATGGCTAAAATGGATCTAAACAATGATGATGAGAAGGTGAATATTGAAACTATTTTCTGGAGTGCAATGGACATGCTGTCGGATGATGATAAAAAGCTGCCTCAGGTGAGCATCTTATATTTATTTTTGATAGGTCGTATAGCTGAGATATATTATGTGGTTACAGTGAAGCACTGGGATACTCTTCTTACTAATCACAGTTTCTACTTGCTAAAGTTGTTCTGTTTCACCATATGTCCCTGGTATCAGGGGTTGCAGTTGATTCAGTTGCGGGAAAAGATTATTGTTTCATATTTTAGATCTATGGAGATGTACTTTCTAATAACCGATTTCTATATTCTAAATTGCAGGTTTCAAATATGCTTCCTTTATTGAAACGTGGAATTGGCGTGCATCATTCTGGTTTGCTTCCTATATTGAAAGAAGTGATTGAAATCCTGTTCCAAGAAGGATTCATCAAGGTTGGAGAAAAGATTTCATTAATTGCTTCAAATAATTAATCCTACGAGGAGAAGGATTTTATTTGTCAACTTGACTTCATTCACTCCTAGAAGAAGTTGATTAACTTTATGTTTGCTTTTAAAGATCTACTTGTTTTGTGTCCTGAAATTTTGCTGTAGTTGTGGAGTAGATGAGAATGCTCAAAATATGTGAACTTATTAATCCTCTAATAAAGTACTACTATCTCTACTGTGTGACAGAATGATGCTTTGTTTTTTTATCTCTTCTATTTTTTCCTTCAGATTTGTATATATTATCTCTTCTTTTTTTTCCTTCCGATTTGTTTACCTCATTTTTAAGTACTTCTGAAGTCATAGATACAGAAATTCTTGAACATGCAAAGTTTGCACCTATGTATGCATAAAAATTTAGGTATATACTCTATTCCTCTGTAAGAGACTCTTCTAAGCTCAATTCTAATCATGCTGCTTTATATGATTTTCTTGTAGTGTTTGTTTGCCACAGAGACCTTCAGTATAGGGTTGAACATGCCTGCAAAAACTGTTGTCTTCACAAATGTTCGTAAATTTGATGGAGACAAGTTTAGGTGGCTATCCAGCGGTGAGTATATTCAGATGAGTGGTCGTGCTGGTCGTCGGGGGATTGATGATCGTGGGATCTGCATCCTTATGGTTGATGAGAAGCTTGAACCTTCTACAGCTAAATTCATGCTAAAAGGAAGTGCTGATGCATTAAACAGGTGCCAATTTTGAATTCTCTAAGTCAAGACTCTTTTGAAAAAATTATCTTTCTTTTTCTTCGGAGGATCAGAAATTTGTTCTCCTTTTTCCCATATTAAGAAGTTTCAGCATATAGAGAAAAAAATAGAGAAGGCAAATAGTGCATTGATGACAACTGTACTTCTATTTGGCACTACTGAAAAATGAATAATTGGTTAAATGTTCATTATCCACCGAATTTTGAAGTGTGCCATTAGCCCCTGGGATTTCTTGGTGAACAAAAAAAATAAAAAATGAATAAAGCTGTTTTATCATTGTCTGATCGCCCCCGCCCCCAACGAAAAAAAGTTGTTTATCATCTTATACAACTTTCAACTTTGTATTTGACTTCTATTTTGTGTATCAGTGCCTTCCATTTAAGCTATAACATGCTTTTAAATCAAATACGGTGTGAAGACGGTCATCCTGAAAATCTGCTCCGTAACTCATTTTATCAATTTCAAGCAGATCGTGCGCTTCCTGATCTTGAGGTTTGTCACTTTACTCAACTTTTTTTTTTAAATATCAAAGTCAACTGACTCAACTCTATTGTCTCTCTCTCTCTCTCCCTCAAGTTCTTCTGGGATTTGCTTTTACTTTTACTTTTTCTTGCCAGAAACAAGCAAAAATTCTTGAAGAGGAGAGAAACTCAATTGTGATTGAAGAAGAAGACAGCCTTGAGAGATATTATAATCTGCTAGAACAATATAAGAGCTTGAAGAGGGATGTACGTGACATTGTTTTTGCTCCAAAATATTGCTTACCTTTCCTGCAGCCTGGTAGGCTTGTATGCATTGAGTGTACAAAGGTTGATGTTGATGTTCCAACCTTCTCCATCAATGAAGAGGTCACATGGGGAGTAATAATTAATTTTGAAAGGGTGAAAGGGCTTTCTGAAGGTGAGGATTTAATTCGGCATCAGTTGAGTTCTTTTGTTAGTTAGTTCCTTAACCTTTTGTTCAATGTTCATGCTCAGATGATGCAAACAAAAAGCCGGAGGACGCGAACTATACAGTAGATGTACTCACAAGATGTATAGTGCAAAAGGATGAGGTTGGTAAAAAGACAATTAAAATTGTCCGGTTGAAGGATGCTGGGGAACCAGCTGTTGTCTCTCTTCCTTTATCCCAGGTAGGCTCCTTAGGCTTATTATTTAGCTGCTAGGAAATCTGATAATAAGTATTAGATTTAGTAATTTAAGATGATCAATTGCGACGAGTCTTGAAAGTGTACCAAGCCTTCATGTGTGTTCTAATGGGATAACTTCGAACTTACACAACCAAGGGTGTGGCGTAACTGTCGGTTTAGTGGGATGAAGACTATGAAAAACTGGGGTAAGTCCCAGTAGAAAGGAGGAAGTCCAATAATTAAGAGAACATCATTAATGGACCCTAACAACAAGAAAAGGGTGGGGATTTGGTGGATCACCTTCGGTGCTTGCATTTGCCTTCTTCTGCATGTGAATGTGTTGATTTTCATAGATTTTGACGATCTTTTCTCATCTATTCATATGTTGCATGTATCTTCTGTCTGGTAGGTCATGAAAGAAATATAGAAACAGTCGATGACATACATCAATTGTCTTTTACACTGACAATCGTGCAACTTAAATATCTGCTTCTTGTTCCACTTGTGTGGCTTAGCTAATGTATTTCCTGCTAAACAATTTATTGACAGATTGATAGTTTGAGCAGTGTCCGTCTTGTGATACCAAAGGACCTTTTGCCTTCGGAAGTTCGAGAAAATACACTAAAGAAGGTTTCTGAAGTTCTCAATAGATTTTCAAAAGAGGGCATGCCTCTCTTGCACCCAGAAGATGACATGAAGGTCAGGCATAGTCTCTGTCTCTCTCTCGCACTTGCTGGTGTATTAGCTTGCTGTTCATTCTATGCATGTTTTGCAGGTTCAAAGTAGCTCGTACAGGAAGGCTTCAAGTAGGATAGAGGCATTGGAGAGTCTTTTTGAAGAGAATGAGATAGCGAAATCTCCCCTTATAAAAGAGAAGCTTAAGGTTTTGCATAAGAAGAAAGAACTTACTAGCAAGATCAAATCAATCAAGAGAACATTGCGTACTTCAACTGTCTTAGCTTTCAAAGATGAACTTAAAGCAAGGAAACGAGCTCTTAGAAGACTCGGGTAAATTTACTGATCTGTCTTTCCAATCTCATGTTGTCTTTGCTGGCTGGCTGGCTCTGTTTCTTCTTTGAAGTTGTGCTGTGTTGGCTATTGCATCTGTCAAAATTAGGAGTATGCATGCTGTAAATATAGTTATTGCTCTTATATCTTACTGATACCTTTCTATTGTTGAGCTGCTTCATCTTTTTTCTTTTTCTTTTCTCTTTTCTACTTCAGAATTAAATTGCCAATTTGTTTTGCCCTTTCTACGGTGCGGTAACATACAAAATGTTTCAAGTGTTGTAATAAGCCCGTCGCCTCCTGAATAATTACTGTAATTCTGGTCCTTCCTTTGATATGTCGTTCTTTGGTGGGTTTATTTGGTTTTGACAGTGTCGAAAATAAGCCACAAATAAGTAGCCTACATTGAAGAGAAAACCATGGGGAGAAGTCATTTTATCCTATTTCTATGTGGTAAGGAAAATGTTGTTTAACTCAGGACAATAATCAATGCAAGAGACCTCTAGAGATTTACTGAACCATCTTTGTTTCTGCAATGCACTCTAGTCCCTCTATTTGGTATCATATTTGCTTCTTCATCATGTTCGCTGTTCTCACAGTTTCTTGCTCTGGAATTCTTCTGTTCTTTATGATTTTGATATTTTGGTTTGCTTGAAAGTGCTTATAAGGTTGGGAGTTATGCAGATATATCAGGGATGATGTTGTGGAGCAGAAAGGGAAGGTAGCCTGTGAAATCAGCAGCGCAGATGAGTTGACCTTGACCGAATTGATGTTGAGTGGGACCTTTAGAAATATTAAAGTGGAGGAGATGGTCTCTCTTCTCTCTTGTTTTGTGTGGCAAGAAAAGCTTCAAGATGCTCAAAGGCCCCGGGAAGAGCTTGGGTTGCTCTTTGCACAATTACAGGATACAGCTCGGAAGGTGGCAAAAGTTCAGCTTGAGAGCAAGGTATGTGTCATCTGAATGAGTATCTGATAAGCTTTGATAATCGTGATATAGAATACCATAGCTGAATGAACATGTTTTACTGTGTTATTATCTTTGAGTTTTTTTGGCTCAATTGAGAACATGTTTACATCAACATCACGTTGAAATCATAACATCAGTTCAATACTTCAATTGAATTGAGAAACTGATCAACGAAGACACTCCATATTCCACAACCAAAGAGCAACTATTGTTGTTATGTCGAGTATACATTTCTTGTATGCCATTTTGTCTTACTCTTGTTGTGCTTTCAATAGGTCCAAATAGATGTGGAGAACTTTGTGAGTTCTTTCCGACCTGATATCATGGAGGCCGTCTATGCTTGGGCTAAAGGATCTAAGTTTTATGAGATTATGGAGATAACTCCGGTGTTCGAAGGCAGTTTAATCAGGGCTATCAGAAGATTGGAGGAAGTTCTTCAGCAACTAATACAAGCTACAAAATCAATTGGCGATACTGTGCTTGAGGCAAAATTTGAAGAGGCTGTTACCAAGATCAAGAGGGATATTGTCTTTGCTGCATCTCTATATCTGTAGATACAAAATTGAAGCATTTCTCTAATGCCCCATTTACAAAGGTTAGATTAGTTGGTTGTGGTGCCACTAAATTAAGCGTTTAAATCGTCGTAAGGTTGTTCAATATTTGTATTTTATCTTAAATTGAAAACCAAATTAACCATGACACTTTACATTCATTAGAACCGAGCTTTTTTTGCTTCAATTTTGTCGTTTTTTCAGGGGTTTTCCCGACATGAAAATTCAAATTTATTTTCTTCAATATATTTGTGCTGAAGATACTATATCTGAGATATGTATGTAAGAAATCTGGCTATGAGACATGATACAACTGTTTTATTCCTATAAATATATGTAGCATCTCTTAAAAATATTGAGAGTTTCCAGAAAGAGGCAAATGCAAAGACACAATCTTAGCTTTGTTGACTATTGAGTCCATCATACAGCTTACTTCAACTCTCGAATATGGAAGCAAGGAAAGAAGCAACGGAACAAATGAGCTCCAAAATTGATCACACATCCAAAAGCTCCAGCAGCTCTCTCTGTTCTTGCTTCTGCAATTACAGGTACGCCATACACTTGATTCAGAACCATATACTGTTGAGGCAAATGACTATCTGATGATCTTGATTGTGCTTGATTGATTTCACCAACATTATCGATGTGCTGAGAATTAGTCTTACCTTGAGGTTGATTTGAATTGACTGATGTTGAACCTGAACCTTGCTCTGTTGTGAAAATTGAGTCATCATGTGTTTTCTGCTCGTACTCGAACCAAGGTGGCAAGGGTGGTGCTGACGGCTGAATCGGGTATTTATAAGGGCAGTGATAATAGCAAGGGAGGAGCGGTGGGGGTGGTGATGGTGGTGGTTCAAGGAGAGGAGCTCTCTTTTTCTTCTTCTTTTTTGACCAGAACTTTAGCTTCTTCATGGCTTTTGTCAATTTCATAGCGTGTGCCAAGATGATTATTGTGGAGTATGTGTAAATCAAAGTCTATATACTATCCGTTTAAAAAGAGAATGATACATAAGAGAGTTAATTTTTTTCAAATTTCATGACCGTTGCCATTTTTTGCCAAGCTAGCTCCACTAACTTTTTGAAAATAGTTGTAAATGTTAGTGTGCTGATCTTGGATTTCTTTGCTGATCTTTTCGGCTTTGGCCTATTTTTTTGTTTTTGTGTATTTCAGTTCGTTTGGTTCGATTTTGTATATTATTGGTTCGATTTATTAATTTTTGATTTTCAATATGTTAAATCAATAAAATATTTTTTATTGGTTTTCGGTTTATCTAATAAGAAAATACTCATAAAATAAATATATAATTTTTCTAACAATTTGACGCGATACAGTAAAACAAGCAAATCAATTGAGCACATAAATTTAGTGCTCAAATTTAACATTATGCAATATTTTAGTTTCATATTCTAATTTACTTTTTGATAGAAGGTTTATATATTGAAAATCAAACAAATACATGACGTACGAGTATAGATATAGTGTCAAGTGATGTTAAATTATTATTAATATTTAATGTTTAGGATGGATGAAGTTGTAAACTATTGTAGGCTTAATAGGTTATCGGTTTGTCTAATAACTCAATACTAAAAATTAAAATTGAATCGATAATTCGATAATTTTTTTTCTTAAAATTACTAAAAATTCATTAACTTAATAATCTAATAACAGTAAATCAATAAAATTTTTTTCAATTTTTGCACATTCCTAATTTCAATATTCGTTCCATGTTCCTCTCGCCATTGTATTGTGTCTTTTAGTTTTAATTTATTAGACGGTGAATTATATATATGCATCATTTGTTAAATGAAAAGTATATAATATACATTATTTTTCTAACTTCGTAAAGTTGAGGGGTATATTTAGCCAATTAGTTCTGGTCAATAGTTTGACAAAAGGCCCTGATAATCTAGAGAAAAAATACAAAAAATGAAGAAAGCATGTCGCTATAGATCATACAAGGGAAATAATATAACACCAAAGTAAAGAAAATATAAATTAACTCAATATTCAACAATTAGTACAAAAAGATAAAATATAATGATGATTATCAACAGAAAAAAAGGAAAATTAAGTTTGTAGGTCAGAAAACATGAAATAAAATCATAGAAGCAACACCCAACAATATTTTCATGCTTGTAGTGATCCCCATTGAGTTGCTAGCAGAAGTTGATGCTCCTGAAACCGATAATACAATATGAGAATTAAATAATAGAGAATCGCGATACAGTTGAACTCACAGAACCTGTACATACCTTGAAGACATCCCATGTAATTAACAGGCTGTCCACATTTAGCAGGCAACATTTGTGCCTCATTGACATCAATTCCAGCTTGCTCTGCTGCTTTGCTCCCTTTAATACTTACCATTTGACACAAACATTCTGGCATTTCTCTTATTACTTGTTTTAGTGGATTGCAACAACTTTCTGGTGGATTCCCTTTTCCTCTGTTCAAAAAATTCATACATGGGAGTAACATACTCATACATGATGAATCCCTATTTTGACACAATCCTTGTTCCACCATTACTCCTAAAAACAATACTATGAATATCATAGTAATACATAATTTCATCTCCATTTATTTTTCGATTTTGTTGGTTACATGTAGAGTTTATTTATATACTTGTTTGGGTGGTTGGAGTGGTTGATCTAACAGTGTCTCAAGAAAATATAGTTAAGATAAGTTGAGCTACTTAGTTGTACACAGTTTTTTTTTTCTCTTCTTACGTTACCATTTAAAAAAATGGTAAATTAGATGAGAAGATCTAATTAATAAACAATTATGGCTTATATATTTACATCTGCATAGCTTAAGAATTTGGTTTTAGGAAACAGGCTCTCTACTTCTATGGGATAGTGGTAAGGTCTGCGTACAATTTATCCTCCCCAGACCCCACTTGTGGGATTTCACTGGGTATGTTGTTGTTGTTGTATAGCTTAAGATAAGAATAATAGATTAAAATTTGGAAATATAACATAAATAATATGTATGACCTTAAATGTCAATTCATAAATTTACTTTTTCTTAAATTACAAAGCACAGCAAAGATAAAATGTAAATAGTGGATGATATATTGGGCTGATTTCGCGCATGTGATGGGGAGTTATTAATTTTTCGATGCTTATCATAAGTAATTGACTTGATTTTTCGATAGTTATTCCAAATTTAGCAATCAACTGTATCTCATTTTCAAAGGTAAATCAGAAATGCAAAAGTAAAACTAAGTCTAATGTTATCTATTTGTGAAAGTTTCTATTTGGGCCTAACAAGGCTAGTGAGAGCCGGGCTATGGGCTACAGATGATGCACTAGATCCACTGGGCCTAAGAAAGGAGCCCAAAACGAATCATCCAATTACAAGCTTTAATTTCAAGTGAAAAGTATACACTCATAAAAAGCAAATTAATTAGTACCTTGATTGGCCATTTGCATCCCACGAGTGAATCGAAAGTTGAATTTACATTGAATTTCACCCGAATTGTCCCATCTATCCTCTTAAGGAGTTTGGATTCACACCCCGATCTGAATAGGAGGAGTAAACATGCTAATGTGCCTTAGATGATCCATATCTCAAGATTAGACGTCGATGAGCATATTAAACTATTTATGTGGCTGAGAGACTTCACATCGTTAGCATAACGACACAATTATTAGGGGCATGCTTTAGTACTGAACTAATAGCCTATCGTGCGAGCCTCCCGCAGCTGGGTTTGCTATGCCAAAAGCGAAAGAAACTCCATCCATCTCCTTCCTATGTTTCCCTCATGGACCAAAGTATTTATCCAAATTAGATTCAACCTAACATCTTTATTTTTATTGGATTCACGATTCAAACTATCAATCCGATTGGTTCGTTGCTGAACTATTGCTACTTCTTCATCCTTAAGCAGTTTATATATTTTAATAATATCAAAGAGTAAATGTGTAGTCTTTTAATTGAACCACTCTCTCTTCATCCTTGATGACATAAAAGTAAAGTCATAATTGAGCAATCTCTTCACTAAAGTATTACATGTTCTTTCTTGATGCCAATCGAAATATATATACTCTAAAGGTATATTGCTGAATAATTGGATAGTATTTTCACTTAAGCGCTAGCCGCTAATTCTTCCTCTTTCATACTATCAAAGTATATACGTACTTTGATGGCATCAATTGATAATTTAATAGTGTTTGCCTCTTGTATCTTCATATCATTAAAGTGTATATATATTCTGATAACATCAAACGGATACTTAAAAAAAATTGTGGGCCGGGGGGCACGGGGGAGGGGGGGTTTAACAAGTATTCCTTTTTTTCCTTAAAATAGTTACTCCTCCGCCCCAATTTACTTTCAAATTTTGACTTGACACAATGAATGAGTTTAATATTTTCTTCTTATTATTATTGTCTTTTTTCTTTTGAAGGATAAATATAATATATTTGCTAATTCTCTCTAGGTTAATAAAATGTAGCAAAATTAATAATTGAATTATAATACTAAAATTATTATTTTATTTATTCAAATCTATATTAATATTGATATTTATAATATTTTCTCTCCTAAAAATGAGAACGAACAACAAAATTTATGTTTGAAATATGACTCTATTATTATGGGTTTTTATTTCTACAAAAGTTAATACATCATTCTTTCTATTTATTGGCTAGTTTTGTGTCAATTTCTCGATAAATAATTATGGACCAAGGTTACTAAGCAAAAATATTTTTAAAAAATTGCTAAAAAGAATGCTTATCCAATCATGGGCTCAACAGTTCAAGTATGAGACCTAAGTTATATTTTTTGAGATTTTAAGTAGGGTTCACGTGAATTTAATAACTTTTAATAATAATAATAATAATAAATTAAAAAAATTTGGAATTGCTATAAAAACTCACAAACATTCAAATCATAAATTAGCCTTTAATCTTAAAGTGTAAGTTGTAAAGTGAAAACTATTGACAGAGAAATACTTTTAGTAGCCATAACTAGTTATTTAGACAATGTAATTATTAAAGAACTGAAATAATTAAGTTGATTGATTATTTATACTCACTAGGTATGTTTGTTATTGACTATTTATACTTTTAATATTTCATTTTACGTGATAATTTGATTTCCTCACCTTATAAATTTTTTTCCCAATATTTAAAAATTAAATAGAAATAAAATAAAATAGAAGACTTATTGTCAAAGGAATTTATGTTTGCTAAGACCTCGAAACTTTGTACCCATTGGCCATGGAATTATGACAATAAGTCGATGTAACTTATATTTTAAAAAAGAAATTCTATGTGCCACTTATATGTCATCCCTTTATTTTTCTTCCTTTCTATTTCACGTTAATTCCACCCTCCAAAATATGATAATAAAAATCATGTATTGACGCGGAAACTATTGAAGAACTTTGACTATAGAACCTTAATGGCATAATTCCTTTTAGAATATTCTCTTTGTCTCATATTAATTTAATTTGTGAGATTATATATATATATTAAAAGTAATATTTAAGGACATGTATTAAAAAGTATTGGGAGAGATGATTAGACAGGATACAGCGTAACTTTATATCACTGAGAACATGACATTAGATAAAACAGAGTTGATGTCACATATTAGGATAGAAGGTTAGACAACTAGTAAGGATCAAATGATATTTGACCTTGTGATATAATAGGCTAGTAGAAATAGTTGTGTCTTTATATATTGTGTTGTTATTATCTGTCATTCGTTCTGTTACTTTTATTATCTTTATTACAAATTATCATTTGTTTTCCATTCTAATCGTTTAGTTTCATATCTAGTATTTTCTAACTTTGGAATGATATTTTTAAGATGAGGGTCTTCCAAAAACAACCTCTCTATCTCTACAAGGCAATGGTAAGGTCTGCATATATTTTATCCTTCCCAAACCCCACTTGTGGGATTTCACTGGTACGTTGTTGTTTGTTACTTTTCATTATTGCCTTTTATGGAATCACAAATGTATTTCAACTAGTGCAATTTTTCTCCTAGAAAATATAAACTTATAACAAATAAATGGGTCAATATGAAAAAAAATTCAAATATTCATCTTAAATTTTGAACAATTTAATTATTTTGAACAATAAAAGAATTCTAAAAATTAAGTTAGTATGAGACGAAGGAAGTAGTATTTTGTCATAGAATTTAATAAAGAATATTCATACATTGTAATATTTTGAAACGTATAATTTTTAAAAATGTGAAGGGTTTTTTTTTAATAATTATTTATATTGTGTGAATGTGAATAATTGATTGCTTTATTAGTGAAGTGCTCAAACCGGGGCCGACATTTGTTCTTTCTTGTTTACTTATTTTTGGAAGTTGCAGGGTTGGTGAGATGTGACTTGTAATACCCTTTATTCTATGAATATTTCCTATTATCCATCTTCTTTATGTTTTTTACTTTTATTTTTCTCAAATCTTTGGATTTTATCAACATGTGGTAAACGTATCCTAGTACGAATTAGTCAATGTTCAGTTACAACCACCAAATATTAAAATAGATACAGCTTGACTTCACATAAAATTTGGAAAACATTTTTGGTATGTCAAGTGTAAAATAAATCTGAGACATTTGTACGGTAAATTATAGAATGACAACATTTTTTTTTGGATGGACTAAAAAAAAAGGGTCATAAAATGAAATAGTAAAAGTAGAGAATGAGGGTTTGAGGAACGAAGAGACAAGACTAAATACACGCATTGCAAGTTTAAGAAAAATCAACTTTAGATTTTATATATTGATTAATTAATATATTGTCCTATGAATGAATACTTTTGCATAAATAATACTCCTATATTATGGAAAACAAAATAAATACAAAGCCATGATGTAATTGCAAAGGCTATTTTTTTTATAATATATACATAAGCCGTCTGTGTCATAACATGACTTTATATTTAAACAAAAAGCCATAAAGGCAGAGAAAAAGAAAAAGAAATGCAACAGAAAGTAAGAGCAAGTATCTCTGCACATCTCCCATTAGAGATGGGTGCAGACAAACTTTTCCTGTCGATCTGAGGTCCAAACAAGCAAAGCATCATAAGATTCCCCTTTCTTGGCTAAATCATAACAATAAGATAATACTAGGATGGAGAATCCCATCTATTATGGCATCATTCACCTCAGAAAATACATAAAAATCAAAAGCCGATCTCTTTTTGTCTTGCCAGCCAGCATCCATAACTGACCAGCGATGCCAGGATGGGCTAAATGTCACGCACAGCATCACTTACATTCCCCAAAAAATAAACCAAAACTATTGACTGATGTCAGATCCATCTTTCCCCACTCCTCTACACATTATGGGTAACAAGTAGCTGGACTGGACCGGACCCACCGCCTATGCTTTCTCCTCGTTGCTAACAGTGGCACCATCTGAAACGGATTTGCCTGGTTTCATCTCGGCAACAGGAAGTTTGATCTTTGGGGAAAGTCTTTTGGCTTCCTCAGCTGTGTAGACGTAAATTTTCCTAACCATGCTGCAGAATTCACTGGACCACATTTTCATTACACCAAAAGAATTGAAGTCAGTTGCGCATAAGAAACTATCGTCTAACTTCTTCATAAAACAACTAATTCATTGTTGAGGTCTATATGACAGCCTGACTTGTCGTCGGACAATAACTGTAAGTAAACCAATTCTAAGAAACTGACAGCAAGTAAAAACTCAACTGGTGAAGAGACACAGAATTACAAAAATTACACAATCAATCATTTTCTGTAATCCAACAGCGTTAAAAAAGTAATTTTAAGAAGCATGGAAGTAAGATATCTGTGGATTAAAATACGAAACACAACTGATGATTCTGATTATTGTCTATGAACCATGTTACTCGGAAAATACAAGTAGCTCGTACCTCTATGCAAGGAAGATTAAAGGTAAGTAGTGCAAAAGAGAGCAATTAAAACATAACTTAAGGTTGTCAGACTTACTGCCATGGATCATCTCCAACCATCATCATGTCATCCTCATCATCTGTGTAGACTACCTGCCATTTCTTGGTTGATCCGCGAAGTTCACCTTCAATCTCAAACATTTCCTCCAACTTCTTAAGCAGATCTTCGTAACTATATAATCTAGTGAGATCAACTGCTCTCCCAACTGCCTTCCCCTGCATATGGACCTAAGAAGAATACCAAGAAGCTCAACTCAAACAATGAAACTCCAATTAGGCAAACTAGGGCACCACCAAAAAAGTCTACTTCACCGGAAAGGCAATAAGTATGCACTTGTAGTGGGCTTATACAGGGGGAATCTATATATGCCGAATTCCTTTCAAGTTAGTGTCATACATTGAAAAAATACCATCCAAATAATTAATTACTTGTGAAAGAAAGAAATTCTGAACAGAACAAAATAGACCGAGGTTAGAGTACCTTGGTGCAACTCCGGATTTGTTTGCTTTGAGACTCGTGGGTGGACCTCATAGATGACTTTTCAGGTTCACAACTTCCTGAAGGAATTGGATATGATGGTTCTGAGTTTTGGTCAGAATCAACATACAAAGATGGAGCTGGCTGATCCTCCATAACAGCAAGTGGCATAGGAACCAACGAATTTTCGTCTATGGTTGTGTGATGTAACTCAATTCCGAATAACCTACATCCATTAGCCGGTCTCTTTTCACTAGCAGGTGCAACAGACTCTGTACATAACTCTGATTGACTTGACCAGTACATCGTTTTGGTAGAAAAAGGCATGGAACCATTCTCAGCTTGACCCAGGCCCTTTGCAGCAGAAGAAAGTTTGGGTGAAGGGTAGAGATCTCGCCCGCGAGACGTATCATAGTACGAGAATGATGAGGGAGAATCTACAGGAGACTTCCACATTCCTACAAAATTAGCATTGTTCAATGAGAATGTGTGTACAATTAGAAGTGATAATGATACAGCACAGGAGCAAGATTCCAGACCTAAGGCAGGAAGTTCTTGCACTGGAGACGGCAACACTGACGGCCGAGCACGCTTATTTCTCTGAGGAGGCTGAGTGTTTGTAGGTGTTGTTGTGACAAGCGGTTCCATATCCCATGGAGAAACCCTATCTGGACGCAAAATTGACGATGGTTCATCCCAGTGAACCTGAACAAGTCAAATGCACAAGGTGGGTTCATCAGCCATTGTCTATAGGATAATGTGGCAAAGAAAATGGAAAGGTAAAAATCATTGTTACGGCAACAGATGACAACTCCATTTGAAAAATTCTATAGTCCCAAGTAAACCACATTGTAGTAATATCTTAGATATCACTGAACACAATGACATTACATGAAGAGCACCAAATACTTAAAAACTAGACCGATTGCTCTCCTTCTATATAGGACGCACAACCAAAAACATAAAATGTTGTTTAATGGGCAACAGTACAAAACAGAGTGGGTCAAGAGGAGTAAATTCCACGACCTCTAAACAGCATCCAACAATGAAAACAAGATCAAGGGAAGGCCTAAGATGATCATTACAGCAAGCTTGAATGGTCACACACACAAATGCAGGAAAATTGAAAAAAGTACCTTCAAGGATCTCCATTCAGAATCAGGCCATCTAGATGATGGGTTATCACCAACACCAACAATTGTTCCACTAAACCTATAAAACAGACAAAGTAGCCAAGGGTTAATTGAATTTTAGCCCATTATAGTCCTCCAAATTAATTTGAGCTGAATGTAAATACAGATCTCTAAGACATGACTCTGAAGCTTTACCTTCTTTCTGGAACTTCCTCACCCTCAAATCTCATCTTAAACCTCATCCCAACAGAAAGCTTATGATTTCGTGCTTCGAGATATTTGTTCACACTGACAATGAATTCTGACTGACTAGTCCTGGAAATCAGCAGTTACAGTACAGTTAAATCAACATGGCAAGTGAGGAAAAAGACTAGCAAGAAAATAAGAACCAAGTATCCAAACACGCACACAAAAAGGGGAAAACTGGAGGACGCGACTCGAGTCTCATAAAACCTTAAATCAATCACACTACTAATGCTAGCTCATATTATAATTTATACAAACCCACAAAATTAAAAAAAAAAAATTCGTATACCAAAGAGCTTCTAGACAAGAAGTAAAAGAGATGAAACTACAGAAACTTAATGCTCATGGTACAATTAATTACTACACATAATTTTGTTGTTGCCAATCTGAATGAAATCAGACGATAATCACCATCAGTAGAACAGGAATCCAACAATATTGACACAGAGAGAGGAAGCTTCATACTATAAAGTCGAGATAAATTCCCAAGATGGACAGGTTAGAAGGAACTACCTAGGCTTATAGAACACCGAAAAGAGGGTCCCAGTCGAGATGGCATGAGATGCAGTTGCAAGAACACCCAGATGCATACTATGACTTGAAATCACAGAAGATGGCATATTATTTAGCTGTCTCATGAGTCGCCTAACACCAACTCGAAGCTCCCCATTCTCTCCCCTGCAGAGACAAATGAATGATGCAAGGGTTATAAAAGAGAATTTTTAGTAGCACTGCAATTAAAATATGGCTAGATATGTTACTCGTCAACTTGCCTGAGAAAGATGAAAGCATCTCCAGCAACCAATTTCTTTGCACTGACAAAAACACTCCACCCGGTTGTGAGCAAATGGCGCCTAGGTTGACCTGAACGTTGAGTCAACATTTATTAAGAGAACTACAAAAGATTATACATAATGAAGAAAGAGTTTGTGTGTCATAACCATAGGTTTTGCACTATAAAATGACAAAACATGAGTCATACAACACGGGGCTAACATCTGACTTGAGAAATATGCAGCATAATAAAGCTAAAAGGCCTATTTCCAACAGAAATATCCAACAAAAAAGGGATCGCTTAATGTCTACTAATTAGGACTGACCAACACAAAAGAGCCAAGTCTCCCACTCAGACACACACACACCCAAACGGAAGTGTAACCAACTACATTGGAAGTAGTTGTTCCCCTTCCTCTCCTCACTAACTCTACAGACTCTACTGACCAACTCAACATTAACTTTTACACTGAGTTTACCAAGTTCTACCAACCAAAGGAAAAGAAAATTGATATATAACCTCGAAAAATGTGGCGAAAGTGCCATTCATTGCCATGTAGATCACTAGCGACCAATTCCTGCCATGGTGGCTGTTGCGACATATCCTAAAAAGGTGTAGCAAAAGAATTAATGAGACGAATAAATGGATAGGATAGCTGAGTTCAGAAGGGTGAAGCCAATACAATGCATGATCATGAAATACAAGCTTACCAGTGGAGGCAAACATTCATCTGCATGCCTTCGGAGAACAGAAAACCCCCCATGGGTGCTAGTATCAGATGCAGTAAGAGTCTTGCAAAACGAATGGACAGTGCACTTTTGAGGTTCAGGGAGAGGAGAATCAGGGCTTGTGATCTCGCCTTGCTAAATCCATAGAAGACAAAAGGAGAGAGCAGGATGTTAAGGAAAAAGAGTATGTCTTGGAAGTTCATAATATAAAGAACCTCGAAGGTTTAAAGGGTGGCACTCACATCTGGTTCAGGAAGCAGAGTTATTTGTGCATACACCTCATCTGTCTCTGCCTCGGCCTAAAATTAAAAATCGTACTTATAACCATGAGTCAACCATAGGAAGGGAGAAAGAGAAAATATTTTTAAAAAAGGAACAAATATGGGACTGACCCGAAGTTGAACATTCATCACTTTGCATAAAATTTTAGCTGGCAAATTGAAAGAAGGAAGATGTTGGTCTACTCCCTGGTGTGTCGATGCTTCAAGCTGGAAACAGATTGCAATCATATAGAATCATAATGTGAGAGAGAAAAGCACCATTAGATATCACATGTCAGTTTGATGAAGCTGTCGTAGAAAATGCAACAAAGAAGACAGTACGAAACACCACACTATCATTGGGGTTTTATACATCTTCCAAATTTGAATTGAAAAAAGTAAAAAAAAGTGCACATAAGACCTGAAAAGATAAAAAGGGGGGAAGAAAAATGTAAATTAAACGATACCTGTTCCATGTGGCCCTGTGGGAAATAATAAACTCTTTCCCCTTCACGAGGAACTGTTACAAGAGGTCCAGCACAGGCATGCCAGAGTTCCTTGTATAATGCATCAGTTGGAGAAGCCCCTACAGAAAGATCAACCAATTATTATGTTTCACCTTTACAAGTAACGCATCTACATTTATTGACTAATAGCATACAAATGACATAAAAGTGTAATAGAGGTCAATGTATTTAAAGAAGACACACATAGGACAGTTTTCTGTGCATATTACAAATGCATGACTAAGCAAAATGACCAAATAAAATAACTCCTATGAAGCAAGACAGAGAGAGGACTAATTCAATAGAATTTGCATATACTTGGTTCGTGTTAGATGAGGAAGATAAATAGGAAAAAGGAGAACCAACACTGTGAGAGCTCCAAGCAAAAGCAAATAATGGGCAAAAGAGAGCATTTACAGCCTACAGGCAGCAGCTTATCAGCTTGATGATTTCATTGATCCACAATAGTTACATCACAGATGAACTTGGAAAAATAAGTGAGCAATATCTATAATTAAGCATAAACTACTACTAGTTACTACAGATTATAAACATAAAAGTATTGGAGTTGAAAGAGGAATTAACTCAAACCTTGATGAGCCCCACCACCGAAGTGATTTGCAGCAACGTGTGCCATAAGAAAATCAATTTGAGTCACCAACCCTTTAGTGATTATCTGTCTTCAGATGCTACACCTCTCAATGAATTCCCGGCAAATTTAATTAGATCCAACTGAAAAAACCCACGAGAATCAGAATACACCAAGTATTAGCGAACAGATGCAGATGTGAACTCCAAAGCCTCAAAATGTTTCACTGTTCTTGCTCTTCTCCAACAAATCTCTCCAAAAGCACAAATTTATTATCCACTTTCAAACAACCTGCATAACTTAAAAAATTGGGCACAAACTCCTGCTACTGTAAATCTTGAGAGCAACCAAATTGAAAAATACAAAGGCATGGCGTAAAGTCCTAATTAGATCCCAAACAGGAGATTCTAGAGCTCAACAAAAATGAAGACTGAAATAGACAACACACATCAACTGCTAACAAAGGGCGGAAACAATCAAACAAGTTGTACTCAAAAACATGGAAACCAAATACAGATCGAAACACTTAAAGACAAGTCTGAGATCTAAACCAAGCTCTGGCAGCTAATATGTATATATTCTAGAGAAACCACCCACCATATGGAAATTCACAAGTTTCTATATATAACAGCATGTAAAACTAGAAGAAAATGAATAAAAAAGGAAAAAACAGAATTCAAAAGCACACCAAAAGATTACCTTAAGTATTCACCCGGATTTCGCTATTTCTCATCATAATCCAAATGAAAATACATTCATTTCCATGTAAAACAAACAGCATACAATCGCAAAAACTTGGGAAAATTATCTAACTCAGCTACAGCAGACAGCTGGAAGATAAAATTGATCGATTAGCTGGACAACTACAGAGGTGAAATTAGGGTTTTCTCTGGTTCACAGAGAGAGTAAAGCTATGGAGGAAGAGAGAGAAAATGGTGATGGTGTTTGCCTGGTTGAAGCCGACAGTACTCTTTTGTTTCTCTCTCTACAAATATTCATCTATCTCTCTATATGTACACATTTTCTCCTATCCATTTTATTTATTTATTACCAAATTTCTTTTTCCCTTTTTCTTTTTGGGTTTATATGTTGGACGATGTGTAGCATTGGTGTCAACTGTCAAGACTTTGAACAGCGAAAATACGCATCGGATTTGGAGATTAACTAAACATATAAATACGAATATTTTCTCTACATCAGTAAAATTAAAGCCTAATCTAATAATTAACTTAGAATTTATTTGGAAATTTGAATTAAACAGCAGACTAACAAAATCCACAACAAAAGAATATGTTACTCTCCCAGTCTCATATTATAGAAATATTTTTTATTTTATATAGTTATTAAGAACTAATTAATGCACTAGTGAATTTTATCATTTTATTCTTTATTTATATCAAAATGTACGTTAAAAAGATTACTAATACACTAATTAATATAAAAATAAGAAAAATAATTAATTATATTCTAATTTAGTAAGTGTCCATATAACATGAGACAAATATTTATAGAAATATGTCCATATAATATGGAATAAAGATGGTAGATTATAAATTTATTATACATTCATTATGTGTTGAATATTGATCGATTATAAGTAAAAATAACTATGATTAAGTTATTGAGTTTTTTTACCACCACTATTAACTTGTCTATTAAAATTGTTAAAACTATTTTTAAATTGTGTTTGATTTATTTTTTATGTATTTTTAATTTATTAATTAACTAAAAATTAATGTTCACAATTTATACAGTAATTCAAATTACTGTGAAAAATAAATTTTTAGAGTTTTTTTAATCTGCAATAAAAGTCACTTCAAAGATATCTCCAACGATAAAGCTAGTATTGAATTTACAAAATTAGTCGAACCAATAGTTCTAATTCAAATTATATAGTTATCTTTAATAATAATAAAATATATAAAAATTATTAACTTAAAATTCAGCAACATGAAATAATAAAATGTCTAAACTCATAATCTTAAAATTCTAACTTTACCTTTTTGTTATATTATAATAATTTATTTTTCAATAAAAAAATAAGGTTAATATTTTTTAAAAAATAAAAATATTTAGTTTCATAGAAATATTGTATAAAAATATAATTAAAATTAAATTTGACAATGTAATATTTATATAGAGTGAAAATTTATTTAATTGAATTATTAATGAATGTATAATGAAGTCAAAAGAGTAGATTGATTTATACTCATAATTAGATCTGATATGTGAGGGAATAATAATAGAGGAAAGAGTAAAATAAATAAATAAGGAACAGAGAAGAAAAGCGTGCCCCAAAACGCAAACAGGTTTCCTGTCCAGTGTCCACGCGCGTTAAAGCTAACGCCATTGGGAATTGGATGATTTTCCCTTTTACTTTATTTAATTAATTGTAATTAATTAAATGGGTTAGAGTGCTTTTAATTGTTTAATTGTGTGGTGTGCATTATTGATGATAATTTGAGTGGGATTTGACATTAATGTCCACGTATTTTTTGCTTTAATGACATTTCACTCCCTACATTTATTGACCCTTTCTTTTCTTGATTGGTTACTGCACATTTCAGTAGGAGATGCAATCACTTACAGCCTCTCCTTTTGCTTTAATCTACAACCGAGCAAGAATTGTGTATCCCAACACATGTTTCTAGTCTTCAAAAACCAAGAGAAAACACGTCTACTTAAATAGTCGGAAAAATGTACTTTTTGGTTTTAAAAAAAATGTTCTAAGATTTGATATGAAATTTTAAAATTTTAAAAAAAATTATTAAATATATTAAAATATTTTTTAATTTTATCATATTAAACATATTATATAAAAAATTAAAATATTAGAAAAAAATAAAAAATTATTATTTTTCAAACAAACTAAAAAAAAAGGCAGTTCATTGTTTTGAAACGAAGGGAGTATAAATTACATAATAATTTCCACTTTGACAGCCAATTTCAGACTCATTTTTTACATTTTATTTAATATTTTAAATTTTATTAGTGAAATTATTTTGTTATTAATGAGTATTAAAAACGACAATAAATTGATTTAAATAATATAATTTGACAAAATAATTTAGACAATTATAGACAAAGCATTTCAACTAGCATGTAATGTCGATGGTGTGAATCGCTCTAATCATTTGAATTCATTTTCTATAAATAATTTTTTTAAGATACTATTATATTTGATAAATTTGACTGTAATAATTTATATTTTTAAAAAAATCTAAAATAAGTTGCGGTTAAAAGAAATAAAGATTTTTCATCCCATCGCTATATTTACTAAATTTAATAGTGTACGTCCCCTATGTTTATCCTCCAAACAACCATAATAAGTTATTTTTAAGCATAATTTAGTGGAAATGGTATTATAATTATCAAGAACCTAATTTTGTCTTTTTGTTTTAAATTTCTAGTGGATTGGGTCGAACTAATAAGAGAATGAGAAAATGGGAAAAAGGGTCCCACTATAATTGGGAAAAATTGAGTGCATAGCCCACTGATACAGTAAAAGCCAACTCACACACAGAAAAAAAAGTAAAAATAAAATATTAAGAAATAAATGTAATAGCTTTCTAGTTTTTGGGTTTAATAAATAAATTCCGCTTGGACTCAAAAAAAAAAAAGAAAGAAGGAAGTACTTTGGATTTAAGTATTTAAAAAATAAATATATTGGATAAATAAAGGTTTTCAGGCAACAGTCTCTTTACTTTGTAAAATAATACTAAGGTTAGTATACATTTCATCTTCTTTATACTTCGTGAGATTTTACTGAGTATAGATGAAAGAAAAGATTGGTGATTTGTCTTTTCAAAGCTATCGCCCCAATAAAAAAAATATTCTTATGATAGGCCTTGTCCCTAGTAAAAAATATAGTGAAATAACCTTCTAAACTTTGTAGTTTTCTAACAAAAATAAAAAATTGTTAGATTTCTTTTTTTTTTATGCAAGAGATTTCAATTGCTCATCGATTTAGCTTACGATGTGTTTGAAAGTCTGCGACCAAACGATAATCGAATTCATTGATATTCCTAATATAGTTAGGTAGTATCTTGCACTTAAACGGATTGACCCTTCTTTGGGGGAAACTATATGTTTGTCTTCCCTTAGATATGAGGGTAGCAATGTTGTGATCGCCAATTTTCACAATAATAGCTTGGGCCACGGCGGGCCCTATGGAGAATATGGTAAAAAATTCATAATAGAGTCTGTAAAATTTTAACTATTTTGAAATGTTGATTGTGCAATAAAATACCTCGAAAGGTTTAAAGATAAAATCGCGTTTTTACTTCATGAAATGAAGAACTTGATTAGTTCATAATGTAATATAAACAATGTAGAAAGGGCTTCCCAAAATATATCCTAATTTTTGGCCTAATCCTTTGATAGATCCAACCTCTGATAAAAAAGCTATACCTTAGTTATATTTCATCTCTCTAGGGTATGGAATCCCAGAAAAAGGTTAGCCCATGCACACGCAATTCAATAACAAATAACAAATCAAATAGCATATGTATTTTACAAATTATCACAAACTCAAGTTATTAATTTGTATAATTGTTGTTGTTATTGTTGTTTGGATAAATTATTTTGACATTATTTTCTTAATTATTTAATTTATTATATTAAATATAAATACACTATATTATATCTTATTTAGTAGAAAAAAAGTTTAAGAGGACTCAAAAAAATATCTTAATTATTTTTATTATTTTATTTTGAGATAGTTAATTTTGATTTATAATTTTATCATATAAAAAAAAGACTTATTTCACTACTCATTTTTAATCTTAATATACATTCTTTTAATTCATGTGATATAGTTTAACTCAACATAAATTTTAAAAATTTTTATAAAAAAATATTTAAAATAAATCATAATTATAAAAATATATTTTGTCAAAAATCAATTGGAAAAAAGATTTTTATGATCGTAACATATTCTAGAATTAATAATAAAAACAAATATAAAAATATAAATCGAAAAAAGAGGAGACATGAAAGGATGGAGATGCAGGAGAAGCAATAATTAAGTGAAAGTATGTACTCGTGGCCCAATAAGGAGAGCCGTGAAATAAACTCCACATGTTTGTTTGAGTTAACTTTAGCTACTTTCAAAGTAACTAGACAAAACTTTTGTGTGTTTGTTGGAAGGGTACATTTGTAACTTTATACCTACATTAGCCCAGACAAAAAAGGAAAACTTAACCATGGTTAAATGAGTTAACTAGAGGGGAATATACAATACAGTATTTTTATTTATTTATTATAGCTAAATAGGAACAGGCAAGTAGGTTTCTTTTGTATTTAGGATATTTCTATATAAAGAGTTTTTGACCGTAATTAATTGCCACGTACCACTTTGCCGGCCGATAAGGAATTCTCTATCTTTAGGATTTTTGCTATATTTTTTGTGGACAATTTTGCACGGATATAATGTTGCAAGGACTTTCTGGGCCTTTTTTGGAGTCTATATGGGACAGGTTGCCTTACTTTTTTGGGTTATTTCTTAGTTGTCATATAAACATTAAAAAATAATTGCATAAGATAAAACGATATAGTAAGATTTGTTATGTTTATCTTATGTATATATTATCGTTTATTTTTTATTATTAATTTTTTTTATATCTAGTATCTTCTGTTTATGAGGTTTTATATTTGAGATGAGAATTTTTTGAAAACAGTCTCTCTATCTCTATGAAGTAGTATTAAGGTTTGCATACATTTTACCCTCCACAAACTTCACTTGTGAAATTCTATTAGGTATATTATTGTTGTTGTTGTTGCAATATATTAAGATACTTAAAGTTATTCTAGTTTGTAGCAAGATTAAATTGCTCTTTTTAATTATCTCAATTTCAAATTATTTATCATTTTTAATTTTAAAATAAAGTGTTTGTTATTTTAGAAACTAAAATTAATACCAATGATATTTTAATCTATATTTGTAATCGCACAGTATTTAAGAGGAAGGAATTAATTTACTTTTATTAAATAGTGATAATTTTGAAAAATTAATAACTGTATTTATTACTTTTAATGGGCATGAAAAACTAAGTGCACATTTGGATTAATTTATTGTAGATATTTTAAAACAATTTTGAGATATTTAGATAAGTTAAAAGGTGCTTATAAGTATTTATTTTTAAAAACAAAATGATAAAAATAAGTTCAAAATAATAAGTTAGAAATTTTAATTTATGACTTTCAACTCATGAAGTCAAAAAAACAATCCAAATAAAATATAAATCAACCATTAATAATTAAGAAGGATGTAATTACATAACAGGAAATTTAAATTTGGAAAGCACAAACACATAAATTAATGGAGAAGACACATTAATAAAGTGAACATTTACTAAAGTGAGATTTTACGGCAAAAGATTAAAGTTGTCAACAAATATAAATTCTTAGATTCTTAACATGATAAGTTTTTGGATCGAAACATGATAAAACAGGATATAAAATAACAAAAAATATTAAGGTTAAATGGCGTACCTGGTTGAGCCAAAGCAATTCCTCATTGAACTTCTAGAAGTTATATGATAATAGAATACAAAACAAATAAAGATCAAGGGGACCAAACAACATACCTAATTGCACCAAATTTAATTTTTTAACTTCATAAATTTCTAGATCAGACATTAATAATGGCATATAAAATAAACTAAAACTAATTAGAGTCAAACGGCATACCTATTTAAGTCTGCACAAATCGTAGAATAATCTAGATTATCTTCTTTACTATTATTTCTTAAAACATCTTGATGTGATAATAAGAGACGATAGATATGTGTTTTATATAGGATTAGAGATGAGACCTAATCGTAAATGGTGAAACCCTAATGGGTTCATTACAAATCTTATTGAATATGTTTACACGGACCATTTCACTGGATCATCAATCACATAAACCGTCACATTATAATTGGGCTCAAATTTATGAATAGTATTAAAAATTAACAAAAATATTTTAAATAATGTAAGCCCACATCTTCAATATTCTCTTATTATTTGGGCAATTTAAGCAAAATATATACAACATACTAGTCACAATCAGGGGTAATATTGTAAAATTAACTTACTAAAGCAAGTACGCCAATTGATAGCTGCCTTGAGGGAAAGCGATTTATTAGGGGTAGCATTGTAAATTTATAGTTGAAGCAGATGAATAAATAATTAATCGAAATGACATAGTAAAATCAAGCAGCTAAAGCAATGTCATATATATATGTATATATATATATTTGCATAATATACATTTTATTTCACATATTAAAAATTCAAAACATCATTAACAATATCTCATGTTAATAATAGGATAATTACTTAATTACACTTTTTTATTTATCACATTTTCTATTATTTTCATTTTCCAAAAATTTCAAAAATTCCTTCTTTTTATTCGAATGCATTAATTCAATAATCTAGAATAGATTAATTCTGATCTTAAATGATCTCTATGTTCAATGTATCATGCTTTAAATGTTATCTCTTGATACTTAAACATTCTAATTTTTGTATCAGAAACTGAATTAATGTATTCAGATTACCGAATTCACGTATTCATATTGCTATGTTTTTATGAATTTCTATAAATTGAAAAGGGGTAGAAAAAAAAATGATAATTAACTTTTTACAATATATGATTTATGAAAACCCTACTACAATTAAACTAATGATACATTAAGCGAATAAATCTTTAAATCGAGTCAATAATTATAAGTTGAAATGGGCTAAAAAGATAAATCAAAATTTAATCAAAATTTTGTACTAAATTTTAATTGTTTTTTTTTTAATTTTTTATAACCTCTTAGTACCTAGTAGGTATAGTATATTTCATTAAGCCTATATATCCATCAAATAAAAAATGTCTTTGTATAAATATTTTGAGGATATTTCTCATAAATAAATTTAAGTTAGATATCAATTTATATTTTAATAGATTGAATTGTGTAAAATTGAGTTAATAAATGACGGACAATAATTAACCTAAACTTGAATGTGATGATCTTATAGACTAATTTTGCCACATCTCATTCTATATTAGTAAAGTATATACCATATCTATATCTTTTGAAAAGGAAAAGCTACACTATAATAAAGTATATAGCCATCCATCAAAATAATAATCATCCAATGTATATTTATTTTGTATGTTATTGTATAATTTAAATAAAAAAATATAATTATTTAAAAAAAATATAATTTTGATAGAAAAACATTTATATTTAACGAATATAATTATTTTGGTGAACGAATAAAAATGTAATTTGCTCTTTAAAATATTAGTGTCCAATTCATTGTTAGTTGAAGTGGCCATTGAGAATTTGTATTTGAGGTAAAAACTATTGTTACTCGTTATTTGGGTTAAAAACACGTTTATAAATTTATAATCATGTTTATAATTCAAACTTTAATATTGTTTAAGAGCTTAAAGGTAGACTCAAAAGGCTTCCGAAATTGTTAAACACGAAAATTAAAGTTTGATAAATTCGTATTAAAGACGTTCTAATATATTTAACTTTCATAAGTCAATGCTTTTTTTCTATAAATAATAATCTTTTTCTCTTATTTTATGGGTTGGATTAAGAGGTGAATTAGATTTTAATCTTCAAATATTCTTTCTTTTACATAAATTTTCAATGCACATACATCTAATATTCAAATGTTAGGGTCATATCAACCCAAAGTCATTTAATAAATGTAAGATTATGAGAAAAATAATTACTCTTTTTTCCTAGATACTAGGACAAATGGAGACAATGTAAACAAAGTAAAATTATTGGAAATATTTTAGAGTTTTTGGTCAAAAATATTTTTAAACTATCTCTCAATTTTAAACCACATTTTTAAATTATTCTTCTTAATCGAGCATCCTTAAAGTATTTAAAATTTACTAATTTTCACTATTCTATTAAAATTTGTCAAAAACTTAACGAATTCTACATGAAACATGTGCAGTTATTATCAACAAATTACTTATCGTTTTAATAAGAGACTATTTGGAGTAATTTATTCCAAATGTTTTCAAGTTAGGATAGCTTTAAAGTATTTTTACAATATTTTTAAGTATTTATTTTTAAATTAAATGAACAAAAATAAGTTACAAAGTATAAATTGAAAACTTAACATTTTAAACTTATTAAGAACCTTATTAAGTTTTATTGATTTATCTCAGGCATGTGTTAGTTAGTGATTAGTCATGTGAAATAAGTCGAAATTTTTGCATATACTATCCTTCTTTTAGGGTTGCTTTTAGAACTTTTTAGATAATATTATTATTTGCACACAAGATTTTTTATAAATCTTTTATTTTGGGATATAATTTATTTCAGTGAATTTATGTCTTGGACATAATTTGTGTTATTAAATTTTTATTTTGAAGCATAGCTTATGTCTTGAATTTAACTTCTTTTATTTTTAGTGAGTGCTTGAATTGACTTATTTTCAGTGACTTTTGGCTTTCAAACATTTTTTAAAAATTTTTAGAAGTGCCTTTGTAAAAACAAAAAATACTTTTAAATATTTTTGTAAAATTGAAAAAGTAAAAATAAAATAAAATAAAAGTTAAAAGCCATTTCCAACTCATGACTTTTTAATTATAAGCTACTTAAATTAATCAATTCAAATACCCCGTATACTTAAGACATAATTCTTTTGTAAGGATTTTCGGTCAATGACAATTCTGTATTCAATTGGACTTGAACTTGAGATTGAAAATGAAATTATATTTATTATTTCACCATAACATTCATTGGTTTTAAAAAATAATTCATGTCTTAGTCATAATTTTTTTTATCTTAGAGATATACCTTATGCCACTGAACTTATTACATGTGGCATAACTTTAATTAAATTTATACATTATGAAATTTCTTTGCCTTGCGATTAAGACATTTTCATTTATTTGTGTAAAAAATAGGGACAAAAGTTAAAACCACCCTCAAAATAAGGACCCAAACTTTGCCCAAATGGATTCGGGTCAGCTCTTAGGCCAAGTAAAACGAGGACGGACTATTTGGGTCCGATTCACCAATTGGCGCCTCAGTTTTCGAAACACTCTTCTGCTTCTACATCATCATCAGAATAATCAGAGGTATAGAAACACACAGCACCTGATTCAAATATTTGTCAAAACCCTAGTAATAATCATGATCCTGAGAACACCTCCATTAAAGCGAAAGGCCCAGAGCAATCAACCGGAAGATGGAAGTCCCAGCTCCGGCAATCGGCAGCTCGTCATCTTCGAGGATACACCCTTGCCGGAATCATCTCACCATCACCCACAATCTTCCGACCAAATGCTCTGCACTTATCAATGCCGCCAAATGGTATTTATTCATTCCCCACTCTCTTCATTACTATCTCAATTGTCGATTTGATTGGATTTCAAGTTTTTAATTCAGGGACAGCGGGCATATTGAGGCACGTATCTATTTTTCTTCTTTTTCTCTGCGTTTGTTCACTTTGTCCGCTAGGGAGATTTTATTGGTATTGGGGGTGCTAATTAATTCACGTTAAAATGACATGGGTAAAAGGTCTTTCAAACTTGGGTTAATCCCTTGCCGAGCTTTATATTCAAGCGTTATTCGTTTGCTGACTGATGTGTATACCAACTGTAAATGATTCTTGAGTCAACTTGAGGCTTGTAATACTGAGTTAGCGTTGACATTAGTTAGGGAATAGACTAGTGGTTTAATGGGCTTGGGCAATCCTCACTTTAAGCTAGCTCTTGAGGTAGCGTTAGGCTTGAGTGCCATCTTTAAATGGTATCTGAGCTACATCCATCCCTATATGAGCCTTTGGTCCATGCTCCAGTTGGGCATGGGCGTGAATGGTGTGGGTGTTAGAGTTTGATTGGGGAATCTACTGGTGGTTTGCATATATTTCCTTATGCAATCCTCTGAGCTAGATTTTGGGTTGAATTAGGTCCAAGTGCCATACTTTTACAAGCTTCTTCACAATCAACTAGCCACCAATAACGCCCTTTTCATAAATTAATAAACTGTTTTCTACTTTTCAGCATACTACTTGGATACAGGTGTTTTATGCCCTCCTTTAATATAATTCACTTTATCTTTTTTGATAACTAAAATCTGCTTCACTAAAAAACAAACTTATAAGTACATCTTAGATGGACTCAAATTGAGCTTATCTTGATTAGCGCATTTGGATAGTGTCAGTATTGCTGAAGGATAATATGACTTCCAAATCGATCCAAATGGTGGGACCTACATGCAATTTTTCCTTTTAGGTCTGATTACATGGAATGACAGAATATGATGGAAGACCTTGGAGCTAAACAATATATTCCTGAAAGTTAGCATTCTTATGTCTCTTACATTGGTCAATGACTGTTCAATGGGTCCTTGTTGTTTATTGTTCTCAGTTCTTGGGACTTTCTTCACGAGTTTGCATATATCTATTGAAAAAATTTCTATTATCAGGTGAAGTCAGAGTATTTTGATGCCTTAGGCAGTGCAGAAAAGCAAGCTCGTGATAACCTATCCAAACTTGAAGCACTAAACAATGATTATCTTAAAGCTGGTGAGTCATAAATATTCAATTCTGTGAAATATGATTGACTAGTTACATGATTTTGTTTCCCCTTTTCTTCTGAACAGATTGTTTAAAAGCTTACTTACTTCGACTGCTTAATTTTGTGAACTTTTGCACCAGAGAATGAAGATGCTTTGGTAGGAACACCCATAGAGCACACTACAATTGTTCCTTTTCTAAACTAATTTCAATTGCTCCCTGGTTTCAATTGTTGAAAAGCTATCGTTTTTGTTTCAAAACTTATATATGTGAGAACTAGCAACTTCACCGATTTGGAAAAAAGTAGCAACTTTATCGTTATCGTCTCAAAAAAAAAAGTAGCAACTTTACTACACATGCAGATGTGTGTACATAAATGGATACATGCATGCATATATAGATACACACAAGCATCCATTCATGCACACATTTGTGTCATTTTGTGCACATGACACGTCTGTGTGTATATATGCATATTATACTTTTACGGCAGAAAGCCACTCTCAGTTTCCAGATGCTGTCCTGTTTGGGAGCTCGTGTGTCGCTCATGTTGTAATGACTGAATTTCCTCAACTCCTCAGTCTTTTGGATTCTCTTTCTGTCTTAATTTACAAGGGGCAATTGTCTATTTAGAAAGTACCACAAGATGGTGTTTTCACTGGTAACTTCTCTACTTAATCTTGAATGGTCAATATTGAATCTTTCATTTGGAGAGAAGTCCGAAGAAAATACAACAAAACTGATATTGAAATGTTGGGTTGGACGGAGTAATCAACACTATGTTGTGGGGTGATTTTAGTTTACAAAGAAAGAAATAGAAGGTTAGCTAACATCAACTTACATGCATGGTTTCAAGGAAGAATCTGTTTATGACCTTTTTCTTCATTGCATGTTTGGTCCTTGTTTCTCTCTTTCTAGATTGTGTTTATTGTCTAGTTATGCCTTTTTTTAAAAATAGAAGTAAGATGTAGTTTCGTTGGATCTTATAGCAGAAAGATTACAGGAATACTACAGCACATTAGTTTAAAAGAAAAAAAGCTCCTTCTAGTCTGGGAAGCTAATGAAATGTGCTGGGTTATACTTTCTTCTAAGCAATCTTGTTTATGATCCTGGGTCAGGGTGACAATCAATAGGCAAAGGTGAAAATACTGGACACCTTTTTCTTGTGGATAGCTGTGGTGTCTGGAATAGCTTGCCTGCATCTTGACTAATTTCAGGGATACCTTCCACCTCTTACCAGCATAGTTATTAGTTACTCTGTTCACCAAGGCTTGGATCAGCGAAATCACCCAGTGTTTTTGTGTTTGATAGGATTTGGACTTGAGAACTCATGGTTCTCAACCCACATTATTGATCACTAGGCCTCACCCTTAGGTGTAGAAAATAATGGGCACCTTATGCTGCATCATGTAGAGTTTGTGCAGCAAATGTTTTGGAGGCTTGGTTGAACTTTCTTACATATTGAAATGATTTTGCATTAGTCTAGGTCTTGTTTTTTGGGGAGTGCGTGGGGTGGTGGTGGTGAAGAGTTAGATTTTGCTCTATCTTCTAGATTGTATTCCTTTTTCTTTACATGGAACTCCAGAACATCTCCCGTGCTTGTACTTTAGTATAAATCACTCTCCACTGATCAATAAAAATATGTCGTATGTTAATAAATTTCTTAAAGACACCAAAAGTTTCGTTTACAAACTTTATTGTCTAACTATAGAATTTTTCCTATATAAGATAGGTATGACCATAATTTGGGGAACTTCTAGCTTTCATTTCGAAGTTGGCACTACTTCTATGAGGTAGTGGTAAGGTCTGCGTCAGACCCCACTGGGTATTTTGTTGTTTGTAATCTTGTGTCAATCCTCTTTAGCAACTGTCATGCTTTTTCTTCTATTTTGTTAATTTCCTTTGTATTTTTTTTCTTTCTATTAACCACTGGAGGGAGAATGACTATTTGGTTTGAAATTGACCTTTTCTGGAAAGTATACAGCAGTTTTTTATTGATTTTAATTTGCATGATGACATGAATTACATGTGCAGATGCTGAAAGGAAGAAATTTCGTGATCAATTTCTCAATGCAGAGCAAGAACTAGCTGCTGCTAAAGGGCGTGAAGAGGCTCTGCAGAACCAGCTAATGAAGGAGGTCAATGTTTCTCAAGAACGGCTCAGGAAACAGTTGCAGTTGTACAATGAACTTGAGGTGCTAGATGTTAATTGCCATATCCCATTATCTTTATGTCACATTCTTGAAAAGAATCAATTGGCTCTGTTTGGTTCATTTCATGTTTTTATGTGATGTACGAGTTCATTATCATTAATTTGGTCTAATCTGTAAATCTAACTTAAACATAAGGCAATTTGATTTGGTAAGTGCGATAATTTATGCCTAGGAAGAGAGACTTTCTCTCTCTTTTTTGAATAAAAAATTCTTAGGTACAGAGATGGAAGAGATCAGACAGGAATAAGAAGCAAACTCGCTTTCCTTTTTGATCATTTTGATGGGGGGGTGGGGTGGTAAAGAAAGTGGACCAAACAAACTAACATTTCTTATCGAGCAAATCCAGGAAAGGATTCGTATTGAAAACACTCCTAGGCCAACCCCTTCCTCTGTAGTAAGTGATCCGAACCTCTCTGCAGCAACCATAGAGGCAAGTGAAGTTGGTGAGCCATATGGTGGACAACTATCTCCTGCTACTCGTAGAGGACTCAACTGTTTGTTAGTACCCCCTTGGTTTATGGGTGTAACTTTTCACTCTACTGGGTCATATCGAAAATATCATACTGGGAGGACAATGAGCAGTTTGGTCTATCAGAAACATCCTCTCTGCCAAGTTAGCGTAAGGTCTGTGTATATTCCTCTCTGCCAAGTTAGCGTAAGGTCTGTGTATATTCTATCCTCCCCAAATCCCAGTTGTAGTATTATAGTGGGTATGTTGTTGTTGTTGAGGGCAAAAAACAGTTTCCACTTATAAATCACTTTGAATATATGTCAAGATGAGATCCTCCTTAGATTCTACATCTTGGAACCAAGCCAATTTCGGCGCTCTGTGCTCCAAAACAACCTGAGTTATTACATTTACCTGCAAAGCCCCGGAACCAACCAAGACTGAACTTGGCTCCTGTAAGAAGTGAGCCAGATGTCATCTTAATCTGATTAGACTGAATCTCAAACTTTATTACAGTTTTTACTTTACAACTGACAAAAAACTAGTGGAGACCATAATTTTCAAGTTATTATGATAATGGCACTGATTTATGACTAATAATGTGTGCATCTATCTCATTTGTTGAGGTGTGCTGGCTTGGTCCTCTATGCTCAACACAAGTCATGCTTTGGTTGTAATTCCTAATATTGGAATGCTTAAGTATGACAAAATGTTGGCAGAACGAATACAGGAGTTTTCTGTGAGTTCCTTCTTTAAATAACAATCTTAAATGCATAGGAGGATATTTACCATTTAACTCTGAATGAATGCTTGGGGTCATACCTTGAGGTATTCATAATTCTATTGGATCCTTTCTTTGTTAGCTTTTATCAATTCTTGAGGTACTTAATCTGTATAACTTTCTTAATTATCTTCTTCTTGCCATATCTACCATCTAATTGTCTTCTAGGTGAAGTTCCAAAACGAGATGAATCATCGTAAAAAAGCTGAGACGTCAGCTGCTGCAGCAGAAGAAAAAGCAAGTCTTTTACAGAGAAAGCTTAGCAGTGTGTCGGAAAGCATAGAAAGAGAGAAAAGTCGTTTGCACAATGACCTTGAACAGCTCAAAAGTGAATCCAAGTTTTCTATCACAAAAATTAGTAACAATGTAAGAATCAATTCTGTGAAATTAACTAGAAGTGCTAGATTTACAACTAATACATAGACTGCTCTATGTGAAGTGCAATAAAATGTAATATCCAGTATTAAATATGCTTTTATGCAGCTTGAAAGAATGGAATTCAGAGCTACCAATGCTGAGAAAGAGTCAGTTCTGCTGAAGGAGCAGCTGAAAGAACTAAGGAAGAGATTTGATGAGGTCAATGCATCTTCTATCATAGAATTACTGCTTGCTTTGTCTAAATGTTACCCATGACTCTGCGCATATGCTGGAGAGTGGAGGTTTATGTATTCTTTTCAAAGTTTAGATTCTTTGGATGAAGTTTTTTTTGGCATATTAAGTTGCAAATGCATAAGTTGTTGAATCTCATCAAATGAGATCCTCTATGGACTTTCGACGTAACATTTACCACTTCATTTAAAAGTGAAGGTCTAATTGGGAGACAGGAATGACCTTTACAAATAACATGTGTGTTAACTGTCATGAAATTGGTATTGTACAAAATAACTTCTCTCTATTTGCATGGAGTGGGTAGGACCCGATGTACTTGGTCTTTTATATTTGATTGTTATGGTGGAATTTTTTTTTTTCGTCGTGCATGTTTTATTGCTCGGAAAATATTGGCTAGCATGAAGTGTAAAAACTGTTCACAGGGAAATTGTTGCAGTTGTCTGCATGATGATATGGAATTTGTGTATTAAATATGCATTTACGCTGTATTAGTGTTGATTCCGTAGCATAGTACGTTGCTAGAGCAGTATGTTTTGCCTTAGTATTTTGGTTTGTAAGTATTTGCTGTGTAGGTTTACAGTGGAAGGGCATGCATGCAGAGTTACATTGTCTGTGGTATGAGAGTGTGGTCTTGCATGTTTTCTTCTGTCTATTCTTCTTTTTTCATTTGCATCATTCTTTTTTCTGTTAGTTTATGATTTTTTGGGAATATTGAATTATGATAAACTTACAATTTCTCTTTTTTTTTTTCCCAGTGCATGCAGCAGAAAGTTGAAGCAGAGAAGAAACTTTCAAATTTCACATTTCAAGAAGGATGTTCTAGTGACAACAACATTTTGGTGAAACATTTGCAGGACGAGCTTAGGAGCTATGTAAGTTATGTCATCATTTGTGATAGTTGGTAGTCCAATGTGCAATTAAATGTTTTATTAGTTCTTTGAGTTGCAAGTTCTAGTGAGAGCTAATACTGGCACTTAAAAATAACGAGAATTTCACATTCCGTGTCATGACTAAGATAATTATTTTCAAGCTAACTGTATGATCATTGGGAAAATAACTTAATAAACAGGTAATTCCACAAGAAGCTGTGCAAATCGTGCTAGTTTCTGGAATAGCTTCTAGACTATAGGAAGCTTTTTCCTTTTAGTTTCAATCTCATCTGTGAACCCTCTTCTTCTTTAATTGTCTTGATGACTAAACTTTGTAGATGTGAATTTTCTACAGCGTTTAATTCACCAGATTAGAAAATACTGATGTGTCTACCCACATCCATGAACCCAGAACCCAATGGAACCCTAACTCTGATCCACAAATTGAACGCTAAATAAATCATAAATCAATATTATATGAGCAAAGTTTGAAGTTTATAAAAGATTTTGACTCAAAAGGGTTAGGTTTGCAATTTGTAGAGAAATCCTAGAGAGAGAGGGGAAAGGTGTTCTGGAAATTTTGAGAGAATTCCGATAAAGAGAGGGAGTGTTGTAGAATTTTTGAGAAGATTGTACGAGGGTTTTTATTTGTGGGGTGAACTTTTGTATGCCTTTTTTCTTTTCGTTTGTGGATTTAAATATCTAAGTGAATGCCCCATTATCACAAATTTCCAGTTGGACCGCGAGTAAACACACGTTAGTTAGGTCTGCCGGATTTGGGATGTTTTAAAGTTCATTTGTCAAGCCTAGTGGTGTTTTAAGTACTAGATATAGTTTGGGGACGAGAGTAGTAATTCATGCCAAGTTTCGGGCTGTTTTCACCACTTTTCAATATTAGAATGTGCTTAAAATAAATGTTGTTCGTACTATACGTTTCGGCTTTTTAACTATACCGTGCTTGATAGATTTAGTTGTAATTTGTGACTGAGTTTATCATTTCTTTTATCAAGTTATGTTGGGTGTTTATTGTAAGATTATGACTTTACTAGATTACTGTTGTAAGCGAAGGATGTTAACTTTTAGAGAAGAAAAAAAGAAAACAGTAGCAAATAAGAAATAATTATAATTAATTTTTAAAAATATCAAAAAAATGCCACATGGATGCACCTTTGACCATATACTTACAAAGGAAGTGAAGTCACTCTCAATGCCAGTTTGCACTACAAGTTTTGTTTTGATAAAAATGTTATTGTTCATAGGGGTAACATCCACATCCCATAATTTGAGTATTGATCTTGCAAAACATGGATGGCTGAAGGTTTTCCCGAAGGTATTAACTCAAAAATTGGTTGATAAATCTTTTGATTCTTCATCAGGAGGCTGAAGTGCGTGAAGCAAGAAAGCTGAAATCATCTCATGAAAACGTTGAGTTATTGAAGGAGAAGATACTTGAAGAAAAAGGCCGGAGAGAGAGGGCAGAGACGGAGCTACTAAAACTATCAGTGCTTCAAGGAGATATGGAGAAGTTAGAGGATGAACTAAATGCTTGGAAATCAATGGTTAAAGACATTCCTGGTGCATCATGTGCTGCTGATGTGCCTCCCAAGTTTGCGGCTCTGCAGAGGTAAGCTGCTGATTTAGTTTTTCCCTTCGTTTTGGTGCTTATTAGTGTTTGATCAGGAATACAAAAATTGAAGTTGTTTTTGATTTTTTGTGAGTAATTGGCAGTGAAAAAAGAGAAAAGTAACTTTTTGTTGTTTTTCAAATTCTTGAAAATTGTGGAATCAACTTCAAGTTGAAGTTGAACTCACTTGAAGTTGAATTCCAGAATTTTTAAGAATTTGAAAAACAACAAAAAGGTGTTTTCACTCCAAATACTCACAAAAAGTTGTAAACAAATCCAATTTGTATTCATGGCCAAACACAACTAGAATTTTCGAATGTCATTTTTCACTTTGAAAACAAAGTTATTTTTTTCAAATTTCACAATGAAACATGGACCAACACCCACTAAATTTTCTTTCTTTCTGAAGCAAGTATGTTCTGTGATAAGCTCTGTTTCTAACTTCATGCTCCTCATTGATGCTCAAGACTATTGACTTTAATGTGGAAAGCTTTGCCTTACTACTTCCTCTTAATTTGTTTAATTCTAATGCATAGAGCGAATTCTAGTAGTTGTGTTCTTTTCTTTGAGTAATCATTGTTCTTTTTTTTGCTAGAGTAATATAATGGACACTATCCTGCAAATTGACACCAGTTGATGTGATTGAGTAGAAACATTGGAAGATGTAAATATAGGAAGTTTACCTGTATATTTTGTGCATGTTAAGTTAATAAGATGCGCGTTCTTTTTATATTTGTTACTTTTATTGCATTTATATATTATCATTTGCTTTCCACTTTATATCTAGTATCTTCAGCTTTTGGGGCCTAATATTTTTGAGACGAGGGTCTTTCGGAAACAACCTCTTTATGAGGTAGTGGTAAAGTCTGCGTATATTTTACACTCCCTAGACTCAACTTGCGGGATTTCTAGGTATGTTGTTGGTGTTGTAAGTTAATAAATGATGCACATCTTTCACACCTTAAAAAGATAAAATTCAGTTTCTTGATTTCCTACACTTATTGTTAGTCTTTTGTTACAGTTGTTAGTATTGAGAGATACTACTATTTTATGTGAAACTTGACTTACTATAAAAGGAACTAGGAGAATTTTATCCCCTTTCTCTCAGGTGTGTTGGGGTGGAAATTGCATGACTTTCTTGCCTTGCTTCCATTCCCAACTAATTGGTATTCAAGAGTTTTTGTTTCCTTTTCTGGGAACCAGAGAAGTGCTTGATAGCATGACGAAGGTGGGTGAGATCCAAGCTCGACTTAAACAAATGGAGGTGGCTCTTGACACTGCTGAGCTTGAGAAAAAGGAAGCAGAGAATGAGGCTGTACTTGCAAAGGAGAAGGCAGAATCTTCAAAGTCAGAAATCAAGAGGATTGAGTTGAAGGTTAGCATGTTTTGCATCTGCTGCTTCAGAAATTAGTTACTGTAAAATTGCTTTCACTTCCTCGTGATCTCCGTTTCTTCTTGATTCCTCGCTTAGGAAGTACGCAATATACAAATTGATTTGAAGTCTAGATAAGTAGGTTTTTATAGAGTGAGTCCTTATTAGGATTTTTGTTGATATTACTCTTCCCAAACAGTGGAATGCATGTATAGAAATTAGGGATAATTACATCAAATGACCGTCGGTCATTTCAATTATCAAAAAAAGGACTATTCGGTCTATAGTTATTTATACTCGGTGTATATTTCATGTGTAGAGTGTATCATAATGTATGTTTAGTGTATAACTCATGTATAAGTAATCTAAATTGTATAGTCAATGTATACTTTCTTTGACTTTTGGCAAGCTATTGTATTGTTATTGTATATTTTTTATGATTTTTTTTGGCTATTTTTATGTAAATAAGACATGGCTATACAACAACAACATTACCCTAATGCCTCAAAGGCTCCCGCCCATTGCGGGGGAAGGGGAGGTCGGATGTACGCAGCCTGACCCCTATGTTTAAAAACATAGCGCAACTGTTTCCGGATGACCCATGATGAACGTCGAAAGTTGCATTGACTAACTGCTACTTCACAATTGAAAAAAGCGCAGACAGTTTAAGGAGCCATTTTGCTTTATTCCATCATACCCCAAAGCCAAAAAATAGTGTCTTTGGTTCCATCAGAGATTGATGGAAATAAATAAGACATGGCTATATTTGTTGTAAACTAATCAATTTATTGTATCGCTTTGCGACTATCCCTAAAAATTATGGCTACCTTCTTTTGATAATCCTATGCCTCTAGTTTCAGAGTTTACCCTTTCCCATCCTTCTGTGTTCTTTTTAACTTGTGATGTATTTGATCTCTAATTTCTTTGTAGCTTGCTGCTGCTATGGAGGAAACGGAACGTTTAAAAAATATCATTGAGGATTTCAGGAAGCAGAAGGGTGTTGAAAGTGGACATGAAGTTGTCAGTGGAGCTATTCTTCAGGTTATAAGCCCTGCCCTTTTCTCCTTTTGACATATTACCTTATAATTGTGCTTTACCTAATTGTGGTAGTTATATCCTGACTACAGGAGCTTGAAGCATCTCTTGCCGAGAAAGAGAACTGTATAAAGGAACTGGAGAACTATTTATCTGAACAAAAAGAAGTTAATATTCGTCAGTTCAATGAAATAAAGGTTCTCAATGAGAAACTTAATAATGAAGCTAGAAAAATAAAATCTTTGGAGAGGGAGGGTGACGGCTTACGTTCTCAGATAGCTCTCTTGGAGTCCAAGGTTATTTCTCGTTTACATACTTTGTACTGTTGTGCCATTATTTTCTTAGAATATATATTTTGGATAAGTGGCAAAGCCTGGCAGAAAATGCTAATGGGATGCTGTTCATCCATGACATTTAAGAATTTCATGTTCTAGATATCTGTTAAAGACCTTTTGAGATACTGGTACACACATTTGGTGGTTATGCAGCTTATGATTTGTCCATATCTTGAGCAAGTTAGAATATGATCTTTTTTGCTATATAATTTTAGAAATTTCATGTCTTGTTTTTCCTTTTGTTTTATATCCATTTTATCATATGCTAAATCCCATTAATGATGCTGATATTGTACGCTCTGTTTTGCCTTTCATTGAAGATGGAGTGACATTTCTCCTATGTCTCCTTGATTGCTTGCTTAACCTATTGCCTGATGAAATTATGTAATATATGTCGATGCAGAATTGCTTTTCGTATCGTGCTTACGTATATCCATTTGCATTTTATGTTATCTACCTAATGAAATTTTAACATCAACGAAAACCGAGGGTCTTTCAGAAACCTTTCTATCTTCGGTAGTGGTAAGGTCTGCGTACCCTCTACCCTCCCGAGACCTCACTTTGTGGAATTCCATTGGGTATGTCGTCGTTGTGACGCAGAAGCAATTTGCTATGGAACTTACTTTCTTTTTTTTTTCCTCTATTTTTTTAAAGAATATATTTTTTTCTATTTCTTATGCTATTATGGAATACACATATGTAGGGGTGAACAACGGCGAATAAAAAATCCCCCCCAATCGCAAATCGAGTCAAATGAAGGAAAAAACCCCAATTGGTGGGTTGGTTTAACTTGGTTTAGTATTGGAAAAAAACCTGGCTATACTGTGTTGATTTAGTTTTAACTTAAAATTGTTAACTCGAGACCAAACAAACTCGATATTGTATATAATTTTTGAAATTTATTTTATACATAAAAGTTTTTAGTTTGATATAATTTAAAAATATTTCTTATACTTTTTCATAGTTTTTGTTTTTTAACATATTATTTCAAGTTTACTTAGAATTTTTTATGGTGCAATTAAGATTATAGGCCATAATATTAGTAACTCTAATAAAGCTCAACTCAACTCTAATATATGTTTCTTTAATTTTACTTTAATTTAGACAATCAAAATACATAACCTATTTTAGTTTTCCTTAAAATTTAGTAATGAAATTAATACTTACAACAACAACATTACCCCAGTGCCTCAAAGGCTCCCGCCTATTGCGGGGGAAGGAGGGGTCGGATGTACGCAGCCTGGCCCCTATGTTTAAAAACATAGCGCGACTGTTTCCGGATAATGAAATTAATACTTATTAAACTTATTTCAGCATTGTTTAGTACTTTAACATTGTGATCATTTTCAGTATGACTTTTTTATTTGTAATGTTTGTTTTATGCAATTCCATTTTTATTTTTTGTTGAATATTTTAGTGTCATCTCTCATATCATATTTGTATTATTTTCTTAAGAAACCCCTTAGATAGTTGTATTTTGGTAGGCTTAAACAAATATTTGAAGAACTAGTTAATTATATGTTTGTGTGAATAGTTTACCGAAAAAACCCGAAAACCTGAGAAATTCGAAACCCCCGCGAAAATCTGAGGTGGAAAAATTTATGTTTGATTAGTTTGATTTGGTTTATAGATTTAAAAGCCCGATGCAAATGGTTTGGTTTGACTTTTGAAAAATCGAACCAACCTGCTCCATGCATACCCCTGCACACATGTATGTCTCTTACTAGAAATGAAACATATTGGTGCTTTAGATCATTGTTTCAATGAGAGTATCTTATTTTAATGTTATAAGTTTGTAACCCATATTTAGTATCCTTAGGTTGCTTTTGGTCCCCTTGCAGTTAGGCCATGGGGACTTTTCATCTGCCAATTCTAAAGTCTTGCGAATGGTCAACACCCTGGGAGTTGAAAATGAGGCAAAACAAACAATAGAGGCTCTTCAGAATGAGCTGCAGAAGACAAAAGAGCAGTTACTGGCTGTTCAAGAGTTAAAAGGGCAATCAGGTGCACGTAACTTCAATTTTAAGTACATGTAGCCTGTGATTTGTCTCATTCAGTGCCTTTTCCTTTTTATTAAACAGACTGCAATTAAGTTGTGTCATAACTATTCCAGTCTTGTTCCCCCTGACTTCATTTTGCTTGATGCTTTAGTCTGTTATTCGACATTGTTATAAAGATTGATAATCCTCATGTAAAACATTATCGGCATAGGTGAAAGATATGTGAAAATTGCATAATACTGGAAATAATCTCTTCTTGATTAAAGAAATTTCCCAAATTTGAAAATTACATAATACTGGAAATAATCTCTTCTTGATTAAGAAATTCTCCAAATTTGAAGTGGGTTCTCCCTCTAAAAGATTCATCTTTTATTTTGTACCATGGAACTCGAAAATGAATTATTATATCTTATGTTTACTTTGGCTAGGTTAAGCTGGTTGACTCCTAAACACTTGGTACAATGATGGTTATTACTTTTCAATTATAAGTAGAGATAGAATACATCTGTAATTTTTTAAGCACCAGTATATGTCCCTCCAAGGCTGGATGATATTTACAAGATGAATTTTGGAAAAATAAAGATATTAAGATGAATATGCATGTGAGATTAGAAATCATCACCAGTGAGAGAAAATGTAAGTAGTCACTGGAAGAGCGAAAATGAGAGAATATTGTTTGAGATAGTTGGGCTATCTCTCCAAACGCAGTGATCAGTAGGTGTCGCAAATAGACCTAGACTTACATGGGAAGTTGTCTCAAGAGACAATATTTCAAATCCATGTTGACTTAGCTGTAAACAAAACAGGATAGAAGCAAAGATCCAATTAGGATCTAAAAGCTAGTTGTGATTAAGGCATAATTGTGCTAGTATGCTAACATTAGATTCGGAGTTCGTTAGAAGTTATTTTTATTAGTTTACAGAGTTTATGTTTCTGGAGATGAGGACCTTGATTTGTCCTAAAAGATAAATTATCTGTTCCTTTATTAAAAAAGAAAGAGATAAATTAATGATTACTACAATGAAATAGGTTCAAATCAAGTGAAAAGGATATTGGGGACATTTCTAACAGGCCAAATCATTCGTGATTGAGTGGTAGAGGTCCTTTCAGAAAAAGAGAGATATGTGGGCAGCATGTTAGTGACATATGATAGTCTTTATCAGGTAGAAAATTTTTGAGTGCACCTGAAATACAAAAGATAACAACAGCAACATACCCCAGTGCCTCAAAAGGCTCCACCTCATTGCGAGGTGAGGGGGGGTCGGATGTACGCAGCCTAACCCCTATGTTTAAAAACATAAAGCGGCTGTTTCCAG